>OY998139.1:7158825-7631867 GCA_963921915.1 Hyposoter dolosus
GTCTCTTCTCTCCGAGCAGCTACCGGCTCTGTATCACGATTTAGTGTGCTCTACGCGCGGGTGTTTTGTTGTGCGGTCCGAAAAGAAGGCTACCTTGGAACCCAAAGTTTTTCCACTGACGTCAAAGGGCAACAAACCTCCGGAGCAGTTGAGTCAAGTTAAAGCAACTCTTACGACTCTTAAGAGGATCTTAAAGATCTCATCGACGCCCGAGTGACTCGTTTCGAAAGGTCTTGCAAGTTATGGACTCGGGGTTCAAGTGGTTCGTTTGAATCGAGTGTTTATCGGGGTGGTTCCTTTGTGTTTTGTCACATTCTCATTGACAACTCGACGACACGGACGAATGGAAACCAAGTGAGAGTGTTTTTTCGTTGGCAATTACGTTGAGAGTGACAATGAGACGAGCGGGTTCGCGAAAAACTGCGAGGGACAAGAAAACAACGAAATTTTACTCACCCCGTCGGTTGATACTCAAAGGATAAAGAAAGTGAAGGAAATGGTGATGGTCGTTGGAATTTTAAGGTGGAAAAATAAATTTGAAAATTTCACTACGACGGAAAATAAAATTCTACGAAAATTGACAGGGTTCACTGTTTTAAGGACTCGCGAAATATCGTCTCTCCGTCTATCCCTGCGCCTGTGCATATGTGTGACTGTCCTAGCGAGTGTTTCCGTGCGTGCATGTGTATAAAAAGCTTTCGAAGTTGACGAACGTCAAAGCAGAACGCGCCGCCACTGCCCGGGGCTAAGTACGAGTCCTCGACGCGTGCCAAGCCGCTCTGATCACAGAAACCACCCTCGACGTGCTGGAGTGAAACAAGTGAAATAAGGGAAAAGAGCTGCCGCTATTCGTACAACGAAAAATAAAAACGAGCAGAGACCGAGCGAGAGAAAACGGAAAAAACGTTGCTCGTGAGGGTCCTTCTGTTCGAGTGTCTAAAGACCCCAAAGGGGTTCAAAACCACAAGTACATAAGTAATCCCTATCGCCAATTCTCGCGTACTGAGCCTTCAAACTTTACAACGACTTTATATACACCCTTGTCCGTGTTGAAAATTTAATATACACCCTCGTGCGAGCCTTTCCCTCAATCTCTCTCAATATCAAACATTCTTTCATCCTTTATTGATATATCCTAATAAGTCTGAGAGTGCAACGAGACATTGAGCAAGTTGAGGCGATGACAGGATGCCTTCGTCCCGGACCCACGTCCCTACAGGACCTAAGACAACCAACCTTTTCGGCTCTCACTTAGTACCTACGCTCATCGCATTTATTGCGCTCTTACACCTGCAACGGTAAGTCATTTTTTCCTCGTGACTTGTTACGAAAAAAAAAGAAAAAAAAAACAAATATTCACAAAAGACATCATTTTCGCAAAAATTCATTTTCTCGTTCAAATGGCACGTTGCTCGGAGCAATTTATGCGAATACTCGCGCACGTACCAATGGAAAGAACATTTTTTTCGGGGCAACTAAAGTTTCAACAAAATTCGAACAATTTTTAATTTAGAAAATCTTGTATAAAGAAATTTTGGAAAAATATTGAATATTCGAACTGCCACACAAAAATCGACGAATCGGCTCTCTGTGAATAAAAAAATGCAATAGAACGAAGGAAAAGGAGAGAGAGAGAGAGAGAGAGAGGAAAATTTTCGAGTGACGTATCGCATTAGAAATGACACAGTTCGGAAAATAAAATTTGGTGTTTATAGAGCCGTCAGGCCTGCTGTCGCCGTAAATTCGTTCTGGCTGGTCGCAGCTGTCGATCGAGATTTTTGACGATCCGGCGTCGTAATGTCCCTCTTATGCGTGTGGAGATAATTTAGTTCGTTTCGACTTTAAGTTTCGAAGAATTCTCGTCATTATTAGCGGTTCGTAGTGACTCCGATTTAGGAGAAGGAAGGGGGACACGAAACATGTTATTTGAAATTGTGCAGGAATCACGGTAAAACCGATTCGGGCAAGTTGAGGCAGATTATCGAGCGTGAAGTCCATGTATAAAGGTATAGATGAAATAGCTTTATATTCTGAAAGAGCTCAGCCAATTACGAAAGCTGTATCTCAGCAGGAGAGAATTTTCTGTCACGGTGAATGTATACACAAGATTTTAAAATTCCGTATCTAAAGAAAAAGGTCTTGGAAGGAAAGAAAAGTGAAAAACACCTTTTCGCGTTCGATCCTCAACATCCAGAGAGCTCGCTCCGAACCATTCACTAATTCTTTACGCAGCAAGAACTAAAATTATACCCAGGATGGCCAGCATCTCTTTTTACCCCTTAATACAGATGGACGAACGAAAAGTACTTTTTCTATTCATTATTTCTTCAATTTTCAAAACCGTCACAATTTCGTAGCAATTTTGTCTTTCGATCCTAAAAAAATATCGATTTATCGTCCTGATGAAATATTCAATGAGAATCTTGAGATCTGCTCAAGAAAACAAAAAAAAACAGAATTTCGTTGTCCAATCGAAAAAACTATTGCCTGAAAAAAAACTTTTCAGCCAAAGCTCCTGAAATTCGACAGTGATGTGTGCCATTTAAATTATTTATTTCGCGGTACGATTTGGAGAGAATGTGTCCATTAATTTATTTTTCAATTCCAACAAAAAAAAAATTACGTCTAGACAATTTTCGTTCCGATTTTGTATTTCGATCGTAAAAAAAATATCGATTTATCGTCCTGATGTCAAGATTCAATCAGAATCTTAGAAAACAAAAACAGAATTTCGTTTGATTCCAACGATGGAAACTTCAACATCGTTAAAACGGCACAGCGCAGGGAGAGCAAGAAAAATAGTATCCAGGAGAGATCGTGACCAATGGAAATGGACGTTTCAAGCTTTTTCTTCATTTTGGCATTATAGTTCTCATAATGAACGATTGTGTCATCTTCGTTGGTGATTGTATACACTGAAAGGAAAATTCTGTTGAAAAAGATGGATATTTTGTTCGATACGTTCGACCAAACGTTTTTTCGAATAATCCCAAAAATTCGGAAGCAAATGTTGGTCGTTCCACTCGTAAATTTCGCTGACAATTCCGTTAGAAAGCAAATATACTGCCAGAATAACGAAAATTTAGTAATTATGAAAAAATATTTAGTTTACCGTATTGAACAAAATATCGACGCGATTTTTAACAAAATTTCATTTCCAGTGTAACGCGTAGATCGTGATTTTTTTTCCAAACCAAATTTCCAAGCGAATGAATCCTCGTTCTGTTATTTATAATCCAACGTGTTGGAGTAAATTTTGGAAAATTCACTTCCAAAAATTCGAATCCGAATAATCTTGAGAAAATGCCGAAAAAAATTAATTTAAGATATAAAAATAATTGTTCCTCGGATCGCGGCATATTTTTTGCTGGCAAACTCGATGAATGTGCGATTGCAAAACGTAACGGGGAGCTGCGTTGAGAAGAATGAAATTTAATCAAGCAAATGGTTGAAATTTACGAGACAAAATTGCAGTAAACGCTGTTGAGTGTGTTTTTATTTTTTATTGGTGGTGTAGCGAGCAATGCGGTTGAGTGACACGTGTGGATTTTCAGCGATATACTTTCAGATGAACTGTCGTGTGGTGATTGCGCCATTTCCTCCAGCCAATCTCCCAACATTCGATCGTTCGTCTTTGGAGTCGTTTTTTTTCTCCCTCTTCCCCTCCCTCTCTCTCTCTCTGCTCTCATCGTTCGCGTCGTTGACGCTAACGTGCACCTTCTTTCTGTCAATGACGAGGGACGATTTCTACACGACGCAGTGACAAGACAATTTCGTTGCGTAGCTGATTTCTCTGTGTCAACTCGGATTTCTTCATTTCTCCGCGATCCACCATTTATATCCTGCAATTTTTTTATTCCTCGCTCTGTCTCTTTGGCCCTCTCCACTCGTTTCAATCCGTCTTCCAACGCTCGCAGTATCAATACGTTTCGAGCACATTTATGAGGCAGACTTGTCAGTGTGTGTGTGTGTGTGTGCAATTTTTTCTTCTCGTGTCACTCGAACTTTGATTCTCTTCTCTTCGTCAATGGCGACGAGAAATCCACAAACAAAAACAATCAGATCTGAGCAAATTCGTAGATTCGCCAATGACGAGGAGGAGCTAAAAGAATTTTCTGATCGTTGCAAACAAAATTTTGTTGCAAAAGATCGATATTTAGTTCGGTACGTTCGACTAAACGTTTTTTTTTTAATAATCCCAAAAATAGTGTCATTGCAGCAAGAAATATTTTAGAAAGTCTCTTCGGAAGGAAATTTTGGTCGTTCCACTCGTAAATTTCGCTGACGATTCCGTTAGAAAGAAAATGTATTACCAAAAACAACGAAAATTTTGCAATTATCCAAAAATATTTAGTTTACCGCGTATTAAAAAAAAAAATCGACGATTTTTAACAAAATTTCATTTGCAGTGTGGTCACTCGACCATGGATCGCGACCGAAAATAAAATGTCGTCAAAAAACGTTGATAATTTGAAATTTTACCAAATTTTGTCAGTATTTTTGGTTTCTAACGAAACTGTCAGCTAGATTTACGATTTCTTGCTGGAATGACAAGATTCTTGTGATTTTTCAAACTGCAAGTTTACTCGAACGTATCCAACGAAATATATCGATCTTATCCATTAAAATTTTATTGTTTTCAGTGAAACAACTTTTTAGCGACGTATGCCATGACATCGTTAGGTTGTGCGGGAACGAATGCGTGAAAATTACTCAACACGATACGGCGGATGATCCGGAGCAGGGCTGGGAATCCATTAAAATCGATTGTGCAAAATTATTATTTTTCTGTACGTCACACATGTATACATATTCGTATAAATGTATATATGACTCTATATACTTACATATATATATATATACGTGCATGGGACTAAAGAAGGCTTATCGCGTTGTCGCTTCCATCGGCGCAAACGATCGCACGCGCGTTTTACGATCGCTTTACGAAGGTAATAAAACCGACGCCGCCGCACGCTGCGTGCACCTTCGATCGAGTCTCGCTATATATCGCGTTTATATACATATAACGCGATGAGCCAAGAAATCCAACTCGCGCGTCATCATCTTCACGAGGAACCAAGAGAAAGAGAGCCGGAGAGCGGCCGAGAGAGAGAGAGACAGAGAGAGAGAGAGAGAGAGAGAGAGAGAGAGAGACGAAGAGAAAAGCTTCGTAAAAGATGAACCGACCTTTCAATCGATATATATATATACATAGACATGTGAATTCATTGAATTATCCACTTTTATGTGCTAATTTAATTACCGCAATTAATTCAACACGACATACATCTCCGTGGTTAACGGGCAACTGTTTTTTTTGTTCATTCTTTTTATTGGACTTTGCACGAAACAATCGATTCTCGAGATATTTTGTTTGTCGGATCGCTAGGAAATTATCGAGGTTTTTCTTGGGCATACACGGGTGCCAAAAAAAAAAATCATTATTTTATGAATTTTGAGATTTAGTCGCGCGTTGATTGCTCTTCGATCATTAACTTTGTGTGTTTGTCATTTCTTGGAAAGAAAATTCTCACGTGCCTGGGAATCCTTTTATCTTGGTGACGTCGAACCCACTGTATCTTCCAAAGACTCGCGCCCGGAGAGATTCTCCGTTCTCTTGCTCTCTCCGTGATCCAAGTTGCGCGCGTATTTCCCATTAAAAGCGGAATTCCATTCCGCAACGTTTCTCTTTCTCTCTCGGGCTCTCTCGTCGCTTCTCTCTTCGACTCGGACTTTTGTCCGAGGGGTAAATAAAACATTGTCCGCGTTTCACCGTCGAGATCTCTCTCTCTCTCTCGAAAAAAAAGAGAGAAAAATAAAGAAAAGAGAAAGACACTCACAGACGGACGGACAGAACTCTGAAAACCTGGCGAACCGCCATCTTGGATTCTTCCTCGACCCCTGGGTTATTACAAAAATGCGGGACATGCGCGCTCGAGCGTTCTTCCTTTCCCCCTTTCCTTATCCTTGCGCGGACCTCTCTATCTTATTATTTTTTTGTTTTCTTTTTTTTTTTTTCTTTTCATTTTCATCGCTCTCCCTCCAAGCCTCCTGCTCCCGATGCCGAGAGACTTACCGGAAAACGGTAACAATTTTTTTCGAGTATAAAAACGTCGCACTCGCGAGAAATGGATTATCTCGATGGATTATTATTTCCTCCCTTCGAAAGCTTAAAAAGGCTCATTGTCGAATGACGTTTTTTTGGACTCACCAAGCAGGGAGATTAGTAAAAAAAAAAAAACGCGTTGTAAGTTGAAAAAAATATTGGATCACGAGGGCTTGATAACGATCGGCTCCCTTTAAAACTTTAAAGAGGATCAACATCGGATTACTCATCGCGTCGGTACGGAATTGTTGGTGCGTTTAACCCCCTGGTTCTGCTTACGCGTGTGAAAGAAAAGGGGGTACGAAAGTTCGTGTTTCTCGCATATATATATAGTTTGGTCAGTAACGCTTGCTTCATTAACGAGTTGGAAAAATGTATTCTCTTGCTAGCGAAAAAAAAAATTATTATTTTGCTTTTCTTAGCGGATGCCATTTTTTTTTTGTCGCTCGTGGCCTCTGCTCAGGAGAGAGGAAACCGTGCGAAAGAGAATTCCCCAAACACATGTGTCTATATGGTGCAGTCTCTCGAGGGTAGAATATCTTCCTGTCTCTGGCAATTTGTTGGCCAAGTTTCGATCATTAATCTGCTTTCGGTAGATCATCAATAGCGTTGGAGATAAGAAGCCAAAGCAGGTTGTACCGGTAATGGGAGCCCTCAATAACCCCACGGGGCTATACACACCACGAGAAAAAGCGAAAGCCACCACATGGCCAAGCCCAAAAGCCCCCTGCCCCCCCCTGGACCCCGGTAAACCTGCCAGAAATTTTGCTTCCTCAGAAATACATGGTCCTCGAACTTTTGCTCTTTCCTTGCCTTTTATTTCCTCCTTTTTCTATTTTTTTTTTTTTTTTTCACGTCCCTTAAAACTTTTTTTATTCCATTTTCGTTTGCTCTCGCGCCATCCATACTCAACCCCCCCGACGCATCCTGCTCCTTGCATTCTCTGCTACTATGCTCCCGTCCCACCGACAATCGCCCGGGACCCCAAAGCAACACGAATTTCACTTCCAGTCCCCCTGCTTCGACCGGGGGCACGACCAATTTGTTCCACGCGGATAAATACCGGTTAACGTCCACCTTATTGTGAAAAACGAATTCAAATTAAATGATAGGAAAATAAATTAGAGAGAATCTGAAAAAATCAATCACCAACCTGCACCAAAAATTACACTTCGAGGATATTTTTATCGTCGATTTACGAAATAATTGTTCTATGTACTTTGGAAAAATGACGAATGACTAAAATGGAAGATTTAATTGGACGATAATGAATTTTTAGGCGAACGTGAAACTTTGTGAAAAACAAATTCCAATAAAATGAATAAATCAAGAACAACTTGAAAAAATCAATCACCAACCTAGGCCAAAAATTACACTTTCAGGATATTTTTATCGTCGATTTACGAAATAATTGTTCTACGTACTTTGGAAAAATGACGAATGACTAAAATGGAAGATTTAATTGGACGATAATGAATTTTTAGGCGAACGTGAAACTTTGTGAAAAACAAATTCCAATAAAATGAATAAATCAAGAACAACTTGAAAAAATCAATCACCAACCTAGGCCAAAAATTACACTTTCAGGATATTTTTATCGTCGATTTACGAAATAATTGTTCTATGTACTTTAGAAAAATGACGAATAACCAAAAAAATGAAGATTCATAATTGAATAATATAATGAATTACGTAAATGGCACGCGTTTGAGTCTCGTTAAGGGGTGAAAGTGAGTCTCGTCAGAATCTCGAAAGAGCATCAGCTGGTGGATCTTTTCTCCGGATGCTGTGCGGCGGGTGGGTAACTGGTCCATCTAATCTTAAGATTTGGCACGGTGCGAGGATCCATCAGTGTCTCGCTCTATAGAGAGAGTACGCGGAGATCTGTTTTTCATAACGGGATTTAACGAGGCAGGTCTGGGTCAAAGATGCAAATGTTCAAAGAGTCGTTAAAATAAGTTTAGTAAACACAGAGATTTGATGGTATCCGTAAATGGTTGCGAGAGAGTGAAGGGCCCAAGAGGCTCTTAGCGTTATCGAAGTTTCAAAACGGCTGCATGTTCGTTTCTCCGATACGGCAGAGAAAAAAGATTCTATTAAAATAGAAAATTGAGCAATTCAATTAGCAACAAAAAAACAGTTGCAAAAAAAAGCGAGTTTTTTTTTTTTGTTATCGGAAAAAAAAAAAGAAGAATTTTCGGTCCTTCGGGGGGATATTTCAGAATTTGAAAAAGGCTCCCACGCATTTTATGATGCTTCGATTCCGCGAGGAATTCGATCGAATATTCTCTTGAAAATTCCGAATGTCTGGCGCCATCGGTATGCGCGGGCTTTCGCGATATTCGTTTTCTCCCGTTTATCCTCCTTCCCATAGAAATTTGTCGTCATTATTATTGAGACTGATTATAATTATATAATGCGATTTTTATTTTATTTATTTTTGGCATTAAGGAGGATGGCTACACACAACAATGTTGCCGTGTTAAAGGCATAGGAAAATTATAAATGATTAGAACTTAATGAAAATTGGTGAGCATATTCTTTAGTATTAAAAATGAATGTACAAATTTTTTAAGATTTTTCTTCTTCATAGTTTTCGAGTAAGTGAACACCAGAGTTTACATGCGTAAGCATAGGATTCAGATATATATAGGTATATCTTTTGCATATTGTAAACTCGAATTATTCGACAACTATGTAGACGAAGAATTTGAAAAAAAATGTGTCGTCGTATTTGATGCGTTATCAACAAATTTTATTAAATTCTTATCATATTGTCGTGTGTGTAGCCAATCTCCTTAAATGAATTTTAATGGAAAGGGCCTGCAGGGCTCGAAAAAAAAGAGGCTCAGGAAAAATCAGTTTATCCCTGAGTCTCGCTGAGCTCGTAATGTTCGTGGATATATATGTTTATGTATATTCGATTGCACATACGTATATATGTATATAATGGTCACGGTCGATCGAGGAATCCGATAACCAGAGTGCTATGGGACACTGAGAGGTGGAGAGATACTTTTCGTACAGGGCGAGCACATCATCGGCATACCATGAAGAATCTTTTCTCCCTCGCTCTCTCTCTCTCTCTCTCTCTCTCTCTCTCTCTCTTGTTGGCGATGTGGTCGTTGTCGTCGGATGGAATGCCAACCCCAGCCAAAATTCCGAAAGGCTAAAATCACTCAAACCGATCGAACTGTGCTCGGTCGTGGTGAGTGTTTCGCGGTATTGGGGAATATACACATGCTGGCTCTCTCGTAGACTGTCGTGCTCCCTCGTGGCGAAACGTTCTTGTGGGAAAATTTTTCCAGCGCAGATTCGCCAAAAACATTTTTGCTTGTTCGCGCGCGCGCGTTTCTTTTTCTCTCTTTCTTTCCCAAGCGATTCGTTTCATAACGCTTCGTTTCGTTCCTTTATTTATTTTATCTTTTTTTCATCCTAAAGGGCTTTCGGTCTAATGAGCAACTCCGTGGACGATTGGGTCAGTCACAACGCCGTTGTGTGCAACGGGATACCCGGACTCACCAAAGAGCAGAGAGATCTCTGCCATCGTAGCCCTGACGTCACCGAAGCTGCCCTCAAGGGCCTCAGGATCGCGATCGCCGAATGTCAACATCAATTCACGTGGCACAGATGGAATTGTTCATCCCTTACTGCCAGCAGCAGGAAACAGCAAAACAGCGTTTTGCTCCAGAGAGGTAACCAATCGTGACATCCACTTTGCCATTTCCGAATCACTTTTGTTTTTTTCATCGATGCATCGAGCGCATTTCGGGTCAATCTGACCCGAGGCGTTTTGCCAATGGTTCTATTCCGTTAAATGTGCGTTTTTTGTTTGTTTTTTTTTGTCGATATTTCGAAATCGATATTTTATGGGCGAAATTTTTGTATTTTGACGAAAACGATAAATTAAGTAGCCATTGAATGCCAAACGATGGGTGAGCAAATATTTTCCGGGTCAAATTGACCCAGTGTGTACTCGAAGGGTTAAACATCGAAAAACGCAAAATGTCAGCAAAACGCGGCTGCCTATTGAAATTTGAGCCTAACGCAAGGCAATCTGAACATTTGGCAGCGTTTAAAAAATTGCAATGTTCAAAATGGAAGTGCTCGCGAGATATACGAGACACGAAAGGATTTATTAATTAATCGCTCAAACGTGCATGCATGCGGTTTCGATGCAAATGCAAAAATCGCTGCGTCTCTTTCTGGCAAGTCTTTAAATGCACTTGACCCAATTCTTCCTCGTAATAACAACAATGATAACGTATAAATTCATTGTGTCCACTGTGAGAAGCCTGTACGTGTGTGTGCGAGTGTGAGAACGAGGAAGAGTGGGAAGGATAAAGAGAGAAAAAGAATTTTTTCGTGCGATGCGTGTGGAGGACGGTACGTGATTCGAAAAAGGAAGCAAAAGCGACGAGTGAGGCGAGACGACGTCGCGCACCTGATCTGAAAGTTTAACAAGCTCCTGAGAATATTTCGAGCTGCTCGAAATAAGAAAAATACAAATGGTGAAAGAGAAAAAGAATAAAAGTGCCTGCTGGACCAAAAAGAGACGATCTCACAGCCCTATTTCGTCCATCTCCCCATTTTGTCTTCAACAAAGCGTTGAAATTTCGTGTGAAACGAACGAGAAGCGTTTAAATGCCCGAGCGAATAACGGAATTGTCATTTTAAATCGACGGGGTTGGAATATTAATTTTCATCGAATATTCGCGACTCATTCAATGCCATGAAACAACTCTTGTCGTTGGCGAGGTGGAAGAAACATTGTTGAAATTCATTCCCACCAATTCCGAAGGTCCGTGCATTATTTTTGGACATAATTTGATTTTTTTTTTTTTTTTCATGCACGTCCGATAATAAAGCATTTTTATTAATTGGAAATTCGATGAGCTGAGCAGTCAGAAATAATATGACACTCGAGTTATCAACGTCTAACGAAAAATACTTTTTCCATTCATTTTTTATTTAATTTCAAGAACCATACAAATTTTCGTGGCGATTTCGAGTTTGACTCTCAAAAAAAATTGTTTTATTGTCCTGATTAAATATTTAATAATAATCATGAGCTCTGTGAAGAAAAAAAAAACAGAATTTCGCTGCAGTCCCTCCAAGATTTGTCTCCAGCTTTTATTTTCAATTTCCCTTATCGATATGCTTTTCGCCACCTGCTGCGGAGAGGCTCAAATTTCACGATGTTCAAGTTTGCACGCTTGGAATCCAACGATTAAATATTTCGTCAGGACACTAAAACTATTTTTTTTTTAGGATCCGAAGAGAAAACCGTCACGAAAATTGTCATGGTTTTTTTTTTTTTAATTTTTATTTATTAATTCCGGCAACCTGAGTTCATAAATGACCAGAATTTTGAAAAATTCATATCTCCGGTAAAATTTAACGAAAAGAGTTCAACTTGGGCTCATTTTTTTCGTTTTTTAATGCAGGATCACGTGAGCCTGGGGCAATTTTGTTCGAAGCTAAAAAATAAGTGAAAAATGCGGTGAAACGATTTTAAAAAACGAGAGAACGAAAGGCGCGAGATTACCGTTCCAGGGTTAATAAAAAAAACTTGTAAATAAATCGAGTTTTGATAATTGTCCCCGTTGATTGACGAAACGTGGCAAAGAAAGAAAAAATGGTTGCTCCGATATCGATCGTCCGCGGTCGATTGAAAATCGATGAAACGAAGAAATTGTCATTCGATTTAATTTTTGACGCGAAAAATAATTAAGTGGTTGAAAAGTATAGAAAAAAAAAATAAAAAGTGGCGGAAGAAGAGTTGAGCGAATGAACAAAAGATCGTATCTCATGTGTCGGTTCTTCGCGCATGGAGCATAAGAATATTCCTTCCCCTTGTATATATCGCATTCGTGGGATGAGGATGGGAGCGCGCGTGCACCGCGGAGATCGCAAGAGGGAAGAAGTTAGCTCGGAAAGCAAAAGAGATGCAGCGCGCGGTGTATCTCTCGTTTCTCTTGGTCCAGAGCGCAACGCAGAGAGACGTACCCGTTGGAGGATTTATTACGGAAGGTTTGCGCTTGGTACGTCCCGTTTCTGTCGCTCGGCAGAATGGCGAGCTCTGCGGCGCGCGCGCGGTTATCCAGCATTATAAAACGGTTGTGTGTGCTTTCCAATAGCCGAATAAAGCGAAAGCTCAAAAACCGAATCCTTTGGCATGTTTATACAAAAACAAATACGCCGAGTGGGTTGTTTGTTGACTGAAAAGAAAATTTTGTTGAAAAATATGGATATTTATAGTTGGAAACGTTCGAACTAAACGTATTTTTTGAATAATCCAAAAAATCGTGTCATTGCAGGAATAAATATTGTAGAAAGTCTCTTCGTAAGCAAATTTCGATGACTGTTCCGTTAGAAAGCAAATATACTGTCAAAATAAGGAAAATATTGAAATTGTCAAAAAAATATTTAGTTTACCGCGCGTGTTCAAAAAAATATGAAAAAATTTCATTTCCAGTGTTTCTATACGAAAAACGTGTCGTTCTCGAGGAATAAAATTATGATTTTTCGATGAAATTTGTTCGATTTGTCGTTTGTGCTTCCGCAAAAGAAAATTTCGTTGCTGGATATTTTTCTACAGACTCTTCGCATCGATTTATGCACGAATAATAATAAAATAATAAAAATTCGTTCAGGTTACAGAGAAACTGCATTCGCGTATGCGATATCGGCAGCAGGTGTAGCGCACAGTGTGGCACGTGCGTGCGGGATGGGACGTCTGATATCGTGCGGTTGCGATCCCTCGTCTTACAAAGGTGGAAAAACGCCTGGAAAAACTCGAGGTGGCCAATGGAAATGGGGGGGTTGTTCGCACAATCTCGACTACGGTATAGAATTTTCGCGGCAGTTCCTAGACACGAGGGAAAAAGCCGGTGACATACAATCGACCGTTAATTTGCACAACAATCAAGCAGGAAGATTGGTAGGTTAAAAAAGTTCAATAACAAATTTAATTATTTATTTCCTCAGCTCCCTTATTTATCCATCGAGGATCGAGTGCATGCACGGCATCTCGAGTCCAGAATTTTTCAAAGTTAATTGATTTTTATTATTTCATAATTAATCATTTAATATTTATAAATAATTATTCATTATTAATAAATTATTAACAATTTATTATTTATTATTTATATTATTAATTATTATTTGTTAATTATTATTATTATCATAATTATTTATATGATAATATCAAAATTGATAATAATGATAAAAATAATGAATAATATTTAATAATTAATAATGAGAGGATTAATTAACGGGCGAAAGTGAGAAGTTTCTGCTGTGGACACAAGATCCAGCATCCTGCTGGATATCCGCGTACGTAGTTGCGTAGCGCGTTGAAAAAAAGAAGAAAAAAATATGGGAGAACGGAAATAAGAAGGAAAGAGTGTGAGGACGAAGGGATGATAGAGTAAGGGCTCAGGCCCAAAGCGTGCATGAATCTCTGAGAGCGCGAGCACACGCGCTTCGCTCATTTGCTCGGTCCTCTTTCCTCGCCACGACGTTATTAAGACAAAGCCCGAGGCTGGACCACCCAGCCGTAGACTCATTAACTGTTTTGTACGCGACACCTCTTTGTCTACGGCAACGCTCGCTCCTTTCTTTTTCTATACCAACTTTCATTTTTTTTTGTTTTTTTTTTTTTCACTTTTTCCTTTTTCTTTTCTCTCCATTTTTCTTTCTCATTTATTTCTCGTCTCCGTTGCTCTTGTTTCCGATAAACATTTCGTTTTGTGGTCCCTCCGAGCGCCCACTCCTCTCTCTCTCTCTCTATTAGTTTGCTCAGTCACTATCGCTTTTACCTCTGTTTATTCAAGGAGCTCCATCAGCCTCCTCTTCCCTTTTCTTTCTCTTCGACCTCCTCATCGTTTTAAACTCTCGTCATCGTGACGATGCTCGATATGGGGAATAACAAAACTTTTTACTTATCCGGTGGTCCAAACGATTACCTCCATCGCTCGGTATCGTCTCGCTAATTCGTCGTGGTCCACATCCCCCCCGCGTCTTTACTCACCCATCCGCGCTCCCCCCCGGCTCGACCTCTTCCCGCCGAACCATCTAAAACCAGATTCGATTAATGTCTTTCCCACTCTCATTTTTTTCTCGTTAAACAAAACGTTAAATTCGACATTTTTCTTATAAATACCAAGAATTTTTCGTCAAACTCTTCGTTGAAAAAATTTTAGAACGTAAAAATCTTTTACGTTTACGTTTACGCTCAATTTTTATTGAAAGCAGAATGTTAATTCTCATGAAAATAAAATAATACTTGTTCTGTGTACGGTAAAAAAATGGTTTCATGAAAATTTAAATTTACTTGGCAATTTTAAAATGGAAATGATTAAAAATTTTTTGATCATTTCGTCACGAAGCTACAATTTTTTGTACCTGGCGTTTTTTATTTCAATTTTCAAAGTTATTTTTCTCGCAAAACAAAAATGTCAAATTCGACATTTTTCTCATAAATTACGAAGAATTTTTCGTCAAACTCTTCGTTGAGAGAATTAAAACGTAAAAATCTTTAACGTTTACGTTTGCGGTCAATTTTTATTAAGCAGAATGTTAATTCCCATGAAAATAAAGGAAAATTTCTTCTGTACAAAATAAAATAATGTTTCCATGAAAATTTAAATTTATTTGGCAATTTTAAAATGAAAATTATTTCACTATTTCTTTTTTTTTGTTAATTCGTAAGGAAGCTACAATTTTTTATCCTTGGCGTTTTTTATTTCACTTTTTCAAAGTTATGTTTCTCGTAAAACAAAACGTTAAATTCGACATTTTTCTTACATGGAGAAAGAATTTTTCGTCAAACTCTTCGTTGAGAGAATTAAATCGTAAAAATCTTTTACGTTTACGTTTGCGGTAAATTTTTATTAAGCAGAATGTTAATTCCCATGAAAATAAAGGAAAATTTCTTCTGTACAAAATAAAAATGATGTTCTGATGAAAAATAAAATTTATTTGGCAATGTAAAAATATATAAATGATTTCAATTATTTACGTGAATAATTAATAAAAAAAAAAATAACATTGGATGATTTTTTTCGCAGAGATTGAGATTTTTTTGATTGAACTTTCAGGCAGTTGCGAGCAACATGCAGGTGCGTTGCAAGTGTCACGGAATGTCGGGATCGTGCGAGTTGAAAACTTGCTGGAAAGTGGCCCCGGATTTTCGAATGGTAGGAAAAACGTTGAAGGATCGTTTCAGGAACGCGATTCTGGTGGCGCAGAGTAACCTGGGGAACGTGACGCCGTTGACGCGAGTCCGAGGTTCGCGGCGACGAAGGCCCGACCGGCAGCATCACAAAACGCGAAAGCAACATCGCGCCAGTTACAATAATCAAGCTCGAAAACGAAAGCCACGTAATTTGTCGAAGCAACTTTTTTATTATCAGAAATCTCCCAACTTTTGTGAACGAGATGCAGTCGCGGATATTCCAGGGACTGCCGGAAGACGTTGCAACCGAACGAGCTCCGGTGGAGACGGTTGCGCTTCGTTGTGTTGCGGCCGAGGCTACAACGTCGTCAGACAGCGTCGAGTCGAAAGATGCAGATGCAAGTTCCACTGGTGCTGTTTCGTGCAGTGTCAAAACTGCACGGTCGAGGAATGGATCACAGTGTGCAAGTGAAATTTTTTCATTTTTACTTTATTTCACATTTCCCAAATTTTCAAACAAATTTTCTTTTCAAACAATTTTTTTCTAATTTAACCGAAAAAAAAAAAACAAGAAAAAATACAAATGCCTCGCGAACAATTCGCGATGGAAGGAATTCTTCGTGTGCGAATGCATAAAATGCCGCATAATTATTTATGCAGACTCGACGCCCCATGAACTTGGTCATTGAAATATCAAAATTGGCTAATTTTTCAATTAACGTTTTCCAAGCAAATGTTACATTGACGATTTCTATAATTAAAAACAATGAAGCATCCTGCGTCGACGACCTTGAACGATGATCCGATCAAAGTTTTGTAGAAAAAAAAAAAACAAAAAAAAACTCACAGGAGCAGCAACGAGAATGCGATGCAGTTTGCATGTTAGCAATTAGCATTAACATTATTATTTTTTACCGAAGTGGAAATTGGGTCGATGACATTCCGCGCCAGAAATCGAGAAGACTTGAAATAATAATACGTAATTTTATTAATTTTATAATAATACGAATAATTTTCGTAGCTATCGTTATTATTATTGTCCTCGTCATAATCATCATCATCATCGGCATCATCAACACGAATCATTATCACTTTCATTATCATGCTCATTATCATCCTCATCGTCATCCCCATCGTCATCATCATCGTCGTTATTATTTGGCTAAATGAATTTTCGGAGGTGAAATAAGTTTGCGATCCAATAATTATTTATACTTGAATGAATAAGGTGTTAAGCATTTAATTATTAAACATAAATATATCGAATATTTAAACGTAAGATCTGTAATTTATTTACATATACATTAACACGCACTCACATACACAGCTGTATTAATACCAACACAGAGACGGACACAGACAGACGGGTATGCAACATTTAATCGTGACACTTATTTAATTGTGACATTTATTATTTAATAACTGAACGAAAAAGTCTTGAATGTACGACGCACCCAGAAATTAATAAAACGAGAAGAAAAACGTAAGATATTGAGATATCGGTGGTGAAGAATCTGATGGGAGGGGAGGCGAATCTTCGGACGTGGAGATTCATTTTTTTTGGCTCGCAACTGTATACAATAATTCGTACAATAAAAGAGTTCCTTTTATTCCAACGACAGGGTTTTTCGTTTTTTTTTTTTTTTATCGCAGAT
Organism: Hyposoter dolosus; assembly: GCA_963921915.1. Classification (NCBI taxonomy): domain Eukaryota; kingdom Metazoa; phylum Arthropoda; class Insecta; order Hymenoptera; family Ichneumonidae; genus Hyposoter; species Hyposoter dolosus. The sequence goes on from OY998139.1 coordinate 7,175,768, forward strand.
TTAATGTGCTTTATCTTTTTTTTAAATGAAAATCGAGTACTATCGATATTAATCGATTAATCGATTTTCTATCGTTATCGATTTAAAAAATATTCGTATTCATCATTTTTTTAATCATTGCAGTAATTTTTTTTGCATTCTGTTTGAGTGGATTTTGCATGTTGACCCGGAGCCTGTAGCAGTAAAACTTTCACAATAACTAGTCCCTTGAAATCGGAAGTTGCAAAGTGACAGTTCGAAACTTGCGCTCGAGCAGGAATTGCTGGGAGATGAATGGAAAAAGAAAAAAAAGGAAAATGAAAGGATATTGAGACTCGATGCGGGATTTCCGAATTGGAGGGTTGCTCGGAAGAGCGTGAAATTCATTGGTGAATGAGTTTTGGGGGGGGGGGGGGGAGAATAAGAGGAAGAAGACATCCGTCGTTTCTCCGGTGAACGTAAGCCACTTGGCAGCTATGGGGTAATGGCGACGTGCTGCGGAATTACACGGGAGAATGGATCCCAATGAAATAAACGGTGAGACGACGTTTGGCAAAAATGAAAATGCCCCCGGATTAATGAAAAAATGGAGAAAAAACGTTTAGGCTTTCCGAAATGGATGAAGAAGAAGAAGAGCTATTTCAAGTATGTACTTATTTAGGAAGTATCGTTTCCCAAGGGCTTTATTCATTCACCAAAAAAAAAAAAAAAAGAAAAAAGAAAAGATGATCCCTCGATTTTGCTTTACCGCGCTCGGAATTTTTCGAGAAAATTTGACCAATTTGTCTTCTCAGATCGAGCCCTTAAGAATCTTTCAGAATTCACATCGTATTCAAATGTTTTATTTTTATTTTTAATTATTACGTCAATTATGATTTTCGGCAGCCACGAAATGCTCCTCGCTCTCGTCAAATCGTTTGACAGACGCGCTCACCATCCAATACTCGTTCATGTGTATTCCACCTCGAGAGAGATTCCCTTCCTCAGATTTTTTCTCAGTATCCGTAACGCGATGCCATATTTCTTTCGCCTTTCTTGACACGCTCCATGTTCCTTCGTTTCTTATTCCCTTTGTCTCTCTTTCTCTATCTGTACCTGTTCGTACAGGACATGAGTTTAACGTAACACCGCGAGCTGCGTCGTAACTCACTCGCGGAGCCCACAGTGCATGCCCCCGTTAAGGGTTCATGTCAAATCGAGAAACTATATTTAAAAAAGCCTTGGCAAGGTTTCGGAATTTCGCTAAAAAAACGATTTTCAAACATTTTCTTCGAATTGTTTACGCACGATTTTCTCAAAAATCGCGATTTCGGCAATTATCGGAGAAATTTGCTTCAGACAAAAAAATTGGTCGGTGTGTAAAATTAAAAAAGAAGCCAAAACGAGAAACTATAAAAAAAGCCTCGCCAAGCTTTCGAAATTTCGCTAAAAAAACGATTTCCAAACATTTTCTTCGAATTGCTTGCGCACGATTTTCTCAAAAATCACGATTTCGTCAATTATCGAAGAAAATTGAATTCAGACAAAAAAATTGATCGTTGTGTAAAAAAAAAAAAAAAAAAAAAAAAACGCCAAAACGAGAACGCGTCGAACGAGCCGCGAGCGAGTATAAGAGTTTTAGGGTGAAAGAAGAAACGAGTGTGTGCGGAAAGGTTGAACCTCGCGGTGTAGGCAGAGAAAGGGAGGAAGAGAGAGAGAGAGAGAGAGAGACAAGAAACGAAATCAATGAGCTAACAGGCTTGGGAGTTAGCAGTTAGTTAATTAAGTCGGCCTTATTGGATCACGAAAGAAGCACCAAGAACAGGCCTAGTATATCTTTGCATGGATGAGGCGCTCACGAACTTACCACGCGAGTTCCCCTCTTTCTCCTTTATTTTCTTTCCCTCTGTGACTTTCCTCATTTAGTACTCTCATCGGTGGCAGGCAGTACTTGGTCTACCGAGTCTCCGTGGTCGTCGTGGTGGTCGTCGTCAGTGCGGTGTTGAAGGCGACCGGGCGCAACCAACCCCCGCGGGCATCGTAGTGACAGTTGTCTCTCTCTCTCTCTCTCTCTCTCGGTCCCTCTCTCGCTGTGCGTTTGCCATAGACCGCGAGGGTGGACGCCGCGGGGTTCGGAGCGACAATACAAAACCGGAAAAGAAGAAAAACCTTCATCAAATCCGCCAGACGACGTAATTAGAGGTGAGTTACTCTCTCGAGTTTTTCTCTCTCTCTCTCTCTCTCTCTCTCTCTCTCTCCAGCTCCCTTCCCGACGGAACAATCTTACGAGGATTCCTGCAAACACGATCCCTCAATCGCACATGCATGCCCCGAGTGTATGCGCGAGAGTGTTTGTCGCGTGTAAATTCGTCTTGATACGCTGGCTGAAAGTTTCAAGATCCAAAAGTTTCTTCTTTGTCCCCGCGGCAGACTTGTCCATATTGAAAAAATTGATTTTTAATGACAAAAGAAAAGTCTCTCGAGTTTGCATGAGTTGAGTTTATGGGGAAGCTGGAAAAATGCATTATTTTCCTAAGAATGTAGAATTTCGAGGAAGACTGTTAAAAGGATCGTGTGTCAGGATGCTTGCTTTTTTCTCAGGGATCATCATAAAGACCTTATCTATTTTCTTTCGAGTTGTATTCTTCGATGGCCTGCTGCTGCTGCTCGGCAGCAGCAGGGCCGAAGGTAAAAGATCTCGAAGGTGGCAGAACACGTGTTCTCAGATGTTTTGCCACTCGTTCGATGTCCTGTAAAAGGTACAAATACACATAACTCTATCTGGAAAGTGGCAAAACGATGGCCGCATGAGCGAGTGGGTATAGAGGATTTTTATAGCCTGGAAAAGACGTAGCAAAGGTGAACCGATAGCTCGCCAATATATACGAAGCAAACATGCGTGCGCGCGCGCGAGAAAATAAAAAGAAACTGAAAGCGTATCGTAAAACGAACTGGCAGCTATTTCAGTCTTTCTTTCCGCGACTCCGAAGGAGAGAAGATGAAAATAACGATAATAATAGCGAGAGGAAGAAGAAAAAGCAGGACGCGGATCTTTGAGCGATGCGAGGCTTGCATATCGAGTCAAAATCGATGGGAATTCATAAGGAGGAATTCGGGGGCAGAGAGTTTGATCGAGATGTTGAAAATAATGAAGAAATGATGGAGGAAAAAAAGAAATACGATGTGTGTATAAAATAAAAATAAAAAATTTTCAACGTGTGGTCCGTGGAGAAACGGAGAGATCGAAGAATCTTCATTACACATCAACGATGGCAATTATATGAAGTGAGAGAATGGAGAATGGCCGGTCAAGAGACTGCGGCAAGATATTTATTTTTATTTCGTTTCTTCGATGAAATGTTGTCAATCGTTTGGTTGTACGGACTTTAGTCCCTGCGAGTCATCGCCGGGCTGATGTTAAATGTCGAGCGTGAGGAGGAAGGACGTGTCGTTGATCGAGATATCGATAGCAGTTACGGAATTCGTTGATCGATCTCCGTACGTCTCGGAGAATAAGTGCGCGCGAGGAGCAAAACGTCTTGGGAGATGCTCGTTTTTTCTCTTTGGGAAAGGAGCAGGGTACGCGAGAGACGAGTGGCGAATTTACGAGGTGACAGAGACACGAGGGAGGCCCGGCCGGCCGGCCGCGATTCGAAGGGTCCGGAACGTCGCCCTCGAAAACGTACGAATAAGAAAGAGAGCGAGGAAGAAGAGCAGGACCGACTGCGCGTTGACTAAAATGAAAAGTGACGAAAGACAATGGAAAGATGCTGCGCTGCCGCGAATCTGCTCTCGCGTGCAAGATCGAGAGCGACGGAGAATCCCGCGAGCAGCCCGAACCGGTCTCATCGTCGTTGAGAAAGCAACGAAAAACGAGCGAGGAAATAATTTCGCTTGGTCAACACGTGGGAAGAGAGGCGAGAATTTAAAAAACGAGGTATAGTCATTGGCCCGTGTAAGCTCGCCAACCAACAAATTCAATAAATTCGCATTCGCATTTCGATTCGATTTAATCTCGGCATTGCACAAAAAATCCTGTGGAAATTTTTCGTTCTCACGCGACGACCCGAAGCAGCAGGCTAAGAAAATCTCACCGATCAATGCCAAAAGTATCGACCAATCGAAATCTACCCCGACATTTCGATATCCACGAAAAAAAAAAAACTAGACAAATGTCAAGTTTTCAAAAAAATATTCAATTTCAATGAAATCCATAAAACCCCATAAAAAATTTACTCACCGATCACGTTGCCGCGATTATTTCGCTTCCACGGATCGATCCATAGACGATCGTTGAGCCAAGCGTTGCACATAATTTTTCAAAATGATTGAACAACGAATCGAGTGTAAAGAATAATGCGCAGAGTGCCAATGACTGTGCCATGATTGTAGAATATCCTCAGAGTTCGCTTCGAAATGGCCTGAATGTGTAAAAACGCAGCGATATATTATTGTTCGAAAGCCCGCGAGTTCTTTTCCGGGGAGTCTAAAAAGGTCGAGTGAGGGGGAGGGAGAGAGGGAGACTGCGAATTCGCGGTAACGGGATGAGGCCCGAAACTTTCCCACCGAAATTCGGCAAGCGAAGGTAACTAACGAGAAGCGGTATTAACAGTACATATAAGACGTGAATAAGAGCGATCTCTCCGTTTCTTGGCTCACCTTTTATGGAGAACACCATAAGCAATGAGACATTAAATCAGTAACACGGGAATCCGTGTTACCAATCGAGAGACAAGAAAAGAGTCAAGCGCATTATGATGGAATATTTATTTGATGGAATAAATCAATTAGAACGAAGAGATTACTCGCGTTTATTTTTCTTATGGGGATTATTGTTGAAATTTTATTGAAAATGACGTTTTTGTCATTTCCGCATGTAAATTATGACGAAATAATTATTTGATGGTGTAAATCAATGAAAACGAAGAGATTACTCGCGTTTATTTTTCTTATGGGGATTATTGTTGAAATTTCATAGAAAATCACGCTTTTGTCATTTCCGCATGTAAATTATGACGGAATATTTATTTGATGGTGTAAATGAATGAAAACGAAGAGATTACTCGCGTTTATTTTTCTTATGGGGATTATTGTTGAAATTTTATTGAAAATGACGTTTTTGTCATTTCCGCATGTAAATTGATGGGAAAAAATAAATAATTCGGTGTGTGCGGATACATTTATGCATCAAGGTTCCGTAACAAACTACACGGAACCGTAATCCGGTAGGGTTTGTTTTTTATTAAACTCCTTTCCACGTCGTGGTCGAGCATCAATAATTTAGCGCCCCGTGGTCGTCCAATAAACCAGAAGGACAAAGCACCGGATCGAGAGGTTGCATTGGAAAAGATGGAGAGGCTTTTTGAGATATACAAGCAAGCGTTGAGCGAAAGAGATCTTGCATCAACGTATGTATCCGTTTCTTACGCGATGTTCACATATAGTCGCGCGCGGTGACGCGTCGAGAACGAGATTCTCCTTTTCTCTCTGTTCTCGATTACAAGCAGTAAGAAGCTGCATTACACGGTACACGGAGTGCCGACAAATCGACAGATTATGCTACACGGGGACAACCCATCGGGAATAAATGAATTGGCTAACGATCCAGCATCCTCCTCCCTTCTCTCCGTTTTTTTTTTTTTTCTATTCGCGTTATTCTTTCTCCTGCTCCAGCGTCCTATTTCCTTTCTGTGTTTATTTTTTTCTGCTTTCATTTTTCCATTTTTCTTTTGCTCTCTATTTATCCCTCTATTTTTTTTCCATTCTCGTTCAACCAACTTTCCATCGTCGTTTCGCTCGTGCTGCCCTTTTTGTCACCTTCTTCGCGTGTACTTGAATTTTATCGACTCGTAAAACACATTTTTTTCGATCCTTTCAATTTATCGTCATCGACCATACCTGCTGGATGGACGAATCCGCGCTTACGTATCCGGGGAGAAACGAAATATTGTCCCATGCGATAGATCGCGATATTCTACAAATTTTTAAGTTTTTTTAAATATTTTTTTAATTCTTTTCATTTATTAAAGTTTTTTTTTAAATTCAAGTTGCACATTTGCAAAAAATTAAATTGTAAGGGTCGGACAATCCAACGCGTTAGAAATCTTTTCACCATTTTTTAACAAGTCTCACGGGCACGTTCGTTGACTATATATCAATACCTTGGAAGTCGGGACGATGATCCAATTATAAAGAGAGAAAAAAATATAGAGAAAGAGGAGAAAGAAAGGCCTCGAGCGAGGAAGCTTATCAAATGCTCTGGCGGCCTCGAACCGAGTGAGCTTTCGAACAAAGCTTGTAAAAAAAAAAGAAACAAGAAGAAAAAAAGAGTGATCGTCAAGAGCTTTTCCCTCCATCCCGATTTCTAATGAAAAAGAAACGAGATGAGGAGCTTACGTTTGACATTGGCGTTATCGATTATTAATTGAATATTTCTCTTTCTCGTCTCTGTAATTAATTATCACGATATTATGCAAAAATATTACACGGAAAAGAAAATTTTGTTGAAAAAAATCGATATTTTGTTCGATACGTTCGTTTTTTTCGAATAATCCCAAAAATTGTTTCATATTTTGCAGCAAGAAATATTTTAGAAAGTCTCTTCGGAAGCAAATTTTGGTCGTTCCACTCGTTAATTTCGCTGACAATTCCGTTGGAAAGCAAATAAACTGTCAAAATAACGAAAATTTTGAAATTATCAAAAAATATTTAGTTTACCGTATTCAACAAAAAATATCGACCATTTTTAACAAAATTTCATTTACAGTGCAAGATACTGAAGTTTGCATCGTTGGAATCCAACGAAAGCTCATTATTAACCCTTCGAGTACACACTGGGTCAATTTGACCCCAACAATTTTTAGTCACCGATTGTTTGGCATTTGATTTTCGTTTTCGTCAAAAAATAAATTCAATAAGGCCATAAAGAAAAAAAAAATGCATATTTACCGGAATACGAGGATTGGAAAATCGTCTTGGGTCAGATTGACCCAATATCCATTTACAGGATTTGTGCACTCGAAGAGTTTAAATAATATACTCGGGCATTTTGAGAATTTGAGCAAAACTGACTTTATAACCGCGCGTTGCGAAAAATAATCTTGTTTGAATAAAATGCGATAAACCAACACGTGACTAACAATGTTTTCTCTGTATATAAGAGCATTTCAATATATACGAGCGATGCGGTTATAGATTTTTGTAGCCTTATAAAAAATCTGGTTCGTTGGCCACATTTTGTAGCAGCTCGAGTTTAAAGTTCGTGCTGCTATCACGTAAGAAAATGTATAAATAAAACGTGAGTGTTATTTACGAAGAATGGATTCCAAGCTCGATAATTGAATAAGAAGAAAAATTGAAAACAGAGAATACAAAATAAAAATAGATTATTAATTATTCGATAAATTTTCGTAAAGTCGCGCCCATTCGCCGAGAGAGGAGAAGAAACAATTTCTCAGATACGTAGGTGGAAGGTCGAAAAAATGAAAAATAAGAGAGAAAGAGTTGGAAAAGTATAGGAACGACGCGTTGGCTTCTCACAGAAGCCGAGATTTTCTTGCGCGAGTACTAATTAGCGATTAAAAAGTACACTCCGCCGTGGAAACTCCAGCAAGAATATAATTAGCACTTGGCTTTGTGAGAGAGAGAGAGAGAGAGAGAGAGAGCACTGGAAACGATCTCGCGCTCTTCGAGAGCTTATTATATATATTGAAGTGGAGAACCGGCCGTGTTGGATCGTTGAGGTTCGTCCCTCGAGTACCTTAAGAGCTCGGAAGAATTATTTCATTTCTCATGACTGGACAATCAAGTGGTATATTATATTTTTATTCCCATCCAACAAAAGTACTGCACAGATTTTTTTTCTTATTTATATTTGCCAATCTTGAAGCTCGTAGTCGAGATGCTTCTTTGTATGACACTGCAGTTTGCAACGTTGGGGCTCCGGCGAAAAATACATTTTTCTATTAATTGTTTATTCAATTTTTTTAAATAATTTTTTTTAAATTGTCACGATTTTTAAATCAATTTTCCAACGAATTTTCTCTTTGGATTTAAAAAAAAAAAAAATCGATTTATTGCCCTGACCAAATATTGAATAAGAATCAAAACGAAATTTCCTCGTTTCGTGTCATGAAACATTTTGAAATTTTTCCAAATCTAAAAATTTATATCTATTTATTTTTTATTTGAATTTATTCGAATTTTTTCGCATTGTTTTGTTGGTGGAAAAGATAAAAATGAGCGAGTACGGTCGACGCGGGGGAGGAAGACGTGGCGACTTCGAGGACGATTACGATTACGAACTGCCAAGGGGGAACGCGGGCGAAGGAGCTCGTCGTAGAACACGCGAAGAGGATTACGATATGCGAGGCGGAGGTGGAGGAGAACAGGGAGGTCCTGGCACCCTTCAACGACTCGACAGTATCCAGGATCCTGGCAAACGTTACATGCTCAATGACATTATCGGGTCCGGAGTTTGCGGCGATGTTTACGAGGCTGTGGATTCTCAAGCTGGTAAAAGAAAATCTACACTTTGCTGTTCATTAAATAAATAATTCGAATCTCCAGAATCTCGCTCTCGTTATCCAGGAAAAATAAAAAATTTCATTTATTCTAAAATTAACGCAATATTCTGCTGTTCATTATTAAGGATGTCGAGTATCTATGAAATTTTTTAATGTTAATTGTTCAATAAATGGCTTCTTAATTCGTCGTGAAATTTGTACACGACCTCGTGAATACTTAATGTAAAAACATACCAAATTTTAAGAATTCTATAACCTTAAGGATTTAAATAAATAATGCTAAGAAAGTTCTGAAAATTTGGTACGTTTTTGTATAAAGTATTTAAGAGGTCGTGTCAAAATTTCACGACGATTAGGAAGCTCGTTGTTAAAAAATTCACATTTTCTTGAGAATAATTTTTTAAACCAAGACAAATAATATTTTTTAATAAACTTGGTTTTGTTTTCTTTGCTTTCGGTATATTGTAGATATTAAAAAATTGAGAGGTCAAAAAAAAATCATATCGCAAAGTTATGCCAGTTTCCATGAGACTACATTTGATTACATTTAATTTATTAATGTTATAATTGTTCGATAACGAGCTTCCTAATGGTCGTGAAATTTTGACACGATTTATTAAATACTTCATAGAAAAACATATACCAAATTTAAAGAATTTTCTTATCATTTGCGATTCAGGACTCAACATCCTTAATAAATGAATAATTATGTTTCCTTCTTCCTCGTCAGGTAACAAAAGAGTAGCGGTAAAAGTTCAGAAACTCACACCAGAGACCCAAGCTCTGATAGTCGAAGAGTACAGAGTCTTCAGAGATTTCGCAGGCCATCCAAATCTCCCGGATTTCTACGGTATTTATCGCAAGAGATCGGGCAAAAAGGGGGAGTTTGATCAGATATGGTTCGCCATGGAGGTAAGAAAACTCAATAGAATCAAATAAATACGTTTCAATTGCCTGCTCGAACGTAAAATACATGAACCCTAGAACGGTAACTTTTTCGTGTTACCAATTCCGTTGACCTGGGGTAACAAATGACCCCAATTTTGAAAAATTCATATCTCCGGTAAAATTTAACGAAAAGGTTTCAACTTGGGCTCATTCTTTTCGTTTTTTGATGCGGGATCGCATGAGCCCGGGGCAATTTGGCTTGAAGCCAAAAAATAAGTAAAAAATTCGGTAAAACGATCAAAAGCGGGAGAACGAAGGCAGAAAGGGCGCGCGCCGGATTCACAGTCGCCTGGGGTACTTTTTGACCCCAGCTTATCATTCCAGAGTGAATAATCAGTCCCAGTGACAAAAAAAACAAACGTTCGTTCCTGAAATAGAGACGTGAATTTCTGTCATTAGCGTGACGAAAGATTCTCGCGACAATGGGGTCTCGTGTGTCCTGCACGTGTGTTTATTGCATTTATCAAAAGTATATACGCGTATGCACCAATGTGTAAATCTATGTATGTCTCTCTCAAGCCCCCCCCCCCCTCCCCATCGTTCTCCCTCCCTCCCTCTTTTCTCCTTTTAAAGTCCCGGAGGCAATTTCAAGCATTTGAGACGGTCGAATACACGGATAATTTACGACACGCTGGACCATTAAACAATCATTAAACTCGTTCGTATATATACGACGCAATACGCGGAGCGGATTGCGGGAGGGAAAAATTTTTGCTGCGTGTAGCGAAACCCGTGGTGGGGGCTCGCGGGGAGCCCACGAGAGAGCGAGAAAGAGAGAGGAGAGCACGTCGCGAACCCTAATTTACGGTCGGACCTCCACGGTGCGCCAAAATATTATTACTTATCTCAAACTCGTAACGAACGATTATTTCACAGCAGTAAGCCTCTCCGACCACACAAAAAAAACTCGAGCCAAGCAGTTTGCTGTGTGTGTCTGTGTCTGTTTTTTTTTCTCTTCTTACTTTTGCCACTCGCACAATGCCAGTTTGTACTACGAGTTAGTTAGTGCTCTCCTGCATGATTAATTGTGTAAACTCACTTTTGTTACGTGTTTGGAAAACTTACAACTTGCCATTGATATCCATTTGCCTTTTTTGACACGCCAAAATATAATATTCGAGAAATTTTCGTAGCTCGTTCATCGCGATGCATTTTTTTTTTTCGATTTAGACGAGAAATAAAACGTCACGAAAAAAAAAACAAAAATTCTTAACTCGTACACTGGAAATGAAATTTTTTTAAAAATCCTCGATATTTTCTTGAATACGGTAAACTAAATATTTTTTGATAATTTCAAAATTTTCGTTATTTTGGCAGTATATTTGCTTTCTAACGGAATTGTCAGAGAAATTTACCAGTGTAACGACCAAAATTTGCTTTCGCAGAGACTTTCTAAAATATTTTTTGCTGCATTTTTGGGATTATTCAAAAAAAAACGTTTAGTCGAACGTATCGAACAAAATATCCATCTTTTTCAACAAAATTTTGTTTTCGGTGATCGTTGAATATTGCTCCAACGTGACGTTTCTCAATTAATTGTTATTCAAACAGTAAATAATACTTTTAATAGCTCCTGTATTACTTTGACGTGGCGTGTGCGGGAATCGAAGATCCTCCTCTCCCTGTTCCTCTGTGCAGTGCCCGTAAACGCTGGATATGAAATATAGCTCGCGATAAATCTGAGCCACATTGTCGTTACACATATGTGCTCGGGGATGCCCGAGAGACCAGCACTTTCCTTCACTCGCGAAACAAACTCTCTATTTTTAATTGTATCGCGAACTCAAATTTTTCCTCAGTCAAAAAAGGAACTTTAAAAATAAAAAATAAAATAAAAAAAAAAAACGAACGATGATGACGTTTTGAGAAAATCATAAACGCGAGAGGCAAAATCCCCGAGCATATCCCCAGAAAAATAAATAAAAAAAACTCCAAGACACTGAAAATAATAAAAATAGTGCGCACTTTGTCGAATCACATAAATCCATGGTGAACAATTTGAAACAACAAAAAAACATTAATGAACCAAATAACAGTATAAATTAAATCACCCATGACGATTACAATTTTAATTCTCGCCCTCGAGTAAGAATTGTTTCCAAGAGAATTACTTCCGCAATTACAATGGCATTTCCCATTATATCAGACAACATTGCACCGGGGGCCATGGTTCTTCAAATGCTAATAACATTATTCAATTAAAATCTACGGGGGCCGGAAAAAATCATTACTGCTTTTATAATAATAATAATTATTATTATTATTATTATTTCTTAATTAATAATAATAATTATTGCTCGTGTAGTTATTGATGAAGATTTTGGTTTTTTCTTTCAAAAGCTTTGCGATGGCGGTCCGGTGATGAATCTAGTTCGCGGTCTCGTGGCAACGGACAAGAAAATGCGGGAAATCCATATAGCGTACATTCTCAAAGAAGTCATTAAGGTAAGAAAATTTTCTAATTAAATTTGTATTTAAAATTTTGAATGTTGGTTTTTTTTTCAAATCGTAAAATTCGGGAAAAATTATGAAATTATTTGACAATGATCTCGCGAGGCGAATTGAATGGAGGGAAGAAATGGTCGGTGGGTCGGAATGCCCGGAGCTTGAGCACGGAATTTTTCACCAACCCGAGGCTTCATTACTCGCTGGTTCAACGCTGCGGACTATATATAAACAGCAGAGAGAGAGAGACTCGGACACGAGGAGTAAATGTTATTATAAAACATAATTGCGTCTCGCGTCGAGGGGCGAACAATGCGAGAATTAAAAGCAACTGGTGGATCTCAAATTCCGCGTTCGAGTCTTTCGCAAATAATAAAACAGCGAATCTCTTTAGTTTATCGGAATGGACTGGAAATGAAATATTATTAAAAATCGTCGATATTTTGTTGAATACGGTAAACCAAATATTTTTTCATAATTATAAAATTTTTTTTATTTTGCTTTCTAACGGAATTGTCAACGAAATTTGCGAGTGGAACGACCAAATTTTGCTTCCGAAGAGACATTCAAAAATACTTTTTGCTGCAATGACACTATTTTTGGGATTATTCAAAAAAAAAATAACTTTTCAAACAGACTTTCCATCTTTTTCGAAAAAAATTTTCTTTTCAGTGTGCCATTTCAAAATTTTTCAATATTTTCTTTCCATACGTTTTCATCGTTCAGGAAGCAATGATATCGAATAAAAATGAATCGACAAATTGAAATAAAAAGTTGACAATTTATCGCCAGGGCAAGAGAAAGCCCGACGTATCTCTCGTTCCTGCTGGCGGTCCACCTGGTGAGTGCGTTAGTCCTCGCGTGCGTAATATACCAGTTGAGAAAAAAATGAGCAAAATAAAGAGACAGAAATAATGTATATAACGTATATTATATTGCCAAGTCCGGTGCCCTGATGAAAGGACGGGTATGTTTATAATGGAGCAGCATTCTTACCACGAGAATACTCCTGGACCGTATATATTTATATATATATATTAGTCCACACGAAAAAATACACACACATTTATAAATGTATACATAAAACGTGAGGAACAAGAACAGCCCTTTCGTATTTACGACTCTACCACTTTGTCACTAAATCATTAGTGACTTATCATTGCTGGTCGCTTCATGGGAGTATGCTAAAGAAACCATCATCGGCTTATAGAGGAGAAAAATTCCTTGAGCTGCAATTTACTTTGCTGTTCCCATTTAAGTTGAGCCACTTTTCGACTCATTTTTTATTCGTAGCATTTAATGAATCTTGCGAGAAACACGTCGTCGTTTTCTCGCTTCGGACAGTTGAAAGATTTTTTTTTTTTTCTTTTTTTTTTTTTTTTGAAATTTGAGTTTGAAATCGAGAAAAATCATTCAGTGGATTGGATCACGGGGGAGCATCTTTGCACAAAAGACACCATGAGCTTATGGGAGAAAAATTCTTTTCGTCGTTTTCTCGTTTCGAAGATTGAAAAGATTTTTTTTTTTTTTTTTTTTTATAGAAATTTGGCTTTGAATCGGAAAAATAATTGATTGGTAATTTCATGTTTCTAGGCGTTGGTTCATTTGCACGAAAACAACGTGATTCATCGTGACGTCCAAGGCAGCAACATTTTGTTGACCAAAGAGGGCGAAGTGAGACTCGTAGATTTTGGGCTGACGCGTATGATCAAGGGGGAGATGGGGAAACGGAAAACGAGCATTGGATCGCCATGTTGGATGGCACCCGAAGTCGTAATGAGCAATGCCGAGCCCCCAATCGGCTATGGGAGTCGAGCGGACGTCTGGGCGGTTGGAATCACCGCGATTGAACTTGCCGATGGGAAGCCACCATTTCAGGACATGCATCCGACTCGAGCGCTTTTCCAAATCGTCCGAAATCCACCTCCTGGACTTTTCCGGCCTGCCAATTGGTCGCAGAATTTCAATGACTTTATTGCCGAGTAAGAAATTTTAAGAGATTGCAAATCAGCAACTGACTGAAAACTCCGCAGACCCTTAACCCTCAATCGCTAACGTTGGAACATTCGTGTTCGGGCGAAATTATGAAAATACCTGCACGTTTGAATATTTTGCACGAAATTGTTATTAAAAATTAATCATCATTTAAAAAAGGCTTCAAAAAGGGCCAAGGAATTTTTTCAAATTTTTTGAAAAGTTTGAAAATCGTGACATAAGCAAACGACGAAAAAAAAACACTGAATCGTTTTTTTTTTTTTAATAACTCCAAAAATTGTGTCATTGCAGCAAGAAATATTTTGGAAAGTCTCTTCGGAAGCAAATTGTTGTCGTTCCAATCGTAAATTTCGCTGACAATTCCGTTAGAAATCAAATATACTGGCAAAATAACGAAAATTTTGAAATTATCCAAAAATATTTAGTTTACCGTGCTCAAAAAAATATGAAAAGAGTGAAAATTTTTAACTCGATTTCTACAGATGTCTGGAAAAGAATCCAGACAACAGACCATTCATGGCGGAAATCATGGAACATCCCTTCCTATCGGAACTTCCGGAAAACGATTACCCCGTGAGCATTTTTCAATTGTGTCCAATATTATGTAAACGTACCAACATTTTCCAAATATTTCTTGAAAATGCGAATAAAAATGTTTGTGCTTGCACGCAGTTGACCCAAGAAATCAAAGCGTTGGCGCTGAATTACGGAGACAAAGGGAAAGCAGGCAAAAAGCCAGACGTCATTGTGCGCAAGGGATTCTTGAAGGTAAATTCAAATCGTCAGCAGAAAAATCCAATCGTTATCGATCGATGTACGATTTTTATTTTTTTATTTTTAAAGACTCACCAAACTGACTCACCGGAACAAATGCTAACGGAGGATCTCGCAGCTTTGGAAGTCTTGACCGAAGATACCGTACTGGACGAACTGCATGCGAGATTACGTAGAGGATTTTTTCACACATTCATCGGCGACGTATTGCTCATAATAAATCCAAACGAAATTCAAGACATTTATGGTCCCCACGTGAGTTTCCCCATAGAAAAACATTTGGATAAAGAAAAAAAACAAACGCTGCAAATTGAAACTTGTAAATTGCTTCCTCAAGATTTAGCACGATGCAGAAATCTTCCTCTGTGGTGTGTTCCTCATAGAGGAAGCTTTGAGTACGGTGCTTGAGGAAACAATTTGCAGCGTTTTTTCAAATAATTTCGAGAAAGTACAGACTTATACACAAAATCTTACAAAATTCGCAAAAATCGAAGCGATTGAACGATTTTACGAAAAACCCAGATTTTCGTAAAATTCGAAAAATCATCAGCCAAACCGTTCAACCGATATTTTCCAAATTCAACACCAACCTTCCTATTATGATACTCTATTTATAAAAAAAAAATGAGTAATAAATCTTAAAATTTGCGAAAGTTAGAGCGCCGACACCCTATTTTTGAAAATTTCAAAATTCCGTAGAATTCGTATTTTTCTAGCAATTCGAACAAAATTCTTAGAGAACGAAGAGCTTGTATAGATCAACATCTGTGCAAAACGGGAGCTCTGTAGCTCAAACCGTTCTCGAGTTATAAAACGGGAAGAAAAAAAAAAGTCACCGTCACGAAGCAAAATAACGAAATTTTGACGAATTATTGATTTTCTTAGATGCACGCGAAATATCAATGCAAATCGAGATCCGACAATGCACCGCATATTTACTCTGTGGCTGATAGCGCCTTTCAAGACGCTTTTCACAACGAAGAGCCTCAGCATATATTGCTGGCGGGTGAAAGTCATTCAGGAAAGACGACCAACGTCCTCCACGTGATAAAGCATCTCATGTATCTGGGCAAGGTCTGGGGAAAGTGTAGCCTTAATTCTTTAATTCCGTTTGTGCAAAAAGAATCGTGTTTAACGATAACGAAAATGATTTCGAACGCAGGCTTTAACGGATACTGGGGCGAGAGTGATGAAAGCGATGCAACTGATTCATGCATTTTGTCACGCCGCCACCCCTTTGAATCCAAACTCAACGAGATGCGTGCTCCAGACCCAAACGACATTCGGTACGACGGGAAAAGCTTCGGGCGCGATATTCTGGCTTTATCAGCTCGAAAAATGGCGAGTTTCCACTCGTGATCGGTCAGTATATCGAGCTTTTTTCCTTTCATCCGGAGCCATTTTCATTTTTCACCAACTTTAAGTAAAAATCGTCATTTTATTTGCTTTTCAGCAATCAATCAAACTTTCACATTTTTTATTACTTCTACGATGGCCTGGAGGCTACTAACAATTTGCGAAAATATTCTCTGGCACCTGGTCGGAAATTTCGGTACATGAGGATCGGGGATAAAAGTACAGGAAACAAACGATCCTTCAAAGTTCGCAACGATCCCGCTGGCAATAGTTTGAAATGCAATGAAATCAAGGAGATTCTTAAGCTGATGGAAATGGAGGAACATGAACAAGTTATTTGGAAAACCCTCGCGGCTATATTGATTCTTGGCGAAGTGAAATTCACCGAAGGCAACAATGGCGAGGCAGAGGTCGACAGCGTTGACACCGCGGAAATAGGTATGCACCGATTTTTATTTTCACGTCACTCATTTATTTATTCATTCAATTATTTATTCATTTATTTTATTTTATTTATTAAATTTATTAAATTTATTAAATTTATTAGATTTATTAAATTTATTAAATTTATTAAATTTATTTTATTTATTTTATTTATTTTATTTATTTTATTTATTTTATTTATTTTATTTATTTTATTTATTTTATTTATTTTATTTATTTTATTTATTTTATTTATTTTATTTATTTTGTTGATTATGACGAGAAAACGAAGCCTCGAATATTGATGGAGCGATGATGATTAATGTCGAGTTTTGTTCCGACTGTTTCCAAGTTGCCGACCATTTGGGCCTGGACCCGAAAAAGTTTATCTGGTCTCTGACGAATTACTGCCTGATAAGAAAAGGAGCTGCGGTACGTCGTCGTCACACGTGCGAAGAAGCTCGAGAGGCGAGAGACGTATTAGCCAACACTCTCTATCAACGTTTGGTCGATTGGCTCGTTAATAATATAAACGAAAAATTGACAGTCACTCGAACACTTTTGTGAGTTTATTTGTTCAATCCTATCGTTATTGTCAAGAGCGACGAAGCCTCATTGAATTTTATTTTTAACCGAATGAATATTTCCAGTGGCGATAAGTTCAGCATCAGCATTCTCGATCTGTTTGGCTTCGAGTGCTTCGCCATCAATAGGATCGAACAATTGGTCGTCAATACAATGAACGAACAATTGCAATGTCATTATAATCAAAGGATCTTCGCTTGGGAAATGGTTCGTTAAGATCGATCTATTCTTCATAATTTTATCAACCGAGTTAAGAAATAAATGGACGTCATTATCGCATCTTTAATTTTTCAGCAAGAACAACAGGAGGAAGAAATTCCGGTGCAACAATTGCATTTCTACGATAACAAAGCAGCGATCGATCAATTAATGGGAAAAAACGACGGTCTTTTTCACATAATTGACGAGGCATCGAGACAGTTGCAGGACGCTCAATTCATTCTGGAGAAAATAAATCGTCGCTCTAAGAGTCTCAACGTCAAGACAGTCGGTACTCACGAGTTCACGGTCGCTCATTATACAGGAAAATTAATATACGACGCGAGTGAAATATCCGAAAAAAATCGTGACTTTGTGCCTCCCGAAATGATCGAAACGTTCAGACTCTCGAGCTCCGATCACATCAAATCAATGTTTATCAACCCATTGACCAAATCTGGTAATTTGACTATCGTCGTTGACCACCCTAAACCAGTTGAGAAAAAAACACCCAAAAGCAAGTGGGGCTGTCTCATGCAAGAAACTCACAAAGTCAGGGTAAGTCAGGGCTCGTGACAATTATTATGAAAAATAATAACCCTCCGCTGATCACGTGGGTCTTTTTTACCCGAACGACAACTTTTTTTTTCAAAATCTTGTTTTTTAAAACCTTTTATTTACAAATAAAACAAATTCAACGACTATAAAAATTATGAAACTTTAAAGTAGAATCAATGGAGAGTATTCCACAATTTTTTCAAATTTTTTTCCCGCCAAATACCGAGGCAAAAGTGCCAGGACGAAAAAACCCCATAAGATCCGGGATGCCATAAAAAATCATATGATCCCCGGAGGGTTAAAAATCGTCCGTTCTCCCAGAACAAAAAAAAATGTTGACGAAATGATTTTTGAAAAAAAAAGAAAATTTCTGTAAAGATTCGTGAAATATTTGGTTTTTTTTTTTTCTCTTTCAGAAATACAATACGGCGTCGAGAGGGCAATTTTCTCAGACTCGTCGAATGCGAACGTGTGCAGCGACATTTCGCTCGACGAGTTTGGAAATATTGAAAAATTTGTCGGTCGGTGGAGGAAGCGGTGGGACCCATTTCGTTCGTTGCATCAGAGCCGATCTGGAAGGGAAGCCCAGAGGGTTTTATCGGGAAGTGGTGAAGCAACAAATACGAGCCCTTGCGATACTCGACACAGCGAAAGCTCGACAACGTGGTTATCCGCACAGAATACCCTTTCAAGAATTTCTTCGAAGGTAAATAATAAAACGATGATGATAATTTTTCATCGAAATTCTAATTGCCATGCTTTTCTTTTTATTTTTTTGTCAAGGTACAAATTTCTGGCGTTCGATTTCGACGAGAACGTGGAATTGACCAAGGACAACTGTCGCTTGTTGCTCATTCGACTAAAAATGGAAGGCTGGGTCATCGGGAAAAGCAAAGTTTTTCTCAAATATTACAACGAAGAATATTTGTCTCGTTTGTACGAAACGCAAGTGAAAAAAATCGTTAAAGTCCAATGCATGCTGAGAGCTTTCCTCGCCCGAAAAGCCACCAAAACCACCAAAGCTGTCAAAGTCAAGACGGAACTTGGTAAGTTATTTGTTTCGATCAATTATCATTTTTTTCATAATCTCAAAGTTCTCGTCTCGTTGGAATGCAACGAAAATTCATTAAATATTTTTTATAGCTTAGCACTAAATTATCATGCAGTGTTTGTCAACGATAATGGGACGGTCTTCTCTGTGCCATTTGGCAACTGAATCTACTAGAAAAATTGGAATGATCGCATTAACCCACCGCACTGGAAATCAAATTTTGTTAAAAATCGTCGATATTTTGTTGAATACGGTAAACTAAATATTTTTTGATAATTACTAAATTTTCGTTATTTTGGCAGTAAATTTGATTTCTAACGCAATTGTCAGCGAAATTAACGAGTGAAACGACCAAAATTTACTTCCGAAGAGACTTTCTAAAATATTTCTTGCTGCAATGACACTATTTTTGTGATTGTTCAAAAAAACGTTTGGTCGAACGTATTTTTCAACAAAATATTGTTTTCTTTTTGTCGCGTTGCCCGTATCGTTCCGAACGACACATAAAAATTCAGGATATTAGTTTAAACCTTTCCGAATAAGAATATCGAGGGAAAATCTTTTTATCCAATTTTCAAAATGGCCAAAAAAAATCAGCAAACAAGCAATGTGTGTAAAAAAAAAAAAAGCACGTGGAAAGGAGGCCAACCGTCTCGGGCGCCAATAGCTCGTCGTAATTCTAGGTCAAAGTTGCGCTTGGGGTCATTTTGACCCCTGGTGACCACGGAGGGTTAATTATCAAAATAATGAATGAAAAAAAAAAATTTTCGTTGCATTCCAACGACGCAAACTTCGGTATAATATTTTTTTCTCATTCTGTCATGAAAAAAAAAAAAAAAAAACTATTTTTCGAAAATCTTGGCTCTGGTTTTCCAAACGAGAAAGGCAAAATTTTGGTAGAATCTTGTTTTTCTCCAGTTATTAACGAGAATGGTTTCAGCGAAGAAAGCGTCGGTCCAGAAAACGGCGACGATCGAAATATCGGACGACCAAGCTGCAGTGATGATACAGAAAGGTAAAAAATTCTCTCCTACAAAAAAAAAAATAAATTTTCGTTGAAAAAAATTGAATTTTTTATTGAATACGATCGGTTTTGGTTTGTGATCGATTGAAATTGTACTCAGCATACCGGGGTCATGCAGTGAGGAAAGAGCTGGGCCCTGTATTGAAGGGGGAACTGGATCAGGGGACGAAGGACTTCATGAGATATTACAGCAGCAAATGGAGGTCGAAGAGCATGTTTCAAGTCCTCCTACAGTACCGTGCAGCCCGCTATCAAGACCTCGTGCAGTTTTCGCAGCAAGTGAGCATCGTCGAACCAAACACGATGAATTTGCTACTGGCACAATTTTTCATTTGTCGTTTCTTTTTTTGTTTGTTTGTTTTTCTTTATTCTTTTTGTTCAGGTTCATCTTTACAGTCAAGCATTGCAAGCGAACTTGCAGAGGACGATTGAGCGCGTGCCTCTAGAAAGAATAGACCCAGGCATGAAAGTGTCCGCTTATCTAGGCCAGTCGAAACCCCCCCAAGTACACAAATTGCCATTCAACATTCATCAAGAATTTCCATACTTCGACTCTTCATACATGAACGATCCGAGAAAGGCCAATTCGAAAAGAGGAGCTGGGTCAGTTGAACGAGCGAGCTATTCGCTTCTTATTTTTCGTACATTCGATTGAGAGCATAATCATTGTGAAAAAATCATGATTCATCATCGAAAGTTTGTTTGTTTGTTTTTTTTTTCGTAATGAAATTGATGAATTTATGAAAAAAAAAATGTTTCTTTTCATTTCCATCATTCGTTTATCGAGCAGACACTAATTTGCAGACTCGTCAATCCATCAATCGGTATTTTATTTCACTTCCCTTCATTTTTTTGCTTTTTGCTACGATTTTTGTCGCGTCCACGAAACACATTATTACGAGAAATGATTTTTGCCAAAAATGTTTTTTTTTTTTCTTCTTTTTCTTTACATCTGAGAATACGTTCTGCAGATCTGTGACATCCTCGGCGTCTGACGACGAACACGAGGCCTGGGACGCACCGTTAAGGAGACAAACCGTGCCTTGGGCCAACGACAACGTTCATACGAGAGGTGCGACAGGGACGAATGTTGATTCGAAACGAAAAAAGAATTTTAAAGAAAATATCGCTCAAATCATCGGGACAAATTTTACGAAATTGTTTTTTTTTTTTTTTTTTTTTTAAACAAAACATTTGAAAATTTTTCCAACTGAATTAGCCAATTGCAAAGGATGCGCGAGTCTGATTCGCGATGTGAAAATCGGGCCTCCCTACGACCGGAAACTCTTTTTACGATAGAACCACCAAAACGTCGTTTTCGAGTTCTTATCGTTTTGCTTTTCTTTCAGTTTCCATAATCTCACAATAGTATTTCGTTTGCACGTTCATTATCTTATTTCTTCCTTATTTTTCGATCGAAAAAATAAATTTGTTTTCTTGAAATACTAATGAATTAAGAATGTTGAGTACCTGTGAAATTTTTTAAAGTTAATTGTTCAATAAATAGTTTCTTGATCGTCGTAAAATTTATACACGAGCTCCTCAACACTTTATGTAATAACATACCAAATTTTAATAATTCTATCATCATTACTTTGACCTCCTTAAGAGTTGAAATAAAAAAGATAAGAAAATTCTAAAAATTTTGTATGTTTTTGCATAAAGTGTTTAAGAAGTCGTGTAAAAATTTCAGGACGATTAGCAAGCTCGTTATTAAAAAATTAACATTTTGTTAAGAATAATTTTTTAAACAAATACAAAAAATATTTATCAATAAACTTGGTTTTCTTTTTCGTTGATTTCAGTGTATTGTCGATATTAAAAGATTGAGAGGTGAAAAAAAAAAAACTTATTGCAAAGTTATACCAGTTTCCATGAGACTACGTTTGACTATATTTAATTTATTAATGTTAATTGTTAAATAGGGAGCTTCTTTATTTTTACACGACCTCTTCAATATTTAATCGAAAAACGTACAAAATTTTAAGAATTTTCTTATCATTTGCGAATGGGGACTCAACATCCTTAATTATTTACCAGGAAACGTGATGGGTGTCCGTCTATGATTACCCAATTGCCACTGAAAAATGACTGTCATCTTGTCAAGAAAGAAAAAAAAAACTCTGATCCTCGTTTTTACCTGCCGATCAAAAATTTAATTAAAAAATTCTGGCCTAATTTTGAACAAGAATTTATTCACTCAGCCTCCGAGACAACCTCGCAATAAATATTTGGATAATCGAAAAAATATAGAGACTCGTATTGAAAAAAATTCTTCGGAGGATTCTTGAGGGGAAATAAAAAAGTTAAAACGAAAGAAAAAATAGAAAAATACTGTCCCTGGGGCTATCTCTAATATTTAAATTACAGACGTCGAGGTACAAACGACGAACTCGCCGCATCGTGTAGCCCAGCCGGCAATCAGCGGAGGCCAAAGTCTTATCAACACACCGTTTTCCAGGGACCCGAATGTCCCAGTGCGATGCCCCCCGGAAGAAGTGCCAAAGTCGAGGCAAGATTCCGTTTATCAACCTACAGCCAGCAACCGTACTAAACTACCATTGGCTCCTAACGCTCATAATTCTCGCTCAGTGAGTTGAACAAAAAAAAACAAACAAACTTTTCATTAGCGAATTCGATTTTTTTCCCTTTTTCGTAACCAACAAAAATAAAAATAGATAAATTTCATTAAATAATAATAACAGAATAATGAAAACAATTTCAAAAATTAAGTTGAAATTAACGAAAATTTTTTTTTTTAATATTCCAATCATTTGATGAGGAAATAATAAGATTTGGACTTATGATTCAGAATAATCCTTGCGTTCGTAAAATTAAAAATTATTTAAATAAATAAATTCAATAGGATAATAATAAATTTGATAAAAATAGAAATAGAAAAAGAAAATAATTTAAAAAATAAAAATAAGAATTGTAAAAAAAAAAGGAATTTTTTTAATTATCCAATCTATTGATGTGGAAATAATAAGATTTGGACTTATGATTAGGAATAATTACTAGTGATGCCGACGAGCGAGACGTGACGAGACGAGACGAGAATTTCGTGTTTCTCGTCTCGGAAAAATTTCGAAAAATATTTCTCGTCTCGAATTTCGAGACAAGAGGTCCGAATTTTTTTTTTGCGCATTCGAACAGCTCTCGTAAGAAAAATTTCAATAGAGCAACAAAATGTTGTGGCGGCGCCAGCTTTAAAAAATTTGAGCCATAGAAAAAAAAATTATTTAAAAAATAAAAATAAGAATTGTAAAAAAAAGGATTTTTAAAATTTTTCTAATAATTTGATGTGGAAATAATAAGATTTGGATTTATGATTCAGAATAATTACGATAATACCGGATCGTTGCGTTCGAGGAAAAAAATACCACCGCCACCGATACCGATAAACTCATCGGCATCCGGGGGCCGGGGTTACGGTGGCCAAAACTACGATCCTTCGGGCAGAAGTAATGAGCAACAATGGGAGTACGGCGACAGAATGCCCAGAGAATTCCCGAGCGAGAACCGGTGAGAAAACATTTTCAAAAAACTTAGTCTTTATTTTTGTTTTCGAATCTGGAAACTTGACCCGATGATTTCAGGGTCAATCCTATTCAAGAGATGCAGCGAATCGGCCGCAGGAGTAACAACAACGAGGAGGAGGACGAACCACCATTCAATTTTCAGGTTCGCCATAAAAAATATCGGAAAAATTATCGAATTGAGAATAAAAATGAATAAACGAACGAGGTTGAAATTTTCATCGTTGGAATGCAACGAAATTCTGTTTTTTCTTGAGCAGAGCTCATGATTTTCATTCAATATTTAATAAGGACTATAAAACGATCTTTTTTTTTTATCCACACACCAAATCGATACGAAAATTGTAATAATTTTTTTAATTGAAAAAAAAATGAGACAAAAAAGTGTTTTTCGTTGGACCCCGACGTTTCGAACTTCTCTGCGTCATACGCTGTCGAAGTTTGCATCGTTGGAATGCAAAGAAATTCGGTTTTTTCTTGAGCAAAGCTCATGATTCTTTTTCCATATTTAATAAGGACTTTAAAACGATATTTTTTTTTTATCCAAACACAAAATCACACGAAAATTGTAATCATTTTTTAAATTGAACAAAAAATTAATGGAAAAAGTATTTTTCGTTGGACCTTGACGTTGCGAACTTCAGTGCCATCGCGTTTTTCTCATGATTCTCATTCAATATTCAATCAGGACAATAAAATGATTTTTTAAGATCCAAACACAAAATCGATACGAGTAATTATTTTTTAAATTGAGAAAAAATTGAAAATTTCATGTATTTTTCGTTGGAGCCCAAACTTCAGTGTCCAAACGAATGGAAATAATTGTTGCAGGCAATGTTGAGAAAGACAAATCATCCGCGTGGGTCGATGAAGCGAAATCCAGTGTACGAGAGTTACGCAGCGGCCGGGCCTTCGTCCTCGTCGCCACCGCATCGTCACCAGCCTCAACATCATCACGCCTCATCGGATTACAATCGATCGAGTCGCGAAGATCTCTACGAGCCAGTATCGGAAAACAGAGGCGGAAAGAATCGAGTAGAATCCCCGGAATGGAGTCCAAACGAGATGGTGAGAATGTCTGAGAAATATGGTCGCGAAGGAGCATGGGGGGGTGAGCCATTGGACGCTCCAAAAATGGCGCATGTTGAGATTGCGCCAGGAATAACGGTCCACGGTTACGTTCACGATTTGTAAATGCGGAAAAACACGAAAAACAATGATTTTCCTTTCCCTCGAACCTTGGAAGAAAAAAAAACTGGCTCCTGCGAGTTGAAACGTGACAATCAATGTAAAAAAATTCAAAACGAGTTCCTTCGAGTGGGAGCCAAATGGTCAGCTAATTAAAAAAAAAAAAAAAAAAAAAAAACAAATTAATTTTCGTTAGAAATGATTAATTGAAGACGCGATCAAAAAATCCTGTCGAGAAATGAAATGGATGGGATGAAAAGAAAATAATAGTAATTTAAAAAAAAACACACACACACACTTTTGACACGTGGATGTTGAGACGCGAACCCGTACCAAAATGTCTAAAGGTGCGATATAAAAACTGCCTCCTAAAAAATCGGTTAAGTAATCTCGGAAAAGAACGAAGCTACGATGCTAAACAAAGACTTGATGAAAATCTACGGTGCTGCAATTCGTAAATCTCTTTCTCGTGAACGTCATTATAAAGAAAATCATCGTAACGCGTCGAAATGTCATTTTATTCTTCACACTTGACGAGATTTTAGTGAGTCCCTTATATTTCGTTTCGATTTACGCGGATTCGTAGAAAAATTCTGTGAAAGAAAATTGCTCCATCGTGGCTCGATGTTTGTGCGAAAAAAACGAGACAATTTTCCTTTTTTCTTTTCTTTTTTTTTTTTGTCGGAAAAATTAATCGATCGATCATTCAATAAAGTCACTCGTTCACGACGCTTGCCAATTCCCCACACGGAATACCAAGAGAATTGAACATGATAATTATTTTCTCAACGATTCCGTCGGAGAATCGACTAGGCCGGAAACCCGAAGCGCACCCCGCAGCTAAAAAAGTCCTTGAAAAACAAACTTCTTTGCGCTAATCCGATTGCAAGAAAAATAATAATTTAATCTATTTAAAAATCATTCATAAATAATTAAGTAAACTATGTTCATTTATTAAATAGTTAACGAATGGAAAATCGTCATCGTTACGCGAACGATACCGTTAGAATTCATTGATTAATTATCAACGAAATATTATTGTATTCACTGAAAAATAAATTACGAAAATGTACATCGAAAAAGGTACGTTATCAATTTTCCCAAAATCCATATTTTCACGGAGAGAAAATAATATCAAAGCATCATAGTCCCACGTTGTCCCTCTAAACAATTTTAGCAAAGACATAGTAATTTTTCATTCATATTCTGTTGAAAATAGCGGAATCTTTAACATTTTTCGTTTAATTTTTTTCATTTTTCGCCGAATTTCAGATAAAAAATTTCTAATTATTTGGCGAAAATCTCTCAGACGGACGACACGTTGCCCGTCTGAAGGATTTTTGTAAATAAACGTGGAGATTTTTAATTCATATCTTATTGAAAATAGCCGAAACTGACATTTTTCGCAAAGTTTTGACGAATTTTGAAGTTTTTTGTCAAATTTTTCTAAATTTTGACATTTTTTGCTCAATTGACGATGAAAAATTACTGTGTACTTGTTAAAATCGCTCAGGGGAAAAATATGGTACCAGGAAACAAGAAACTATGATGTCATAGTAATTTTTGAGATTATTTTCTCTGCCCGTTGTTATTATTTCCGTCAGGAGTAAGAAACGTATGCCTCGGCTGAAACGAAAGTTGGCAACGTTGAAATCCAACGAAAATGACTTTTTCTATTAATTGTTTGTCCAATTAAAAAAACTATGACAATTTCCCTACCGGATTTTGTGTTCCAGATCGTAAAAAAAGATCCTTTCATTGTCCTGATTGAATATTGAATAAAAATCATGAGCTCTGCTCAAGAAAAACCGAATTTCATTGGATATTCCAACGATCCGAACTTGGACATAGTTTCCCCGGGTCGATGTGCGATAAACACACAATTTTTCCAACGGGACAGGTTTTTTTTCAATGATCCTGAGACAAATTAATTTTTTTCTCTTGTATTTGCTCATCACACGAAGAAAATATAGAAACCAGTGTTTAGCCTTTGTGTGTGTTTGGTTGTTATTGTTGTAAATTATGACTAAATGTGTTTGACGCTCTTTCTAAAAACATGACGAGTTTTTTAATCGACTCGGTGATTCTACAAGCCCATTTTTTTCTCGTAGACACTATGGAGTTTCTTCGTAAAGCTATTCTCACTTCTGAGACATGTAAAACACCTACAAACGCCTACGATTATTTTTTTTATATATTTATATATATATTTCTTAATTTTCCTCGCTTTTTTTATGAATTTTTACATTTTGCCAATGTAGCGGTGCTTCCTTAATAATTACGTGGTGTTTACGCGCCCAGTTCTATCACTGCGAAACTCTAATTAATGTCTTTACATTTTGTGCAGTAAGGTGCACTCCTGAAGAATCGCAAAAAGTGCGAAAGTTCAGAGATTTACATTAACTAAATCGTAAATAAGGAATGTGCTGTCTTTTTTGTTTTTTTTTTCTGTTTTTTGTTTTTTCTTATCACGGTGAAAGCTCAAAAATAATTAGATTCCAGGCTCTTTTTGTTCTTTTAGAATATTCGTTTATCGCCATTTTCCGACCTTTAACCCTTCGCGGATCATGTGGGTCTTTTTGACCCGAGCAAACACTTTTTTTTTGAAAATCTTGTTTTTTAAACGTTTTATTTACAAATAAAACGAATGCAACGACTATGAAAATGATGCAACTTCAAAGTAGAACCAACGGAGATTATTCCAGAATTTTTTCACATTTTTTTCAATCCAAATTTGTGAGATACAAGTGGCAGGATGAAAAGTTGCCATTTCATAGGCGGAGAGCGAATTTTTTGGTTTTTTACGCCTTTTGGTCGTCGAAACATTGGCCGAACGATCGTCGGATCGTTATCGTGCATTACGAGTGAAAAAATAATTATGATTCGTGTGCTTGATCCTAATTTTCTTTGTAATGTGATTCTGATTCGTGCGGAAACGAATTCTAGCGAGACACGCCGTCGAAATAATCGAGGACGTGCGATCTCGTAGGAATTTTTCCGAAAACCGAAATCTTTGCGATCCTTTGCAGCGTCTATCGGATTTGGCGATCACGCTGGGAAGGTCTCCCAAGAGATCGTGTGTTTGGTCAGTTGATATGAGACTGAAGTTCGCAACGTTCAAGTCCAACGAAAAATACGTTTTTCTACTCATTATTTAAACATTTTCAAAAATCATGAAAATATTCGTGTAGTTTTTTCGTTTGGATCCTAAAATTCGTTGCATTCGAACGATGCAAACATCAACATCGTCAGTTTATTAGTCTAGAGAGTGCACGATAACGCATCCGGACTTTCAACGAATGATATTTATCGATGCTTACGTTTTTTTTGTCCGAATCAACGATAGACGAGCGTAACTTTCATGGAAAATTACAATCTTGACGATTATTTGAATTTTAAGGATTTACAGCCAAAGGATATCGGAGTTTTGTCAAGTAGACGATGTTTCGTTGAAGATTCGAATTCCCATGAGAGAGAAAAGAAAAGATTAAGTCTCTTTTTTCGTTACGATGTTCAATTGAAATTGTTATTTTTAATTGTCCGGCCGGTGGAAAGGTTTAAACTTGACCCCCGACCTAGAACGTCGCCGCAGTCATTGCGTGTAAACCGAGCGTCGCTGGAACAAATATCTTTTCAAGCCTCGATTGCTCGTATCGATTTTAGTCACACAATTTTTCCATGCTTCCTCCCATTCTACGCTGTTTGGAACTATTCCGCTAAAGTGTAACAACACTTCTCTAATAAGATGTATTTTGTTACTGTCAAACTGTTGTTTCCCCATTTTGCCATTAACGTTACACAATATTCTCTCCTCCGGAGTGAACAGGATTTTCATTAAATCGCAAGCGAGATGATCCATCGGACGAGACGTTGCCCATGTCGATATGACGTCCGGACTCGGCAGCAAATCTGCATAAGGTAGTTGCTGATAAGCGAAGCTGTGCTCCTTCCCTTCCCTAACAGCCGGCAGGCTCGATAAACCGGATAAACCGGAAATCTCTTCCGGAGAACTGTTTTCCGTTTCTGCTACAGAATTATGTCCGTTCGATTGACAAAGTTGACAACAGCCTCAAGCCATTCTCTTATATTTATTAAATCAAATTTTAATTAAATAATTAATTTAAATGAAATTAAAAATAAAATCAAAATTATATTCATTCGTCACAGCCCCTTTGGTCCAGTTTTTTGAAATTTTGAAAAGCCATCCGCTCAGGAAAGTCTCAAGCAGCGAGACTCACAAAAATAAAGCATTTGTTTTTAAAAGATTTGCCTCTTCCAGACTCTTCGCGATTTATGTCAACGGACCATCCATCCGGAAGCCACAAACCTTTCCAACGAAATTGTAAGTCAAAGCCGTTAAGCTAGAATCAAGATTTATGGTATTTACGAACCCGGAGTTATTTCGTCTTGGCCGGTGTCCAATCTGTGCAACTCTTCCTTTATGTCCTGATTTTCCAGGTCCTCTACCGTCATTTCCAAAGGTTCTATCTGCAAACGTCAACGAACCGAATGAAAGACCGTTACGGCAACGAAGATTTATTCAAATATTTGCTTCTGAAGAAAAAAGGAGCGAACCTTCATTTGCAATCTGTGATAAACGGGATTTGGAACGGTGTCCACGTTCCGCGTCGATATTTCTTCGTCCCTGGAGCTTGTTTCGTCGACGCTTTGCATAGTTTGCGGCATCAAAGCTTTTTCCAGAATTGAATTGTTTGGCGATTTCACGACTTTTTGTTTCTTTTTGGAAATCTGTTCAATTTCTTGAGCTAACGACGAATCGTCGTCTTCGGCGCTTCCTTCCGACTCTATCGATCTCTTGTTCGATTCTTTGGCGAAAATATCCCCTCCCGACAAACCTCTTATTTGCAAGGTCTCTGCCGCTTTCAACAAAGCCGGCAAATTCTTTTGATCTATGTTCACTTCCCCTTTGTAAATAAATATTAACAGTGCCTCTAGTTCCGTGAAGTGAACATCTTGCAAAATTATCACCGGGTGTTGACACGGATTCGTCTGTAACGAGAGAACGCAATGCGCCGTTCATTTCTTGCAGTACGTTTTTTTATTCACGATTATATCGAAAAGAAGCTCAACGAATTCATCGAGAAAGAGTTCAATTTTTTGTCTGGATCAGAGAATTATCAATTACGAGTTGATATTCATATTGGCATGAAAAAATCGCGATGTAATTATTCGAAAAACAAGGTTTTTCGATGAATTATGATTGTTGAACGTTTAACCAAAGAAATCTGCACGAAAAAGAGATTTTTAATACTTCGATAGAGGACTTTTTAGGTTAAAGCCATAAAGCATAGCTGTCAGTTGAAATGATCCAAGTTTTGTCGGAGGAAAAGGAAAATTTCGACAGGACAATGAAAGAAATGCAAGAATGGGGAAAAAGTATATGGAATGCTCACTTGGAAAACTTTCTTAAAGAAAGGGCTGCTGGCGGAGAGAATGACTTTATGAGCTGTCAAACATTGTCCATCGCTCGCGAGAGTAACGTCAACGAGACCCTCTTCTTCCCACAAGTTTCCAAAACTCGTGGCAATATTGTTCAAAAAACTGTTCCACTTGAGGCAGATTTGTCCAGCCATTTCGTCGAGACCGGACATACTTTTGGCCATTCGATAAATTAAAAATTATCGCGTGCACGTAAACACGCGAATGTCAATCAAGAAGAAACTCTTTTCTACGTAGTTGAGAAAATTCCGCGAACTTTATCAAAGACGAACGCGGAGTCGAGGATGAAAATTTCAATCTTCGGATTTAACATGCGACCGCAGACGACATTTTGTACATTCTCTATTTCCGCGATATTCTCGATCATTTGGTAACAACTCGTACTTTTTTCGTGTGTATTATTTTAGAAACGATGTCATACACCACGCAAACATCGTCGGATCCGCCATCTTAATAATTATCCCCTCTCCTTTCCGTCTTCGACATTGAAGATACATTACACAGGTTCGCAATTTGTACGTCGTTCCTGACAATCCTGACCCTGCGAGCAGCGCTCGCAACTCGCAAGTGGCTGTGCTTCGAACTGATTCTGAAATGAACATTTGCGGCAGTCTTCATGGCGTTAAGGTGCTCTATCACTTGCTCGGTCGGTATAAATCCCCCTACACGTTTTACTTGGAGGGACTCTGAATATTTCAAGAAAAACACGTTGTTCCCATTTCACCAGAGAAGGGATAAAGGAGAAGAGGAAGGAGGAAGAAGGAGAAGGGATAAAGAAAGGGATAAATTTTGATCCACGATTTTGGAAAAAAAAATATATATAAATTTAAATCCCGAAGCTGTGGCTCTATGACGAGTTTTCGTGGATCTGGCAAGTCTCAGTGATGGAGAAAGTCCCCCTGCGTGCTCTCGTGAAGAGTTCTAATCGATCGCGTTCCGGGATAAATTTTCATCCACGATTTTTGAAAAAAAAATATATATAAATTTAAATCCCGAAGCTGAGGCTCCATGACGCGTTTTCGTAGATCTGGCAATTCCCAGTGATGGAGAGAGTCTCCCTGCGTGCCCTCGTGAAGAGTTCTAGTCGATCGCGTTCCCGGATAAATTTTTGTCCACCATTTTCGGAAAAAAGAAATAAAAAAATTTTCAATCCCGAAGCTGAGGCTCCCAGACACGTTTTCGTAGATCTGGCTATTCCCAGTGATGGAGAGAGTCTCCCTGCGTGCCCTCGTGAAGAGTTCTAGTCAATCGCGTTCCCGGATAAATTTTTATCCACCATTTTCGGAAAAAATAAATAAAAAAATTTTCAATCCCGAAGCTGAGGCTCCCAGACACGTTTTCGTAGATCTGGCAATTCTCAGTGATGGAGAAAGTCTCCCTGCGTGTCCTCGTGAAGAGTTCTAGTCGATTGCGTTTCTGGAAAATTTTTTACCCACCATTTTCGGAAAAAACTAAATAAAGTGAGTAAACGAATCACTTTATTTGGGTTTATTTGCGTAAATAAAAATGTTGTTTGATTTCTACTGTTTCATCCTAAAAACAATCACAATTAACTTTTCCATTGTGACGTTCAGTTGCTCGATGTACAAGGAAAGCATATTGTTTGCCTATTATTTGAAGAATATTATTTTTTTCAAACAAACGATTCCGTATCGATTGTCGATCAAAAAAATCAAATTACACCAAATTTTCAAAAGCGGTGGCTAACCGGCGCTTTTTTTGTTGTTTCGTTTGTTCGATAATAAATATTATCAAACAAAAGTTTTAATTAATCGAACAATCACAAGCTATCGACAAACGATCATTACAAGTTGAAAAAAATAACCAAAGTCAAAATTTGTTTTCGTTGCATACGTAATTATTAGCGGATACATAAGTTTCGGAAATTGAAGCAAACAAGCAGGTTCCTTAAAACAAGTAGAATCGATCGAATAGGAGAAAAAATCAATGCTGGACTCTTCCACACTGATCCTGGGGAATGCAGCCACCATTAAATTCGCTGCGTACAAAATGATCTCTGCAAACGCATCCTTCGATGCATGATCTTTTTGGACAGGGCACACCGGGCTGATTAAAGTTTTCGCAATTTCTTTGACAGCGTGGATTGGCCTCGCACCTGCTGTATTCTTCAGTTTCTCGACATTCGATCCTCACGTTATTGTTTTCAAAATCGGGCAAACTTTCTACGATGGAATCGAAAAATACACATTCGAATATGAAAAGAGTTTTAATTCAAAAATCACAGTTTTTTATTTTCTCCAACTCACCGGAATCAGCTGCGTCGATAATCGAAGTGTCGTCGTCACTTTCGCAAACGACTTGAAGAATAAAAGTGCTCAGAGCAAAAAGCACGAACTGCACAGACTTTTTCATCATCGTGTCTTTTTATTTCTTGTATTTTTCAACCTCCTGCTTTTTTGGTTGAATAACTTTTGCGTGACGTTCTTGGGAAGCGAGAACCTTTATAGTACACCCGACTCGGCAAGTTTATAAAAATTTGTCCACGGATAAGCACAGATAGAGAAAACCGCGCGTCCATTATCATGAGCAAAAAACGGGATGAGTTAATTATTCCCATAGCTCGTATATTTATTGGACAAGCTCGCCAGGAGTTTTTTTTTTTTTTTATCACGATAACCAAAACTTTTTTCTTGCTCGTTGCATTTTTCCGGCGATTATTTGGGTCAGTGCATAATGCGACACACGAGAAAACATAAATTTCAAAGTCTAGAGTATTTCTCGAATCAACTGCTTATCCGCTCACTCCTTTTTATCGCAAATATTTTTGTCAATGAGATAATAATTCTCGTGTAATTACTCGGTTAAAAAAAAAAATTATAATTCGTCGAGAAAATCAACGGTTTTAATTTTTCCAACGTACGACGATAAATTTTGAATAAATTTGAGAATCAGATAAATCGAAGGTGACAAGGTAACCCCCTTCGAGTGTCTATTGGGTCAATCTGACCCAAAGTGTTTTTCAAATTATTCTATTCCGGTAAATATTCAGTTTTTTCTTTTTTTTTTTTTTTCATAGTCGAGATTTTTTTTCATAGCAAATTATCCGAAATTTTTAGCCCTAAATGTATTTTTTGACGAAAAATTAAATGCGAAAAGATTCGTTGACATTAAATGGCGAACCGGTGACGGAAAATTTTTGAGGTCAAAACGACCAAGTATGCACTCGAAGTCGTAATAAAGAAAATAGAAAATTTTTAGATACTTGTTACTGATGTATATTTGTGGAATCTTAGTTCCTCGCAAAAATCTTGAAATTCGTACAGCAAAAAACATTTGACACATCTCACACATTGTTACAAGGTACAAGAATGTTGAAGCTCTCCAAAATGAGGAATATTGGAGTTTCAGAAAAAGAAGAAAAACAACAACAATAATAAGGAGGTTTGGTACCGGGAGTTGCGTACCGACAAACGAAACAATCCTCAAAACGTTTTTCCAACTTTCGGTATTTCACAGGTGAACGATGACGTTTTTTTTTTTAACGTTTGAGAACGACGGATAAAAAGCACTATTGAAAATGTCGTTTTCAAAGTTTGAAAATAGTCTCGGAAGTGACTAATATTTGATAATGAAAATCCACGAGATTTTTTGGCTCGTGTTTACGTTCTCGTGGAATTTTCGACTCGTGCATTAATTGCCATACATCTTTTTTGTCTCCAATTTCTATAGTGACAAAAATTGAAGTACGTGGATGTTCGTGTGTGGGGATTGGTGTAACACAAAGAGAGATGAAAAATGATTATTTCATCTACCATATTTTTGAGGCGATGTGTCGTTGAATGAAGACGCTCTTGCTTCGCATTTTCATACGTTCGATGAAACGATTCTCTCCCTCAGCCAAATTATCCTCGTCCGCACCATTCTCCCTTCTTCCTCCTCCTCCTTCTCCTCTCTGCTAACAAACGAGATTCAGGCAACTGGAATTTTTTTTCACGGTCTCTTTTCTGCGTTTTTGCGATCTGCTTTTTTTTTTTCTTTTTTTTTTTTACAATTGAAAGTGTCGCTCCGAATTTTTCTTTTCGATCGATCCCTCGTGCCCGTATCCCCTTCGAAATATTGTAAACTTTCTTGATTCAAGGACGTTAACGAGTTTTATCGACAAAACGAATAAAAAATCGAAAATAAAAAAAACAGTGGTTGGTGAAGGGAATCGGTTTAGAGCGGGGAGGTTTTTTTTTTTTTTTGGATTTTTGCCAAGTGCCGAAACTGATGGAATAAAATGTTTGGCTGAAAACGCGGGAGGCGCGTTTGTCTGGCGGAATCCATGCGAAATGTATTTACCGGTAAATTGGGGAGAATGGAGATAATTGGGGAAGGCGAAAGGCTGACGAATCGAAAAGTAAAATTTGAGAAGGAGAATAAACGATGGCCGTTTCCAGCGCCTGAAAAAGCTGCTCCGCTTAAAAGGTCGATTGATCGTTGTTGCTGGTCGTCCGTAAACAATGATTGTAAACTGCTACTGCTAGCGGTGCGAGGATTCTCGATGTGAAAAATCGAGTCGTAGAAAACGAGTTTTAAAGCGATTAAGGCTTTTCGCGCGTTTAATTTGTTTTTGTTTTTTTGTTTTTTTTTTTTTTTTTGTTTGGGATTGAATCGACGACTAACCAACCTTGGTGGTGGCATCGTTGGATTCTGGTGGTGCCCATCGTTCGTAGTCGTCGTCGTCCCTTTCCTCACCTTCGCTCAAAGGTCCATCTTGCCTTTTGGTAGACGGAGGAGGGGCAGGAGCTGCCGCGGGTAAAGAAGAATTGGGCGTTGGTGAATGTTGGGAGGTCGAATTATTTTGGTTGCGATTGGCCTCGTCGCCTTCGAGCATTTTATTTATTTTCTCTTTGGCTTCGTCGACCTTTCTCATGGGATCGGGCGAATAGCTCCGATCGCTGTAACGATCGCGGGAGTTGTTGCGTCGATCACGGAAGTCTCTTCTGTCGCGAAAATCGCGGAAGCCTCCCTTATTGTTGTGAAAGAAACGTCCACCCCCGCGATTGTTTCCACGGCCGCCTCGTTGGCCGTTGTTACCTCCGCCTCCTCCGCCGCCTCCTCCTCCACCGCCTCCTCGATTATTGAAGCCTCTACGATTGCCAAATCGATTGTTGTTGTGCTGTTGCTGCTGATTGTTGTAGAAACGATTGCGATTTTGAAAATTTCCTCCTCCGCCTCCGCCTCGATGATTCTGATTGTTGAATCCTTGAAATCTCGGCTTGTAATAAGTTCCGCGATTGTTGTACGGTCGGAATTGTCGCTTTCTATAATATCCCCGATCTCCCGAACGGCTGCGAGTTCGACTACGGGAATAAGAACGAGAACGCGACCTCGATCTCGATCGGCTGTAGCTTCCCGACTGCGAACGACTGTATTTCCTCTCGTAACTTCCGGAACGTCGGTTCGAGTATGACCTTGAACGTGAACGTCTCGGTGTTCGGGAACGCGATGATCCGGAACTCGAAGCGCTTCGGGAACGCGATCTCGAGCGCTTTCCCGGCCGGTCCCGACTCGCGTTTCGCTTGTTTTGATTGCTCCGACCTCCACCACCGCTCTCGCGCTTCTTCGACGCTTGCCGATTGTTCGACCTTTCGGCATCGCTCTCAGAATCCGTTCGGCCTTTGCTCGCTCGACGTCCCTTCGCCGAGCTCGGCCTCGGACCCGGTGGCTCAGGAGGATTCCCCGACGCTTGTCCTATAGGCTGAAATTTACCTGTTACGCTTGGCCCGAATTTTCCCATTCCCGACTGTGACAATCCTCCTCCTCCTCCTCCTCCGCCTCCGCCTCCGCCTCCTCCTCCTCCTCCTCCTCCTCCTCCTGTGTTTTCTTTGTACGAAGCAAACTTATTTTGAGGCTGAGGCGTCGGATACTTCACTGGACCCTGTTGCTGCTGTTTCCCCAATGCCGGCTCCTTTGGTAATGGCACTTGAGACACTTGCCCCGTTTGACTTACTCGCTTATCGACCAACTCCCGTTGCATCTGCTTCCGAACGTTCAACGATTTGTCCAGAGAACCTCGTTGCAATTTATCCTCCAAATCGTTCTCGCCACCCTCGTCATTTTCGGCCTGTAAATGTGCCTTTTTCTCGCCCACTGTCCCGACGTCTTGCCATTTACCATGGCCGTCTTTTTGCCTGGAATTTTCATTCGCACTTTACTACTCCCAACTCTATGATTTCGTCCACCGAGAGAATATTATATCGAAAATTATTATTATCAAATAAGTAGTCATTTTTCATTTTAAATTGGGCTCGAAAAATGGTAAATTTTCCGCTATTTTCAATGGAATATCAATGAAAATCCACCATGAATTTACAAAAATCCCTTAGAAATGCAACGCGTCGTACCATGTCGTCCCTCTGAGAGATTTCACCGAATGCACAGTCATTTTTCATTCGAAACTGGGCGAAAAATGTCAAAATTTGATGAAAAACGTGAAAATTTTTTCATCTGAAATTGACTGAAAAATGTCAATTTACCTTTAATCCCTCAGAGGGACAACATGATACCGGATTGTCCCTCTGAGAGATTTTAGCAAATCCAGAGCAATGTTAAATCGGAAATTGGATAAAAAAATGTAAAAAATTTGGACAAAAATGGCAAACCTTCGCTATTTTCCATAGAATATGAATGAAACAATACTGTGTATTTACAAAAATCCCTCAGAGGGACAACATGGTACCGGATCGTCCCTCTGAGAGATTTTAGCAAATCCAGAGCAATGTTAAATCGGAAATTGGATAAAAAAATGTAAAAATTTGGAGAAAAATGGCAAACCTTCGCTATTTTCCATAGAATATGAATGAAACAATACTGTGAATTCACAAAAATCCCTCAGAGGGTCAACAAGGTACCATATCGCCCTTCTGAGATATTTTAGCAAATCCAGAGCAATGTTAAATCGGAAATTGGATAAAAAGATGTAAAAATTTGGCAAAAAGTATCGAACTTTCCGTTATACTCAATAGAATAAGAATTAAAAGTGATTATGTATTTGCTCAAATCTCTTAGAGGGGTGACATGGAACAATTTTCGATATTTTCTTTTCGTGTGGCTGCTTTCGAGTCTTGGAGCTTGTAAAAATGTTGAATAAACTTACCTCGCGGCTTGTGCAGCTTTCCACTTGGCATTAAGAGCGGCGGTATCCAGAGGCGCTAGTTTTGGCTCGGGATGTATCAACTGCGAGTCCTGATCGAAAATATCGCCCAGGGGTTTTCTCTGGATTTCTGAAAATCGGGAAAAAAATTAATTTGATAATTTTTCCGAGCCTGCGAGCGAACGGGACAATGAAATCCATTTAAAGACATATTCAGAGATGGCGTGTTCTCACCTTTGCGTTGTTGAGAACTCATCGAGCGCGATTCACGATCGTGATAAGATTTCGTCGATTCTTCGCGTTCTCTCTCGCGCCGAACTTCCTCCTCTCTGCGTGAACTCTCAGCGAGCTTCTCCGCGTTGCTAAGAGGGGAAGGCATGTCATTATACAATGCTACATACCTATTAGATGATGAGAAAAAAAAAAAAGAGAGAACAGAAAACAAATGTAGATAAGCTACAAATGTAAATAAATCGCCGTACGAGCATGCTGGACGAAAAAACGTTTTTGTCCAGTTTATAAATGAATTTTGGGGCGATAGGGGATAAAAAATGAAGTTGAAATATGGATAAAGTTCTAACCTTTTGAGAACCGCTGTTTCTTTCTCGACTTTGGCGTAATAAGCGCTGAGCTTGGATTCCAATTGTTCAAGATCCGGTAACGATGACTTTTTCAATGCCTCCAAATCGCGCTCAAGCTTGTCTTTGTTTTTACGCTTTTTTCGCTCCTCCTTCTTCTTCTTTTTTCGATTCTTTTTCTCGTCCTTGTCCTTGCCTTTTTTCTCCTTTTTCTTTTTCTTCTTCAACTTGTCCGTCTCGGAATGTTTCTTCTCCTTTTCCCTCTCCCTCTCGCGTTTCCAGCGAGCGGTTTCTTCCAAGAATTTACGTACCTGATGAAAAGAATTTGATTATTTAATCGCAACAAGCTTTTAGCGAATTTTCAAGAGCGCTAATGTGGGGGAATGGAGAAACTTACTTTGCCCTCGTAATCGGAATCGTCTTTCGTCTGCTCCAAAAATTTGCGGACTCTCGTCTCGTAGTCGTCCGTTTTTTCACGCGAATTACTCGAGTAAGATGCGGAACCGAGAACGTCCTGAGAGGTCGACGAAGCCGCCGGAGGATTATTGTACTGAGCCATTCGTTTGCTCAAAGGCGAGAGAGAACCACGATGATCTTTTTTGTGTTTTCGCTTGCGATTCGGCGATCTCGAGATCGATCTTCCTCCCGAGCTCGGAGAAGATGAGCTGCTCGACGAATCGGACGTGCTCGAGCTCGACGAACCGCTTGAGCTTGAGCTCGAACTCGAGCTCCATCTTTGGCGCTTCTTCGATCTTGATTTTCTATCTTTTTTACGTTTTTTCTTTTCTTTCTTGGGGTCAACGATCTCCGGCTCGGCCTCGAACGATTTAAAGTTTTCCAATGGATTCAAAGATGCGTTTAGTGTTTTAGTTTTTATGTATTCTATGGAATTTCTCGCTTCCTCGTGGTAAGGCGCGATCGCCAAACAATTCTCATAAGCCTTTTGTGCGTCCTCAAACTTTTTCTCGTCCTCGTAACTCCGACCTAACGCGACAAGTGTCTCAGCCATATACTTACGAGCATTAGCGTGCGTCTGATTGAACTTTAACGCTGTCTCGAAATCGTCTATTGCTTTTTTGAAACTTCCACTGTTGGCGTAAAGTGCACCTCGTGCTACTAAACCCTCAACGTTTTTTGGATCCACCGTTAACGCTTTGTTCAGACATTGAAACGCTTCCGAATGACGTCCCGCTTTGAAGTGATCTATCCCTTCGGCTACACTACGAAATGCCCATTTACTCGCTTGTGTCTGACGCAATTCGGTCGCGTACTCGTGCGGTGGAAAACGCTCTCTGCAACGTCATTTTTTCCACTTAATAATAAATTCACTTAAGAAAATA
Organism: Hyposoter dolosus; assembly: GCA_963921915.1. Lineage (NCBI taxonomy): Eukaryota > Metazoa > Arthropoda > Insecta > Hymenoptera > Ichneumonidae > Hyposoter > Hyposoter dolosus. The sequence continues at coordinate 7,214,812 of OY998139.1, forward strand.
TCAAAAATTGCTATGGCATTGGCTCTGAGGGATTCTTGCAAATTTTCATTCATATTATATTGAAAATATCGGAAACTTTAATGTTTCTCGTCAAATTTTCATTCACATTTTTCGTCCAATTTCAGATTCAAAATTACGTTTGATTTTTTTAAATTTCTCAGAGGAACGATATCGTGCCATGTTGCTCCTCTGAGCGATTTTGGGAACTACAAAATAATTTTTTTCATCCGTATTCTATTGAAAATGGCAAAAATTTGACATTTTTCTCCAAATTTTACATTTTTTTGCACAATTTCAGATTTTTAATTACTTTGGATTTGCTAAAATCTCTCAGAGTAACGATCTCGTACGCTCTAAGGGATCAAAGCAAATACGTAATAAATTTGCATTGGTATTCTATTGAAAATAGCGGAAAGTTTGACATTCTTCGCTCAATTTCAGATGCAAAATCTATCAATTTTGTAAATACATAATGAATTTTCATTGATACTCTATTAAAAATAGTGGAAATTGATTTTTCGCCAAATTTCAGATAAAAAATGACTATGTATTTGCTGAAATCTCTCAGAGGGACGATGTGACACCGGAAAACTATGAACAGTAATGTTTGATATTATTTATTCTCCGTGTGGGGAAAAAACATTAATGGCAATTTTGATGGTAAAAATATTGAAAAAAGAAAAGAAAGCTCACCTCAAGCCCACCATGTTTGAAAAGTTGAATCTTCCCAGGCCCATCAAGTCGCTAAGGTACTTAATGTTGTTGGGATTGTTGAATCCTGTGCTATTGGTCAAGATCGTTTCATAACTCTGTCCTTTGTTGTCCAACGCTTTCCTACATGACAAAGCGAGATTGGGAGGTTGATTAATCTCACCCTTTTTGTCTCATTCCCAATTCCTTTCGTGAAATCCAAGAATTTCTATATTTTATGTTTTTTTTTGTTTTTCAACTCAATCATTCAAAATATTCAACAAAACAAAGAATAATTCGGTATGTGTGGCCGAGGCTCCGTTATTGGCAAAAATTTGGGATTCCTTATTTCGTCACAATCTCCGCCGTGTGTTTCCACCTTCGATGCTTTTCCAGGTTTTCCATAAAACATTTTCGTACTTCCTCCTTTATTTGCCACTCTCTCGAAATTCATAATCCCATTTGTGTTCGAGAGGGCCATTTCCTGATTTGAAAATTCAACCATTATTTCTGCTTAATAGTTGGCCACCTGCTTCAGACATTGAGTCGGGTTTGTGTTGTAGAAAAATTCGAAACCAAAGTGAATAATTTTCATTTTCGTTGCAGTCTCTCGTCCATGTTTTCCAAAAGCAAGAAAAATCATTTAGAAGCGTAATTGTACCACGAATCGAGGCGAATATTTTCGATCGTCAAGCTTGACTTGGACAAATTAGATTAAAAAAAAAAAAAAGAAAAGAAAAGAAAAGAAAAAAGAAAAAAAGTGCATTTCGTTGATTTTGTCGATCCAAAATGGACGTTTCCATTCGTAACTTTTCCTCGTGATAACCGACCAGATTGTTTCTCGAAATTCCAGGCAGAGAAACAAGTTGAAATAATGTTTCCGAGATAAAAAACGTTTAATCGAGATTAGAATCCGAGATTATCCTCATTTTCGCCATTAACAAGATGCCTCGTACCAACATTAAACATGTTTATATATTAAAAATATATATTATCAACCGCTAGTTGCATACCCCTAAAAAAACAAAAGAAACAAAATTATCTTACGTTCTAGAGAAAGTAAATAATAGATAAAAGAAAGGTATACACTGATAAGCACAACCTCCAAGTTACATAAACTCGTCTCACCTTTCTTAAACGTTAAGACGCATTTAAATAATGTGTTTTTTTTTTTTTTTTTTTGTATCCTATATTCTTTTTGTAATCGTATTGTTTTTGTTCTTTCTCGACCTCTTAAAATAAAATCGCACGGCCTATCTCATTCGGACGTGTACAAAGAATCCTCACGTTAATTCTTTCGGACTTAGCGGTGCGTTTAAAGAAATTTCTCGCCCTGAGTCTATCATCCATAGACGGAAACAAATTTTTTTTTTTAAATCCCTCTCTCCCTCTCTCTCTCTCTCTCTCTCTTTCTCAGCCTCGTCGCCGTCAATGCTTTTGATTTTATACTCTTTTTTTTTTTTGTGTGTGTGTGTGTTTTTTTTTTTATTCTTTTCGTACAAAAATAATTCTGGCGTGGCAAGTTTCGCAATACAAGCTGCAAGTTTAAACGATGCATTAATAGTTTTTGCCTGCAGGGGCTCAAGGTCCTTCGAGGCTTTTGTGGGTATATTTCACTGTTTTTTCAACCTGATTCCAAGATTTTCTCCAGTTTTTATTTTGTGATTAACGAACTGGTCGGAATGTTTGAAAAAAATTTGATAATTTGATAAATTCACAATCAAATATACCCCCAAAGTGACACAGTTTTTTGTTCATTTATTCGTTTCTCGTAGTCTCGCATCACCAACTGGTCTCCAAACGAAATTTCAATGGGTTTTTTTTTACTTGGAACACAGAGTGAGTCGGGAATATGTTAAAATATCGAGGTGAAGAATAATTGCACGTGTGCAGTGAACTGTGAGGCTTCTCGTTCGTATTAAAAAATTTTTATCCACTTTTCGGATGATTTTTCTTTGGCTTTTTCATCGAGAGACCAGTCGCGACTCGAGGACATGATCGAAATACCTACCGTCTCAATATACCGTCTCAGATCTCACAGGCTCATCTTCCGACGTCTGCAAATCTCAATCTCGCAACATATTTATTTGGCTGTCGATCCCCTTTAAACGAAATCTCGTCGTGACGTTTTTTTTAACGTTTGTCACGTCTTTCTTTCCTTTACTTTCATTGTCTGGTGCATTTTTGAGATTTAACATATTGAGAATCGCAGATTAGGAACGTGCTCTCGCAGCTACTTTTTCATAAAGCTCGCATCGCATTTCTTTTTATTTCGCTCTTTCTTAAAATAACCTCATGATCTTTTTTTTTCAACATAGAATATCTCTGGAGACCTAAATTCATAAAAACGTTCAACAAGTCAAAAATCTTGTGCATTCTTCCCGAAACCTTTGTCGTTCTTGTTTATCAATTGTGTTTAAACAAAAAAAAAAAAACAAAAACAAAAAAATAACCCTCGATCTTCCGCGTTTTCTTGATTTTGGCAAATATAATTTTTAGCAAATTCACAAAGCAAAGTCGAGCGTTGATTCATTATTATTTATTTGCAATCTCGAGAGTTTTTTTCAAAATTTTCAATGAGGACAAAAACAAAAAACACAAGTTTTCAATTTTTCTTTCCATCGCCCTTGCTGATGATAATGAATTTTCCGAACTGATCTCAACGACGACTCAGTCTTTTTCCGATTTTTCTTAAAGTCTCGAGTGACGAAATTTACTTGAAGCTAAATTTTCGACTAGAAACACGAGTGCAACAAATTTTTAAATTACCAGTGTATTTTCTTTCGACAAGTGTTAACATTTGTTGTAGCAGAGTGCACAAGCGGTGAGTATAACGACAAAACATTTGGAAAATCGTGGTTGAAAATTGGGTTTTTTGCTTGTTGAATTGATTCTTGTTTTATTATTGTTGGTTTTAATAATTTTGTTGTTGGTCTAACTTACTTGTAAGCTTCGGGTAAGTCGTCGGAATGGATAAGACCCATTGGTGGGTGAGGAATTTGGCCTTCCCGAGCCGGTACGTTCATTACCGCGACAACACGCTCCGCCTCAACGTTTACTTCGCTCACTACGACGCAGACGAGATCATTTGCCATGTAGCCTCGAGTAACTCCTTTCTTGTCCACCGCCGGCACTGTGGCCGTGTTCAGAATTAACGCCTACAAATTTACAGTTTTTATATTATTACATCACATTGTTATTATTTTTATAATGTTATATGATGAATGGCAATGAAGTTCGCAACTTTGAGCTCCAACGAAAAATACGTTTTTCTATCAATTGTTTGTTCAATTTTTTTAAAAACCATTACAATTTTCGTACCGATTTTCTCTTTGGATCCTGAAAAAATATCGTTTCATTGTCCTGACGAAATATTTAACAAGAATCACGAGCTCTGATCAAGAAAAAACAGAATTTCGTTGCATTCCAACGACGCAAACTTCAACATCGTATATTATTATTATTTTTATATTATTATCATATTATTATGTTTAATTTTTATATATTGAAATTTTATAAAATTAGGGAAAATCAGGGTTTGACAATATTATTACGCTTTTTGGTCCGTAACGTTCGATTTGAGATGCAAAATGAATTTTGGGTATTTACCTTTACGCCGAGATCGGTAACGACGCGAGGACAGTCGCTGCAATTGCAGAGAATCTTGAGTAGCAGACCGGCGGCGCTTTTGCCCATAACTTGCGAATAAATAACATCCCCGACGACCAAACTCTGGAAAAAACCAAAAGAAATGTGTTGTTTGCTCGTCTATTTGGTCCTGAGGAATCGTTTGACTTTTTGGATAAAAGAATCGTTTTTTGACGTACCTCCAAAAAGTTTCTCGTGCGTTGAGACTTTTCCATGGTGACGAACGAATCTAGGCCCGGCATTGTCGCATAAAACTCTGGAATTTAGGACAATCAACGGTTTTGATTAACAAGCGTAAAGAATCTTTTCTTTTTCCTCAATAAATAATACGCTTTTCTGTTGAGTCGCTTTACCTTCGTCGCCAATTTCCTGCTTGATGGGATCAACTGTTTTCTCTAGATTAGATTTGTCGTAGAGGGCATCTGCTTTTTTAGCGATGAATTGTTGGAGTTTGAGTCGTTTGCCGCGATCCCCAAAGCTGTGATAAATATTTCTAGTTTTTTTCATCGTTCTCTCAATGATTTTTGACGCTCGACGCGCCGGTAGCTTGGATTTGCAGCGTTGAACTTGGCATCGTCGGAACGTAACGAAATTACGAGAAAAATTGGAGCGCGGAACAAATTTTGAATGAGAATCGTGGAGCTCGACGGAGAAAAAACGATATTTCGTTGCGTTCCAACGATGCAAAGTTGAAGGCCGTCGGAAAGATTTACCTCAGTGTTTTCTGACGCTGTTGATAAATCTCAAAGTTGGGATCTTTGAGATTGAGCATAATCAATTCATTCTCATTGCGCTCGCCCTCCCAAACCTTTTGGAGTTGTTGTCCATGGTAATTGAGGGCTTGAGCGACAAGACGAGGATCCATAGAGTCCATGTTGGGAAAAATTCGGAAATTGGGGAGGGGGGGGGCTTTGCGAGGCTCCCCGGGGGCCCAACTGGGCGAACGACGAACCTAATCTGCAAAGACTACCCAGACAAACGCTGCGTTTTGACAAACACGTTAATTGTGAAAAAGGAAAACAAAAAGGGCGAAAAAAGTGGATTTACGCTGATAGTTTTTGAGAGTCGAGGCTGCACGATATTAAAAAGTCAACAACTAAGATGCTGCTATGTGGGAGTGCATGTATATTAGCTCGAGAAATGCCAGCGAGACGTTCGAGTCGATACGAGCACGATCATACGACAATTGACCGGAGAAACAAAGATGGCCGCCGCCAGTTATTCCGTTTGCGTGGGGCTGCGATTTACTCGAAGCCTGCTCCGGTTCGTCGCTCGGGTTTATCCCGCAACGAAAGGAGACAAAAGCCCAAATTTCCCTGTTTTCTTATCATTTTATTTATTTCTTTAATTATTCGAAATTTACTCACCGCCGAGAGCTTTCGTCCAAAATTCACAACTTCTCGATGACGCCGAAATGAGTCTCGTTAGTTTTATTCTTTCGCACACGATCTTAGCTCAGACTTGATATTTCCGTTTGTTTCGATGGTTTCGATCAACGTCTATCCGGCGAGCTCAACATTCTCCCCAGGCCGCTTGGTGCTTCGTTCACTGTGCTTTTTCGCTAAGAATTCTGCTCCTAAGAGCAACGCGTTTTTCCACCGTTTCGCATCAAAGAAAAGCAAATCGCACGACACGGAAAAACCAACAACCACCACCGCAACACGATTGCGTTAGCAATTTTTAGTCGTGGGATTGATAAAACATGGAGACTGACGTTGCCAAGAGAGATAATGCCCCGAAAAGCGCTCGGAGCATTGTAGCGGCAAAATCTCGAAGCTCGAAACTGCATCGCGCAAAAATTTCAATATTTTCAATTGTTTTCGTCGCTTTTTTCGACATTTTGGGGATTGTGTGAATAAAATTAAAAAACCCGTGAATATTAATCGATATTGATTTATTTAATTCTTTTCCCTTTTTCATTCAATATTTTGTACACGCCCTCGGCATGCCACATAAAATCAATATAATACACTCCAACATACGCAGCCAAGGTTTCGTTTTATTGGTAAAATACAATATATACATATATTGTACTCTACTCGAATATTTCCTTCATCTGTTTTTATTTTTATCATTTATTTTATGTTTTTTTGTTTTTTTGTTTGTTTGTTTGTTTGTTTTTTTTTTTTTTTTTTTTTTCATATATTCTCATTATTCTGTGTATTTTACCACGACGTTTCATAACGGTTAATATTAAGGGGGTAAATAGCCAAAGGGATATAATACAAAGGAGGCGTAGAAGGGGGAGCCCGCAAAATTTGCTCCTTGCAATAATCTTCTCTATTATTTCAATTTTCCTTATTATTTTGCTCAATGGAAAAAAAAAAAAATGACTCGATGACTCGATCAAAAATTTTTTTTTTTCTTTCTTTTTTCTCCATCAAGAGCAAGCCTTTGTGAGGCGAGGAAAGAAAAATTTAACGAATAGGGAGGAATTAAAGGGAAAAATGAATGGCCACGTAGAAAGATGATGAAAAATAAATAAACGGAAAATCGAGATTGCCTTTTTCGTTTTCTCGCTTTTTTGAATCTCGCTGCTCGCAATGGCGCCTCTGATAATCAGGAAAACGTATAATCGATGAATGAGGGAATAATAAAACCAGGAAATACCTAACCCGACCGCTGAAACGGCAAAATAAAATGTAAATCTTTGAAATCGATAACTGCAGGAATGACGATTATAAAGATTGTAATACAGCGGAGGAGAAAAATAATAATGAGCCACGAGTAGGAAAAAAGGTTTACAAATGCAAAGGGCCTACGATTAATGAATATTTCATTCGTAAAGGGAGTTAATAACGATCAGGACTTTCCTATTTAATGTTAATTTCGTGTTGTTATTGTTGTTGTTGTTTTCTCGAGTCTCACTCCTGCGGGCGTTTCTCTGATGAAACGATCGACAACTGTGCAGATTATTTCTTGACCGTTTGAAGATTTGCATGGTTGGGAAGTGAAAAAGTGTTTTTTTCTTCAAAGTTTCCTTACAATTATCTCGGACTGAATAATGCTACGAACTAAAACATTGTGACACGAGGGAATAACGAAATATAAAGAATATCGTTGCACGTTCCAACGATGCAAACTTCAATACTGTATTTTGCTGGACTACAAAAAATAATGATAACAGAACTTGCCTCGGGGCTCGCGATGTGTGTTTTCTTTCTGGGCCTGACGTTGGGCAAAGATCGACGGAAACGCCGAGAATCGGATAATATATAATAAAGTCTATCTTAACGCGCTACATACATATTTACAAGGATCCTTTGTGTCCGTCGAAAGCGGACGTTCCAAAGGCTCGGTTTGTTTAAACTTTTTAGCTCTTTTTATCGCTCGAACAGACGTGAATGGCGAGAGGAAAATCCTCGATCGATAAATCCTGTTTTTTTTTTTTTTCGAGCTTTTTTCATTCGCTACAGTTTCGGAGCTCCAGGAAGATTCGCAACTCTCGTTACTCTCATAATTGCCGAGGAAATTATCGGGATTTTCGGAGCAAGAGTTTCGCATCTTCGAAATATCGTTAAAGAGCTTTTTTGAGGCTTGTTTTTCTATCGTTCTTTGAAGCAAAATGGTGGTAAGGTTTTCTGTGGTGGTAATTAGTGGCGGTGTTTAGGAACTGCTCGTGACTGCTGGCACGAAACTTGCATTCGTTTCTCTCAAGTTGGTCCTTTTTTGGCGAGAGGCCGGTTCTCCGCTCTATTCCTCTCCCCCCCCTCTCTCTCTCGCTCTGCTCGTTTGAAATACTCGTTTTCCTTTCTTCGCCGCTCGACCCAAGGACAAACTCTCTCTTTATATTTATTTATCTCTTTGTTAAATCTCTTTTTGTTCGTCATTCTCACGTCCTACGCGTTGCTACTAGCCCAAACGCGATCAATAACGACGAATATAAAAGTCGATATTTATGAACCGTTACCTCGGCACAACTTTGTCCATGAGCACTGACAATCGACTGTCGGAATGATTCGCCGGCAACAGAGCTCTCAACAGTTCTCTGACGAGAGCCTCGCTCATGCCGGGAGAAGTTCGTTCGGCCAATTCGAAGGCACTCCGCAAATCGTCCAACGCGTTACCGTTTCTTCCCATGCCACTGACGCCTTCCCCGTTGTTTTCTCTCGCTGATTGATATTGATATTTACGCTGAAGCTGCAAAACACAAAGATATTCATTGCCAATTATTTTTAAGGATGTTGAGTACTTATGAAATTTGTTAATGTTCATTGTTCAATAAATAGCTTCGTGAAATTTGTACACGACCTCGTGAATACTTAATGTAAAAACATACCAAATTTTAAGAATTCTATAATCATTACCTTAACCACCTTAAGGATTTAAATAAATAATGCTAAGAAAATTCTGAAAATTTGTTACGTTTTTGTATAAAGTATTTAAGAGGTCGTGTCAAAATTTCACGACGATTAGGAAGCTCCTTGTTAAAAAATTCACATTTTGTTGAGAATAATTTTTTAAACCAAGACAAAAAATATTTTTTAATAAACTTGGTTTTGTTTTCGTTGCTTTCGGTATATTGTAGATATTTAAAAATTGAGAGGTCAAAAAAAAATCATATCGCAAAGTTATGCCAGTTTCCATAAATGCATTCGACTACAGTTAATTTATTAATGTTAATTGTTCAATAACGAGCTTCTGAATTGTTGGAAATTTTAACACGATCCATTTGCGATTTGAGACTCAACGTCCTTAAGTGAAAAATCGAGGGCTCGCGTCGATTAAGATACGAGGGCTTACCTCGGACAATAATGGCAAGATGACGGAAGAGAGAGCAGCGCTACGGGGATGTTTAGGTTCTTGAGAGCTTCTCGGACGTTGTTTATCCTCGGCAGTTCTATGTTCGAGCATCGGGACGACCGGAGGCTCGAGTTTGCTGATGCGTTTTTCACGATTGTTTTTCTCTCGCGGTCGACTTCCCCTGGAGTCGCTGTTGAATTCGGTGTATTCGCGATTCTCACGATTCTCCCGATTTTCACGGGCATCGGTGGGAGGCGGTGGCGCCGCCTCGTGAGGTCGGGACTGCAAAAACAAATGGCATTTATTTTTCGATTTTCTTTTATTCTCGAGCTCGCGTCGTCACGTTTCTTTTTCACCGAAAATTTCATACGAAATGATTTACCGGTGTGTGTTTGGGCTGAACCTCTCGCTGGGAATCTCTCGGTTCGCTGCCCGCGAAATGATTGAGTGACGAGTCGTTCGGTGGCGATCTCGACGCTCCGTTCGATTGCGGAGCCTTCGTTGGCTGCTGCAATTGATGATTCGCAATGTTTCGATGATTCCCAGTGTGGCTCAGCGTCAACGATGGCGATTGATCCTCGATCGTTGACAAAACTGACATTTGCCCACCTCCCCCTTTTCCACCGTGCGGTCCTTTCACCGTCATTATCCAAGGCTCGTCCATGTCGCTGTCTTGCTTCGATTCTTCCCTATTGTCATAATCAATTTTTTCACAATTTGTATCGTTCGAAATAAAAAATAGCGCGTTTTCACGATGTTGAAGTTTGCGACGTTGAAACGCAACGAAATTCTGTTTTTTTTTTTTTTTTTTTCTTGAGCAGAGCTCATGAGTCTTTTTCAATATTTATCTCGCCGTGTTTACACCTTCCAGAAATAACGCGCTTGTCACACGGGGTCGGAATGACCCCAGCCATGTTTAAACGCTTGCCGCGTAGCCAGTATCGTTCCGAAGGTTGGTTAAAAATTCAGGATAATAGTTTGAACCTTTCCGCATAAGAATATCGTGAGAAAATTTTTTTATCCAATTTTCAAAATGGGGAAAAAAAATCAGTAAAGATGCAATGTGTTGAAAAAAAAAATTTCTCGAGTGTCATCGAGTTTTGTTTTTTTATTTGAAAAATGAACTTACGAATCTGAATTTTCACTTTCCGTCTCGGATTCTTCGCTCCGCTTGGATTTCCATTTTTTGTACCTGTCGATGAGGTCGATGAGATAAGAATTCTTCTTGGCTTTTCGTATGAATTGAAACTTTAGTAATTCCTTGGCTGTTGGTCTCTGCAAAATGAATATCGATCGATCAAGCAATCTGAAAATTGTTGAAAAATAATATTTTCGTCGATGCAATATATTTTTTTGTTACATTTTCTGGATCTTTGTTGAGACAGGCTTCGACGAATTCTTTAAATTGTTTCGTGTAATTTCCGGTTAGTTGAGGCGGATTGTTTTTCGGTATGAGAAACAACACTCTCATCGGATGAAGCTCGCTATTCGGCGGCTCACCCTTCGCTAATTCTATCGCCGTTATTCCCAGTGACCAAATGTCCGCCTGTAACATTAATTAATTTACAAATTAATAATTAATTAACCCTTCGTGGCCACACTCGGTAGAATCCACCCAGTGATCACCTTTCGGCGTTCCCGGTATTGAATAGGAATATAATCGTCATCTCACGATAGTTTCAAGTGTCCTGTGTGCGCTGGCGTCGGTAAGTATTATCGCCGCCAGCGCTAAACTCTCTGACATCTACTCTTAAATCAACGCACTTCCAATAATGGATTAAATATGTTTTTTTTAAACGCGCGCGGTCCTACTATTTTTTTCACAAAAGAACCAGATCTGATGAATATCTGGTCGAAATTTTAGGCGAAAATATTGAAAATCCACGAAGTGACGATTATTTTAGTGAAAAAACTTTTTTTCCCGTTTATTTTCTTCATTCTGGATTTTAAAAAATATGTTTGCCTTGGATTTCTTTCGGGAAAGTTTTTCGTATCCAAACTGGAATGTCTAAAGAATGTTCAGTAATTTTTTGAGAATTTTCGGGCCGATAGGCTCGTCACAATGCGGATTTAAAAATAGACTGGGTAGAATGAACCCAGTGTGACGATCGAGATCGGTGGCGGAAGTGTGACGAATCGTGAAACAAGCGAAAAAAAATTGCAAGAAAAATTTGAAATTATTCCATTGAAAATTCGTTTGTTTGGTTACCTTTGAATCGTAGGCCGATTGTTTAATGACTTCGGGTGCCATCCAGAAAGGTGTACCAACAAAAGTATTTCTCTTGCTCGTGGTGTTGGTCAATTGTCCGGCAACGCCAAAATCGGCGAGTTTGACATCGCCCATTTCGCTCAGCAATACATTAGCAGCTTTAATATCACGATGAAGTTTTCTCTCGCTGTGTAAATAATCGAGACCCTTTAGTACCTCGCGAAGAATAACAGCGATATGCATTTCCTCGAAACTTCCGGCTTTCATGAGATCCAGGGCGGATCCACCGCCCAAATATTCCATGATAATCCACAGTTTTGTGCCCTGAATAATTCGGAAGACGGGGTTGTGTTTGAGTTTAAAATAAAAATTAAAAAGCGAGAGCGCATGATGAGGGGAAAGAGGATGTTGATTTCTCAGCCGATGGCTTTTTGTGCCAAGGGTTAAGAGGAGCATAATAATTTCCATCTCATCCCATCAACTTTATGGCTTTTATTATTATAATATTATTTATAATAATGTTGTTATTATTTTTGACGAACCTTGAGATAAGAGCCATAATACTTGGTGACGTAGGGACTGTCGCACTGCGACAGCACCATGATCTCCTGCTGTATGTCCTCGATCTCATCTTCGGCCTCCTCCAGATCGATGATCTTAATCGCAACGACCTGTTGGGTCCTGTTGTCGATGCCTTTGAAAACCTCACCGAAGCTACCCTTGCCAATTCGTTCCTGCTTCGTAAATATCAGCTCGGGATCGACCTTCTGTCGGACAGGCAGAAAAATAAAATCAAAAACACACGATTTAAATATTCGTCATTTTTTACGAAAACTTAAAATAAGGCTCCGATTATTGAAAACGTATTGCGGTATTTTTATATAATTGCTTGACATTCAATTGGCAGCGAAATTCTTTTTTGGGACCAACGAGTTTGGCTCGAGAACAAAAAGTTCCTTCTCAAATCCCATTTTATTCTTTATCATCATTCGCTATTTAATTGCACAAAGACGCGAGTACAATTGACGAGAGGAGGAAGATGCAATGCGGTTCGCCTTGGCTCCCTTCGTCGTGTGCCCATTGCGTCATAACAATATTCAACTTTTACGTTTATGTGACAATCATTCATTCATTATTCATTATTATTTATTAATTATTTATTTTTTATTTCTTATATTAATATTTATTAATCAATTATTATATATTATTATCGATAATAATAATAATAATGTTGATAAAAATAATAAGAATAGGAATAATTTTGTTTTTTTTTATTTTAATGATTAGATATTTTCGTGCGTTCGCATCAACGACGAAGCTTTTTCTCTTTCTCCGACCATGCGTTATCGCAGCTTTGCGCATAAACGAGCGATTTTCCGCTCATCCGCAATTCCGTCCCGTTTCGCGAGATCGTTTTATTCATTTTTTATTTTCATTTTTTTTTCTCCGCGGCGCACGCAACCTTTCGAAAAAAATAGGCGATGAATAATTAAAAAAAAAAAAAAAAAAAAAAACGAGTACAGGAAAAAAATGCAACGGAGAGCTAGCTCGTGTTTTGCGGCTCGAACCCGCGTTTGTGTGCGGAGGACGAACGAGAGAGCCGCTGCTGCTGCTCTCTTCGTATACCAACGAACGACGACGTCAGGCTAACGGGACATTTTCTAATACCGCGTTGGAACGCGCGCCGTTGCACGACCAACTGCTCTTTTCTCTCAATCTCTCCCTCTTTCTATGCTCCAACTAGCTACTCCGTCCTTCGACCCTATTCCACGTTGCCACGTTGACGGACGTTAACTTTTTAATCATTTATTTTGCAATCCCGCAAACTCATAAATTCTTCGTACTCTTTACTAATTTTCTAAACATTTCAACGAGCATCACGTATTACTTGCGAGTCAAAAAAATAACCAAACTTTTTTCCTTTTTTTGCATCATCGAAGAAATCATTACAATTTCGTTTTTTTATCATTGCAATTGTGCACAACTTATTTGTTGGTCTCAATTTGCGTTCAACGTAATAACAATCTTTTTAAAAAACGTTATTTTCAAGAAACTGGTGCATGCAGCCTTTTGTCAAACTTTAAATCGTTCATCTCGCTATTTAACCTGAAATGAGTTTTTTTTCAATTTCAATTCCCAGGTCAACTTCAACGGTAACAAGCATTTTTAAGGAGGTTTGCTACACACAACAATGTTGACACGTTATAGGGAAATTCTAAATTATTACAATTCAAGGACGTTTTATGGCGACGGTCAAATCTAAATTTTTGCTTTCAGCTTTTCTCACATACAAAATGGTTTGCGAGCCTAAATTCACTAAAAAAACGTTGTTACTAATTGACTAAAGAACAACATACTCTCAATCCAAGATTTTTCGAGGTAATCTGCATTTGTTATATAATAAACAAAATTTCGAGTAAAATTTACGACCGATTTTTTTGAAAAAGTAAATAAAGCTTGTTCGATGTTACATAAAAGTGTATGCAAAGTTTTGAGAGGCTTCACCATTTAGAAATCGAAATATTTAATGTTGAAAATTGCAACTTTTAACACACCACTGAAAATTGTGATTTTCTATTCATTATTTGTTTTATTTCAAAAACCGCAACATTTTGCGTGCCGATTTTCTTTTGTTTTTTTTTTCTTGCAACTTTTTAACGAAACGTGACTTCAATTTACACGCGTTTAGATGAGAAAAATTGTAAATGAAATATCTCAAATTCTAAACGTCAGAAAAATTTTCTTCATAAGAGAAAACTGTTAGTTTTATTCTCGTCAAAAATCTGTGCTCGTTTTTTTTTATCGAACTATTTGTCGATCTTCGAGTTCTATCGAGTCGCTGAATACCTACGTTTAGACATATTTTTTTTTTTTGTTTGTTTCTTAACGGCTTTGACGTATTAAAATATTCCGGACGAGGCAGCTCTTTTCCAAAGACACTCCTCGCTCATTAATACGCATTCCCGATCTAACGTTGCTGGTGCAACTCTTCCAGAAGACTCGTAGGATAAAACCGTTACGTGCGCGAGTGTGATTTTCAATTCAAAACACATCGTGAAATATATACACGTCGGGCATTTAACGTCAGATTCTTGTTCCCAAACGTCTTGACCCATTTCTTCGTGTATAAATTTTTTTCAACAGATTTTCTTTTACCAAAAAAAAGCAAATGTTAGTTGGACGTTTTTTTTCCGCGTGAGAATTATTTTTCGTATGACTCTGAAGTTTGCAACGTTGAGATTCAACGAAAAATATTTTGTGTGTTCATTATTTATTGAATTTTGAATTTAGGTCGCAAGAGTGGATCGTTTTATTGTCCGGACCAAATATTGAATAATAATTACGAACTCTACTGAAAAAAAAAAGGATTTTTGTTGCATTCCAACGATGCAAAGGTCAACATAATTTTTTCGTTTCGGCTGCTCGGCACTTTTGAGGAATTCTTTAAAGTTAAATTAGTATTTGGAATATAAAAATGAAACGTGAAAGGAGCAAAAACGATGTCATTCATTATGCAGGAATTTGTATAAATGAGGCTCGCTGAAATTTTTCTCACGTAACGCCTCCAACGCAGTTTGCCCCCTTTCCATTCTCTTCTTATCGAGAGCTCTCGCTCGCGATAAACAGAACAAACGTCGCGCGACTCAAGCGTAATAATTTGCCCTTCCCCTGATTTCGAGAAAATACTGCAAAGTGAGATTGTTTCTTTATTTTTTATTTCTTTAAAACTTTACGCGTGGATAGCGAGGATTAGTGGACGGAGCTTCGGTAATATCGTGGCGTTTATCGATCGCCCGGAATGTGAGAAATTACACGTCGATTTTTTTTTCCAGCGTCGAGGAAAAATTGTTGATGCGAGGCTAAAATTGAAGAAAGAGTGTTTTTTTCTTTTGTTTTTCTTTGATAAACTCACCGAAGGAGCGTTTACTCGTGGATTCGTGCCGGCACGAGAACGCGGAAGCGAATTGCTCTTGGCTGAGGATGCGACGGAATTAGGGGGTGCTTGATAACTGAGTCTGTGACCGGAAGTTGCCGAAGAAGCGGCCGGAGGGGCAGGAGGTGGCGGTGGTGGATGAGAAAGAGGTCTTCCTCGTCGTTGCTGGTTCGCTTGGTTTGAATTTTGATGTTGTTGTTGTTGTTGTTGTTGTTGGGATTGAAACTGCGTCCAGGATTGACGGGGCGCGTATCCGACGTATCCACCGGAAATGAACTGCGCCGAACCGTTTAGGTGCGGCGGGGCCATTACGGCCGTTTGTTGAGGCTGTCCACCGCCGTTTCGCATTTTTGCCGAGTGTTCAACTACTACGCGCGCTTTTCGATCAATTTATTTCACGCAATTCACCGCTTTATTTTTCATTCAAACTTGCCAACTTATCAATTGTTTTTATCATTTTTCTCTCGCAACTTATCGCATCGAACGTTTTTCGAGAATTATCTTCCACCTCGTGCGCACCTCTCCTCGATCCTCAAAATGTCTCTTTTTATCGCGCGATAAGATTCGGCCACGCTCTTCAACTCGATAACTCTCGCCGTCTCATTGCCACTTTGCTTTTTCAACTTTTCCAACGCGCACCATCCGATCATACAATCTCGATCCAACTTTTATCAAAAAATCGGGCTAACCATTTGTCCTTTTTTGTCGTCCATTGAAAAACGTGCGAGAAAATTCATTAAAAATAAAAAATAAAAACAACGAACTCTTTTGAATCAACGATTCTGTGATTTTCAATTTTTTTTTTTTGAAAATTCTCCGATCACAATCTCATTTTAACTTTTATTAAAAAATCGAGCTACCGGTCGGTCCACTTTTGTCGTTCATTGAAAAACGTAGGAGACAAAATTGATTAAAAATGAAAAATAAAACTTTTGAGAAATCCACCATTCCGTGATTTTCAATTTTTTTTTTTTTTTGAAAATTCTCCGCGTTTAGTCTCGTTCTAACTTTTATCGAACTATCGAACAACCGATCTGTCCATTTTTGTCGTCCATTGAAAAGCCTACGAGACGTAATTAATTAAGAATAAAAAAAAAACATTTTTTTTTATCAATCAACGCATCATGATTTTGAAAATTTCTTCGGTAAAGAAAATATCGGAAAAATGATGTATCGTTGAGTTTAAAGGACGCCTGGATTACGCTCGAAATTACGCTGACAAAGAAAGTATCTACAATCGTCGGAGAGTGGGGAATTAAATGAGGAGGTAGATTATTCTCGCGATATACTCGTTTAATTTATATAACACTCCCTTCTCCGGTTTCCAGAGTGGGTGGGATGAAAAGGGAGAGGGGGAGGCTCGGTGAAAGTGAATCAGAGTTGAAGATTAGTTGTTTGTTCCGAAAGGAGGAGCAAATATATTTGAAAAGGATTTTGGAAGAGCGACGAAATAAGTGAAAATGAAAAAGGCCTGAGAATCGATCGCGATCGGGATGAAAAATATTTTAAATCGAAAAAAATGAATGAAAAAATGATTTTTCCGTGCGGAGATTTTTGTTCGGTAATTTATTTATTGCTACTCTCGTTCAATTTTTTTCCTGACGAAGCATGATTCAAAGTTGGGCGTGACGAGAAAACACGCCTGTACGAGACGAGGCGAATAATTATTTCGAGCAAACCTCAAGAGTGCAGGTTGCATACAAAACACATAGTAGAGAATCGTCTTTAAATCCTCCCCCGCGCGTAACCGATACACGTTTCCTCGTAAATTATTCCGCGCACGATTTTAGCGATCGCTCCGACGCCGCCGATTTTATGCTCTGAATCATTTTCGCCTACCGACTCGAATTATCCTACCGTGCCCGAAAGCACACTGCCTCACTTGTTTCTTTCCTTTTCCTCTATTTTATTGCTGCAAGGCGCGTAGAGTGTATCGCGGCTGGATCAAGAGCGATCGAATTTAACCGATTTCTTCGTCATTTCGCTAATTTTGCCTTTACCGATCTCATACTTTCTTCATTCGTACTGTCAACTGTGTTGCCATTCATTTTTTATGATTTTCACATGCCGATTTCTTGCCGATTTCTTACCGATCTTCGTTTTTTTTCTCTATAAATATCGATTTTGTGGCAAAATGATCGATTGCGTCGCGCGATTCAACTTTCTTAATGACGAACTGGCTCAAAGAGACGTTGGACGGAATGAAAAAATATTAAGATCGGGGAAAAACCAGGCCGAACATCGTGTCCGGTGGCGTCACTTTGATAACGATATCTACGCGCGTTCGAGTCTGAAATATTAGTTTACGTATCTAATCCACAGTGCGAGACACTTTATCCATGAGGAAAAAAAAACTTGAAACACTCGCGCACGGACGTAAAATGGCGTTACCGATCGCGCTCGTTGGCTCGACGCCGCGGTCGAATACCGACTGACAGAGCGCGCACAGCGCGGTGAACGCGTCGAAAGGTGCGGGAGTCACGGTTCCTCTCTCTTCCTCGTGAGTCCCTCTCGCTCGCGGTTATGCCGCTGCTGGTCGACGTCGTCGTTGCGGATCCGGTCGTGACTGCCAGCGAAGCAAAACCGTTTGTAAAACGTACGATGGAGAGGGGGGCAGAAAAAACTTCGACGATGTTCGCGTAGACTCAGGGCGATCTATCAGTCTCGCGGTCGGTAAAAATTCTGCTGCTGCTGAAAAACGCTCGCGACTTAAGATGATCTAGCCGTCGCGTGAGTGCGACAGAGAAAACCAAAAAGTAGATACACTTTTTTCTCTGAGATCCTTAACATTTTGAGAAAAATAAAAATTACATCTTCTTCTCTGATTAAATGGGAACAACGTGCAACTAATATTTTTCTTGAAATATTCAGTTTCTCCAATTAAAACGTGTAGGGGGATTTTTACCGACCGAGCAAGTGATGGATCGCCTTAAGGAGGTTGGCTACATACGACAATATCATAAGAAGTTAATAAAATTTGGTGATGACATTCTTTAGCATCAAATACGATGCCACCATTTTTTTCAAATTTTTCGTCTACATAGTTGTCGAATAATTCGAGTTTACAATATGCAAAAAATATACCTATATATATATATCTGAATGCTATGCTTATGCATGTAAACTCTAGTGTGTAATTACTCGAAAACTATGCAGAAGGAAAATCTTAAAAAAATTGTATATTAATTTTTAATACCAAATAATATGTTCACCAATTTTGTTGTGTGCAAGATTGTTGTGTGTAGCCAACCTCCTTAAAAAGTTTTCGCGCATTTTGTACCGAGGACTTTGTTCCTATTTCTCGAAATATCGAGCGTCGCTGAATAAACTGAGAATCGGCTCATCCGCGATCCTGCTCGCTGCATGCGACTCGAGCAACAGCCTTGAGAAAAATTGCTGTGATTTTTGCGCGACGACGATCGCAATCGCCGCGCCTCCAAGAGAGTTTTGGAAAAAGTCGTTAAAGAAAAAACAAGGAAAACATGCCGGAAGGAGAAAGGGCGGTAATAAAAATTAAAAAAAAAAAACATGAAATCGGTAAAGACCGGTAGAGGCGAGAATTGAATTAAAAATGCACGTGTGCATTAACCGAGTCGAGAACGAGTCCGATCTCGCAATAGCAGAAGTTTCAAAAAAATCGGTAGCTCCCGAGCGTGAGCAGGCCCGAGACGAGAGAGAGGGCGAGAAAGGGGATTGGTCGTTCTCCGGGGCATGCACGGTCGAGTGAAAGGCGACGACGACGACGACGAGGACGAGGACGAAATACATCGTAGACTCGTCCGTCACTCGTGCATATTCTCTCCACCATCACGTTTCAACGACAATCCATAAAGAACGGAAAAATGTTGGTAACGGTTAGCGCGTTGGGCCGAGCTTCCGTGTCCCGTTTCTGCAGCGATCGAGTCTCCGAAAGATAAAAACAAAAACATTGCAAATTTTTCATTCGTCTTAAAAACCGCATTACGTATGAAATAAATAAATGGGGCATGAAGAAAACGAGCGAGTTATCGCACGACCTGATCCCGCGTGCAAACTCGTATTTCGGTAGAAAAATTTCCACCCTGCTTTCCAATCAAGCCAGTTATCATTTTTATTCTTTTTTTTTTTTTCTCCTCCTCATAAAAAACTCACCATTCTCGGCTCGGAAGTCTCTGGGCGATTGAAATTGGTTACGTTGTTGTTTAATCGATTGTCTTCGTTGATGTTGGTTCCTGTGTTACGCCGATCGTTACGCGTCGAGCTCTCTCGACCACGAGCAGGATCGTTGTTATTTTTGCCATATTTGTGAAGAACCATCGCCGCGAACATAATTCCTTTTTTTCCACTTTTTCGTTTTTTTTTTTCTAGCACTCGGAACTCGACTACGTTCTTCCGCAACGAATATGAATTCGATACTTCGACGTGGTTCGATTTTTGAAAAATATACTTCGAGCTTTCCGAGCCCGCGCACGATATTCACTCACTTTTGTTGCTCGAACGAGAGAAAACGATTTTTTTCTTAGGGAAAACGTCGATTCATCGTAATTTATCGTTCAAATGCTCGCCACAAAAAAATCAAATGAAAAAACGATTTCGAGCGACGCTGAAAGTGATTATTTCTCGTTAGGCCCGTCCCATCGCAGCTGAACGCCACGATTTACAAATAAAAACATAAATACACAGGCAGTTACGTTCGGGACACATTTCAAAGCTTATCCGAAAGTGTCTCGCGCGTAGACAAAGAGCGGCAACGTATTGAGCAACGAGATTAAGTCACATATGTAAACATAATAAAGGAATCTTTTGTGTCGATACGTATTCGATTTATTGACAGTCTCTCGGGGAGAGAGAGAGAGCGACAAGACTCTGCGCGCGCTATTATTTACGTTTCCGTTCGTCGGCCTGCTCTCTGTTGTTCGGACGAACCGCACGTGGCTAACTTTTCTCTCCCTATGCCTCACACAACGTGACTCTCCGAGGGAGGGAGAGAGAGAGAAGGGGAAGAAAAAAGATGGCGAATCGTTGATATTGACGAATTTGTAATTAAACTTTCATGCCAAGCTCAACGAACCGATCTCTCGCGCCAGAAATAGTCTCGAAAACGGTCCAGGCGATCGATACACCATCAGGTAAAGTTCGTTTCGTAGTTAGACACTCGAAATGCTTTTCCTTCCTCCTTCGTATCTCTCCCTCTCGTCGAACCTTTGTTCATACGCTCATACGTATATATGATGACATGCGATAATGGAATTTCGATCGCCGCAGAGTCAACGACTTTGCAGCGATGAGCACGAGTCCCATTTATTCTTGTCTTCCAAAATATAATCCATCCTTTTATACACCAAAGAATTATCGCTATATTCATATGCAGTTTTTTTTATCATGAATTTTTGGTATTTAAGGAGGTTGGCTACACACAAAAATGTCACCATCTTAAAAACATAGAAAAAAATTCGAAATTATTAGAATTTAATGAAAATTGGTGAACATATTCTTTAGTATTTAAAATAAATATATGCTGCTGAAGTTTGCATCGTTGGAATGCAACGAAATTCTGTTTTCTCTTGAGCAGAATTCGTAATAATTATTAAATATTTGGTCCGGACAATAAAACGATCCTCCCTGGCCACCCAAAAACTCAATCGACAAGAAAAATTGACAACATTTTTAAAACTCAATAAATAATTAATAGATCAAATATTTTTCGTTGAATGTCAACGTTGCAAACTTCAGAGTCGTAATAAATATACAAATTTTTTAAGATTTTTCTTCTACATAGTTTTCGAGAAATTCGACACTAGAGTTTACATGCACAAGCATAGGATTCAGATATATATATAGGTATAGCTTCTGCATATTGTAAACTCGAATTATTCGACAACTATGTAGACGAAAAATTTGAAAAAAATTGTGTCATCGTATTTGATGGTAAATAATGTCATCACCAAATTTGATTAAATTCTTATCATATCGTCGTATGTAATCAATCTCCTTAACTTTTCCAATAAATTTGCTTTCGTTTTTTTTCGAGAATATTACCGAACGAAGGTAATTTCTTGGGTAAGATAATTTCCAGTCGAGCGTAACTTGAATTTAGAAAATTGTCATTTGAATTTGACAATTTTTCAATTTCGTTGACAGAAACATGAAATTATTTTATTCAAAGGTTTCTTACACCGATGGAATTAAAAATTAACTCTTCGAGTGCAGACCTCCTGTAAGTGGATCTTTGGGTCAATCTGACCCAAGGCGTTTTTCAAATCGTTGTACTCCGCTAAATATGCGTTTTTAATTTTTTTTTTTTTGTCGAGATGTTTTTTGTAGTGAATTATGTAGATTTTATGGGCCTGAATTGATTTTTTGACGAAAACGAAAATTAAATGCCAAACGTTGCCATTAGTTGCCAAACGATCGGTAGAGGAACATTTTTGGGGTCAAAACGACCACCCAGTGTGCACTCGAAGGGTTAAAGTTATTTTGATATTTTTTCGGGCCGACGATCTCATTTTTTGATTATCAAATAAAAATGTAATTACAAGCGAATTTATCGGGTCGTTAAACGGCGGCTGGATGCTCGAGCAAATAAAATATTCGATTTATTCGCATTCCACGATCCCGTTTGAATTTTTATTTCCAAAAATTCTTTATTTTTCTTTATTCCGCGATTGGTGCACGAAAGTCGATCAGATTCGCGAGAGAAAAACGAGAAGCAAATATTCGTGCTGGTTAACGGACGCGCGTCGACTGAAGCCTCGACGACTCCCTTGCGGCGTTCCGCGAGGGACGAAGGAGAAAATCCGAGCCGGCGCAACCCTCGAGACGACGACGACGACGACGACGAGGTTTTCAAGCCGCCCCGCCGGTATATACCCAACGACGCGCCTCTAACGCCGTTATTCATGCCCCTTCCCTCGATCGTTTCTATTTTTATTGCCAGTGGACGTTTTGTATGTATTTGCATTTCGCATTTTCCATCTCATTAGCAAAAGGGTGTCGATCTAGAGGATTTTAAGGGCATCAAACCTGAGCCTACTCGGAAGAGAATTTTAACGAAAACCAAGCTGCAAAATGTGAAAAGCCGATTTTTACATTTCGATTGAATTTTCGGATCTGGCTTTTCATTCAGTTTCCAGAAAGTTGAAAAAAAACCATTCGGGCACGTTGCTAATTGAACCTCCGTGGTCACCAGGGGTCAAAATGACCCCAAGAGCAATTTTGAGCTAGAATTACGACAAGTTATTGCTTTTGGTGCTCGAATTTTTTTTCACACGTTTACTCGTTTGCTGATTTTTTTTGACATTTTGAAAATTGGAAAAAAAAATTTGTCCCTCGATATTCTTATTCGAAAAGGTTCGAACTAATATCCCGAATTTTTATGTGTCGTTCGGAACGATACCGGCAACGCGGCGAGCGTTCAAACATCGCTCGGGTCGTTCCGACCCCGCCGTGTGACCAGCGCGTTATTTCTAGAACGTGTGACCACGGAGGCTTCACTTCGGAATCAATTAAAAATCCCATCCTTACAATTTAACACTCTGGCTCATTTTTTTTTTTAGCCCTCGACCTTTTCCTCAGACATAAAGGAACGAAAAAAACACACGAGATCGATAAATCTTGAAGGAATTTGATGAAGCAGAAAGAGCTTCGCTGTGGGGTTTGTCGCGTGTACTTCGCGAAGGATACGCGGAGAAAGGAAGAGAGAGAGAGAGAGAGAGAGAGAAAGAGAAACTGTGGGCATCGACCGTCTGGGCCGAAGACGTTCTTAAGCTCCTTTGGGGCAAGGACCTTGGTTATCTACGACGCGAAAATTCCTCCCCGTCCTATCCCGAGCAATCCTAACCCTTGATAGTCTCTTTGTATTTTTTTCTACGCCGAGCTCCTTAAACTCGTCGCGCGCGCGATTCGCGAGAGTCTGGTCGTTGGGTAATGGCGATAAAAAATGATAAATAATTGTGGATGAAGTGAAGGTTGTCTCAAGGCTACGAAACAGAAGCGGCACTGGCCCAAGGAACTTTTGAGAAATCGCCATGAAAAATACAAATTTCGAAAAACACGAAAAAAATTATATTTTCTTTTTTTTACCCATTTTTTCGGCGCGATCTGTCGAGAAAAATCGGTACCAAACTCTAAAGTTTACGAAAAAGCACGCTCAACAAATTTATGCGCTTTTTTGAAAAAATTTACTCGACAAATTTATTCGAATATGAAAAAACGATTTTTTTCTTTCAAAATTTAGTATAAACGTTCTTGGCACCAAAACTAACAGTTTTCTCCTATGAAGAAAAATTTTTTCACTATTAGAATTCGAGATATTTAACCCTTCGTGGTCAGACTGAGTAGAATCCACACAGTGACCATCTTTCGGCGTAAATATCTACTATAGTTTCCGGAATCGAATGGGAATATAATCGTCATCTCACGATAGTTTGAAGTGTCCTCTGTGCACTGGCGTCGGTAAGTATTATCGCCGCCAGCGCTAAACTCTCTGACATCTACTCTTAAATCAACCCACTTCCAATAATGGATTAAATATGTTTTTTTAAACGCGCGCAGTCCTACTATTTTTTTCACAAAAGAACCAGATCTGATGAATATCTGGTCCAAATTTTAGGCGAAAATATTGAAAATCCACAAAGTGACGATTATTTTAGTGAAAAAACTTTTTTTCCCGTTTATTTTCTTCATTCTGGATTTTAAAAAATATGTTTGCCTTGGATTTCTTTCAGGAAAGTTTTTCGTATCTAAACTGGAATGTCTAAAGAATGTTCAGTTATTTTTTGAGAATTTTCGGCCCGATAGGCTCGTCACAATGCGGATTTAAAAATAGACTGGGTAGAATGAACCCAGTGTGACCATCGAGATCGGTGGGAACCACGAAAGGTTACTTTTAAATTTTTTATTTTTCCCATCTAAACGCATGTAAATTGAAATCGCGTTTTCTTTAAAAAGTTGCAAGAAAAAAAGGAAAGAAACGCAAGTTGAATTTACACGGGTTCAGATGGGAAAGATAAAAAAAAATTGGAAATTAAATATCTCGAATTCTAAACGTCAGAAAACGTCAGAAGAACGTTTATACGAAATTTTGAAAGAATCCTAAATAAAGTCGTTTTGTGATAGTAATACGTGAAACAAAAGAAAAAAAAAATAATAATGAAAGAAAAAGAGAATGTAAGAAAATAAAAAGGAAACGAGGATGAAACACGTGCCCGTTGGTACGCGAAATTACAGTCTCTCTCCCTGCCCCCGAGGGAGGTTGAGGTGGCGAAGCCGTACACGATCCCCTCGCGTGGTCCGAACGAGTGAAATTCTCCACCACCCCCGCCGCAGCAGCCAAGCACCATCTCGATCGATATGGGCGAGCGAGTGCCAGACGCTCGAGAAATAAATATACATTTTTTTTCATTCAATTTTCTTGTCGGTTCCTCGTTCGCTTCCACAAAGAGCCACAACGATTCAAAGTATTTTTCTGCCAAGATGCATCGATCCCAAATCGTAAAGTCCTCTATTAATTGCGGTTTGTTGCGTAAAAAAAAAAAATACACACACAAAATGGCCACGCTGATAACGTCGAAATAAAATTACGCGATAAGATTCCTTCTCTGTTGCTCTAGCGATCGTTTGACACATTTCCGCTTTGCTTCAGTATTATTCAGCGTTTTTTCTTCGCTGACGGAATTATCGTATCGTTGTGGAGTTTTTTTTTTTTTTTTTCAACGTGTCATTAAAAAATCGTTTTAATTGCGAAATAATTGAAAAATTTACGAATCCTTCAAATTATTCTCATTTTTAGACTTTAAGGACGAAGATTTCACGAGTTACGAGCACGTCCCACGAAAATGAATTATGTCCTCGGCGATTTGCGTTTTTTCGGACGTGTTGTTACGATTTTTTGACGATTTTTCGGTGTCTGGAGAAATGATTTTTTTTTGTCAATTGATTTTGCAGTCGGATGAAAATTTAGCAAGAGAAACTGTCGCAATCTAAATGACAAAGTCGAATGATGAAGGGTTTGGGGAAAAAGATCGGAACGTTGAGCGCAGATTTGACAGTTTGCCAGCTGTGCGCGCTCGTCAAAAGAGGTTAGGTTACGTACCGAGTTTTGTTCGACTTTGCATTAGTTTTGGATGTATTCGTAAAAGCGCGGAAATGGGGGAAAACTAATAATATGGCGATGTAAGATGAAGGAAAAAAGTAGGGAAGAAAAAACGTGGGAATTTGGCGAGGAATAAATAGTAGAAACGTTGAAAAATGGACTCACCTCGTTGAAGGCCATCTTCTTCGTTATGCTTCCGGGTTTACGAGTTTTTCCGGCGCCCGCTTGTCCCACCGTTTGTTCTTCGACTCTCGATCCTTGAGACCGCTTTTCGAGAATTCAACAATTATTCCTGGTTGGAAAATAACGAGGCGCATACCTCGATCTCGCGTCTTTTTTTCTTCGAGTCTATCTCGAGGAATGCTCGAGGAAACATCGATGACACGATCTCGCGGGAGTGAGAAAGACAGAGGTTTGTAACACGACACTTTTTGTTAAATAAAGGTTGGAAGCCGTAGCACACGTAATTCTGCGGCGCGAGACACCTTGACCCTTATTCCCCCAGCTTCAGGAACAACAAAAAAAACGCCAAATTCCGAGTGTTTTTTTGCCTCCGAAACGTCGAAAGGGGAATTTGGTTGAAAAAAATATACTGCAATCCTCAGGTGGAAGCCCCCCGCGCGTTCTTGAAACAAAAAAATCGTCTCCCCACCACGAACTCTTGAAACTTCCGTAAGCAGTTTTTTCTTCGCTTTTTTTTTTTTAGTACTATCGATCTTTATCGCGTTTGTGGCGGATTTGCCGCGGCTTTTTTCCACTACGAGTTATTGTTTACGTTTTTTTTCATCCCTCTTCGCGAGTTAACTTTGTCGCATTTTGTCGATTCCCATTCAATCCACTGCGCGCTTATTCTTTATTCTCTGTTGGCCTTTTTTTTTAACTTTACGTATTTACGCACCGAAGCGATTGCCGCAAACAGTTGGCCGCCATTTTGCTGTTCGATGCCGCCGACGCCAGCGCCACACAGCTGTAAGCGGCAGCGCTTCTTACTCTACGCCGATAGGCCAACGTCGTAGAACAAGATTTTTCAAATATTTATCATGCAACAGCAAAAAAAATGATTTAATCAAATTTCGTGATGACATTCTTTAGCATCAAATGCGATGACACAATTTTTTTCAAATTTTTCGTCTACATAGTTGTCAAATGATTGCAGTTTACAATATGCAGAAGATATACCTATATATATATATACATATATCTGAATCCTATGCTTATGCATGTAAACTCTAGTGTCGAATTACTCGAAAACTATGTAGAAGAAAAATCTTAAAAAATGTGTATATTCATATTTAATACTAAAGAATATACTCACCAAATTTCATTAAATTCTAATCATTTCGAATGTGTAGCCAACCTCCTCGAACAAACTAACAGGGATTTTTTATGAGGAGGCTCAACTTTCAAAAAATAAAAATATGAACAATTTATCATTCGATTTCGCATCTGAGCAATTACCCATACTGTGGGACACTTCAAATAAGTAAAAAAATACGCGTGCTCCGCCATCGAGAGTACCAATAATTAAAGTTTTTTTTTTTTTTTGTCGCTATAAAAAGCTTTGTCGGCCTTGTGTAAAAAGTAATGTTTACCGTTCAGACAAAACCTCGAAACAGTCATGACATTCTCAAATTTGCTGCTGACGTACGACAAAGTCAATCAAGAGCTCATTCGTTGAGAGAATTACCAGTCAGTGCACGAATCGAAACTTTTCGCGCGAATCGTTCGAAGCGCCGTCCGGCGGAGTTTTTAGGAGTCGGAAACTTTCGAACCGGAGTTTAGTAACTTACTAGATTTTACTAGCATCAGTTGTTAAGTGATTCGCCGCAGCAGTAGCAGCGGCAGCAGCAGCGCGCGGCGCTGCCCATGAAATAGTTCTGTCTATATCGTTCGCAAGTGCATCGCAAATTGTTGGCAGTTTTCTTTTCGTCTTCGATTTTCTTCGCAGTTTATTGCAGTCGTTCGTATTGTACGAGTTGTTTAACCGATTTTGAAACATCTTGTCGTGACCGTCCCAAAGTTTTTACGTCAGCGATCATCGCGGTCTCGGTTACGCATTTTCCTCGCGTCTTGTTTTTCCTTTTTTTCCGCGTGCGTCTTTTAAACACACCGTCGCCGAGACTGATCGACAGTGTCCTGTCGTCGCACAGTCGTTGCGAACGTTTTCGCGATTGAGTCGAACAAGAAAAATCTCAAAGTCAGTAAAATGGGCAGATCGAGATCACGCACGAAATCACCGAGTAGGCGTCGTCACAAAAGCAAACACTCGCGGAAACGATCCAAATCAAGAGAAAAACGATCCAGTAGCAAGTACGATGAAAAACCCAAAGAACGCAGCTCCAAATCCAGGTAACGCGTTAACATTTTTACATGTTTTTAAAACTCTTTAATATTTTCTATCAATCCTCCGCGAATTCTCTTCGATCGATCTCGTTCTTCGGCCTCCGTATCGTCTTATCGGTTATATACGTCCTGCATCGAGAAATTCATTGATTCCAGTTTTTCCGGTGGTTTTCAATTTCGTCGACTGAAAAACGCAACGAAATGGATCCTTGAAAATAAATATTGACAGTCTACGATTACACGGTCGTTCGTGCGACCGTACAAACCGAAAAAAAAATTATTTTTCGATCGAATCATCGATTTCTAATCGATTTTCATTCTCCGACGATTTCCACCGGTTTTCACCCTCCAAATTTCCTTTTTTCTCTCATTATTGACGATTCGTTTGGACGTAGAAATCGAAATGTTGCGATTTGATAATTTTGAGGTTAGCATCATCGGGATAAAACGGGTGGGTCGTAATTTACAGAAAACGTTCGCACTCCGCAACGTCCAGCAGCGGAACAGACATTTCGGACGACGTTCACATAGTGAGTCACAAGAAACGTTCGTACCGAGACAGAGATCGTAAAATGGACGAAGTGGAGCGTCTTGCGGAGATGGAACGACAAAGGTAAATATTTGTTTTCAAAATCATTTCTGTATCTTATTTTTGATTCTAATATTTTCACCTTGTTTTATAACTCGCTGCAATTTTTATTTCACCTCGATCGTCTATTTCTATACGTTGTGTTTTTTTTGTACTTGTGTTGTCAGGAAAAAGAATGAATATGCAAACAAAATTCTGGCCACAAACGCAATCCGGTAAGATTTTTTTTCGACCACTTTTAAAACGGTGGTGGGATGTTTTTTATTTTTCATTATTTAAACTCTGCTCGATCTCCGAATAACGGGACATCGAATCGCATTTTCTAGCTGCACGCTAAATTTTATTGTTTTTTGGTCGCTCTTGTTGGTGTGTTTTTCTTGTATCAAACGTGCGAGCGTCTAACAATGTAAATCGCATGGAAAAATCAGATTTGCTGTTTAAGGAGGTTGGCTACATACGAAAATACGATAAGAATTTAATAAAATTTGGCGATAACGTTCTTTAGCATCAAATACAATGACACAATTTTTTGTCCACGTAGTTGTCGAATAATTAGAGTTTACAATATGCAAAAGATGTATCTATATATATCTGAATCCTATGCTTACGCATGTAAACTCTAGCGTTGAATTATTGGAAAAGTATGTAGAAGAGAAATGTTAAAAAATTTGTATATTCGTATTTAATAGAAAAGAATATACTCATCAAATTTCATTAAATTGTAATAATTTAGAAATTTTCTATGGTTTTAACATGGCAAGATTGTTGCGTGTAGCCAGCCTCCTTAAAGAGACTGAGAGACTGAGCGATAAATAATAATTGGTGCAGGCGGCAACGAGAGACGGAGCAAAAGCTGGTGGAGGAAGAAGCGGCAAAGAGGATCGAGGAGCTTGTACAAAAGAGAGTGGAGGAGGAGCTGGAGAAGAGAAAAGAGGAGATCGAGGCGGAGGTTCAGAGACGAGTGGAAGAGGCGAAAAGGGCGATGGAGCGTCAAATGATGGAGGAAATGGAATGGCGCCAGGCGAAGCTGCGCGAGGAGGAAAAACGACGAGAGGTAAGACCAATCCGTAGAAACATTGGAGAGAATTGAGCCGCGAGCGTTGGTCGGACTGAAAAGGCCAACTCGACGTTACGCACAAATGTTGCAAAAACTTGGACAGTCGCAGAGAGCGATAATAATTTATAGAACTTTGTAAAGAGCGAAAGGAAGTGTCGAAACGAACGTCGAGCTCGCCGGAGCCGCAACGCTCGGGCTAAAAAACGTTTAGTGGTTCTCGTTGCTCAATATATTTCAATGAAAATGAAAAGAACGTTGAAAACCACTAGCGAGACATCTGCCGAGGTTTGCCTCGTTGGTTGGGCTACCAAAATTGACACCATTTTTTTTCTTCCATTTTTGTTATCGAATCTTGCCTCTCTGATATGCTATTTTCAACAGACAAAAGTTATTCACCGGCTATATATTTTATATATTATTTGTATAAATATATTTATATTCATGTACTATATATATGTATATGTATATGCGTATACACATATATATACATATATATGCCGTTTACAATGCTTTTGTCCTCACCAAGCCGTCTGTACTATAATCATTGACGGCCGAAGGCCATTTCGACCTTGATATTTATTGCGACCCTTGCGCGAGTATCGAAATGGTTACGCGACGCCTTCGTCTTTTGGAGAACAAGACCGTCCGAGGAATTTATTTGAAAAACAAACTTAACTCATGCGAAAGAACTTTTCAGCAAACTTTTGAGAGATTGCCCAAATTGTATACACAGTCGCAAACAAAAGCGACACCAACACCTAATAAAGACTATTTTTCAATTCAACAAACGCATTTTCAAAATAAATGATGCCACTGAAGTTCGCAACGTTGAGATCCAACGAATAATATCGTTTTCTATTAATCGTTGATTCAATTTCAAAAACCACGACAATTTTCACACCGATTTTCTCTTCGGATAGTGAAAAAAAAAATCGTTTTATTGTCCTGAAGAAATATTGAATAAGAATCACGAGCTCTGCGTTGGAAAAAACAAAATTTCGTTGCTTTCCAACGATGCAAACTTCATCATCTAAATGATACTTGTAACCGCACGAAAAGAATTTTCTATTTTCTATGAAAATTTGAAACTATACAAAATTTGTAGAGTCTCTGAACAAAAAAAAAAAAAAAAAAAAAAAAAAATAAACATGCGGTAACGCGGTGAGCCCTTGTGGAATATTTCCTCCGTGTGGAAAAATTTTCATCGACTCTGGGGATCTTTGGTAAAGTCAAAAGGTTTTTTGGGTGAGTCGAAATCGATTTGGCGCAAATCTTTTTGCATAAGCTCGTTAGGGCCCGAAAGGAGAGAAAAGAATAAGTCGTAAGGGGCAAGAACGTGAGGGAGAGCGGGAGAGAGAGAGAGAGAGAGAGAGAGAGAGATTGAGAGAGAGAGAGAGAGAGAGAGAGAGAGAGAAAAGAAAAATTAGGATCCCGACGCACGACCTAGAGAAAAGAAAAAGAAACAAAATATATAGGTCGGCTTCCTAAACTGACTACCAACGGAAGATGCCGGTATTATTCTCACTGCCGAGTGTGATTGTCGATGAAGAAGGGGCATCCCCTACGTGCTGGCGTGAGAGCTACATTCAGGTATTATCCAATTTATATATATTCATAATTTTCATTCAATTCATAAAACATAAATAACGTATTTTCTTTTCGTTAAGTTTCTTCTATTTTGTTTTTCTTTTTTTCGCAATCGTTCCTCGTTGAGGCAGCCTTGTTTTTCCTCCTCGTATTGAGGGATCAAGGCTGATTGCTGCTCGACATTGACCTCGAGAAAAAATGGCAATTTCAACAGACGCGTCAACAAAGAACGAGGATAAAATAAAGAAAAAAAAGAAAACTAAATAAAGACACATATCCCTGATTACCTTCCCCACCACAAAAGGTTCTTAGGATGTGTTTACACACTTGGCCCGTTGTCGACCACAACAGCCGCACATTTCTTTTGTCCCGGACGGAAAATGGAAACTCAAAAGCTTGACAACAACAACAACAACAACAACAACAACAAAAAAAAAAAAAAAATTAAATAAAAAAAAAAAAAAAAAAACATAAAAAACATAAAAACGACACCGTTGAGGAACTGGCGACAGTTCAATCGGGCGAATCTGTCATTGCTTCGTGTAAACCTGTGTCGTTGTCGTTGTAGGAGGAAGAGCGGAAAAAACGCGAGGAACTTGAAAGGATCATGGAGGAAAACAACAGAAAAATCGAGGAGGCCCAAAAAAAATTGGTAAGTTTAAAATTTTCTTGTTTCTCACAATCGCAAGCTACACATTTCTCAATTATCTCGGATAAATAACTCTCGGTTGAATTTTTAGGCCGAGGAAAGACTCGCGATGGTCGAGGAACAACGTTTGATGGAGGAGGAGAGGCAGAAGATGAGGAAGGAACAGGAAAAACGTATCAAGGAGGAGCAGAAGAAAATCCTCGGGAAAAACAACTCGAGGCCGAAACTGTCGTTCTCCCTTAAGCCAGTTACGTGAGTCTGTACGCGAAAAGAGCGTGCAGTCTTGCATGTGTGATAATCTTGAAGTGTTTGAACTCGGATTATCCGAAAATCACGAGGATTAGGCAAACACAATGAGATGCGAATTCGGTCGCTCGATCGATCGTACGGTCGCGCATCGATCGACCGATCGAAATTGACTATTTTCTAGATCATCCACCGCCGCGGCAATTTACTCGATAGAGAGAATTATCCTCTTCGAACTGATTACATCTTTCATCGATCATCGATTTTTTAATATATTTATATACGCGTTATATATATATAAACAATCAATCGATAGATCGACCCTAATATCGAGTTTTCAAATAGTGCTTGCGATTTAATCTCCTCCCTACGATGAGATTCTGTAATGGACATACTGTTATTCATAAGATAAAACCATTTTTAATAACGTCCGTGATGCTTTTATTGGAGTTTAGACTTTGAGTTTATTTTCCTCGCGATTTATACTCTTTTCTTTAAATTTTCAAAGGAACGAAAACGAACAGGGAAAATCTGCGACTTGCTTCTCTGTCTGTGGGTCGGATGACGACATTTTCGAGTCGAAACCATTTTTAGTAACGCTCGTTATGCTTTTATTTGATTTTATGAATTTCCTTGCGATTTTTGATTTTTTATCCAATTTTGAAAGGAAGAAAAACGAACAGGAACAATCTGCGAATCGCTTCTCTTTGTCGGTGGTGGTGGTGGTGGTGGTTTGGGGGACGAAATTCGTGAGATGAAACAATTTTTAATAACGTCGGTGATGGTTTTATTGGATTTTCTAGATTTCCTTGCGATTTTTGCTTTTTTCTCAAATTTTGAAAGGAAGAAAAAGAAGGAGGGAAAAACTACGACTTGCTTCTCTTCGTCGGTGGTTCGGAGGACGAAATTTTGCTGGGATAGCTCGTTGACCAACTGGTTTCGTGTCGCTTGTATCTCCGTATAGCCCGAGCCATCGATTCGTCGAGGGCCCGAGCTAATTCTTCGTTGAGGAAATTCGGAGCTTCCTCCTTGGCACCTTCCAGCTTAGTGACTTTAGCGACAGCGACTCTTTTTTCCTTGGGGCGCGAATCGATCGAAACTCGCGGCGTTCCACGACGATATTTGTTCACAGTCGCGCGTTTCCTCGAGGGAATCTCGTGGCTCGTGCAACCGAAATCCGCGTCGCCGGTTGTCCCGGTCTCAACGATCACCTCCTCTTCGGCCTGGCACCAATTTTCCTCGCTCGGCAATGAGGCAACCCACCGAGCAACGTTCTTCGCATTCTCCTCGATCTCGTTGCCCGAATCGCTGCAGAGATCCGACCTTCCTGACGAAAAATCTGCCTCCGTTCGAACCTAAAAATTTTCACGCTCATTTTTCGCTTTTACAACAACCGGAAACTCTGTATTTACCGGAGAGATCGAAGAGATGGGCTTGAAAAACGCGTCGAACGTTCGGAACTCGAAACTCTTGCCCGCAGCCATGATTTTTTCTCGAATTTGCCAAAATAATGAAAAAAAAAAAAAAAAAAAAAATTATAATTTGCTCCGAAACTTTTGCATCGAATGGTGTCGAAAGGGCCGAAATATTTTTGTTTTCGTTCAATCGGAATATGCATCGTCAGGCGAGAGTCCTTTGTCTCTCGGGGACGCAGGCATTTGTTCGGGCCGCTAATTGGTCGCAAATTAATTGGAAAATTGAAGAAAAAGTTGCAGCAAGCTACGAATCAACAACAATGAAAATGAAAAGTTTGAGTTTTTTTGTTCGTTTTGTTTTTTCAAACGAGGAAAATATTTATTTCGGTAATTACACGATAAATTTTTGGATCGTCGAGTCACTTTGTCAAGCCAAGGCCAACGGCGTAAATGTCGTTGACATCGGTAGGAACTTTGCTTCGTTTTCGATTGGTAGATTTGGTTCGCCGAGATATTTTGATGGCTTCGTTGTTGGTGGTGCCGGTAAGGATGCTGCGGGCTCCGTGGGACGGGGAAGTCATGGAAATGGGGGGAGGGATTCCCCGGGAAGCTTCGAGGGCCGCGCGAGCTCCGTACTTTTTGTACCTCGTCGCGGCGTCGCGCATCGCTGAATCGATAACTCGCAAGTTTCTTTTTTCTTTAGATACCGAAGCTTTGCTGGATTTGCTCGGGGATTTACGAGAGTTGCTGCCAGCGGCTGAAACGTTTGCGGACTCGCGCTGCAGCTGGACGATCTTCGAGACGAGATTCGCGCCGTGAGACTCGACCAAGGGATCCGCAGTTGTTTCGGGCGCTTTGTTGCTTCGTCGCGTCGAGACTCTGCGCGAACGATTTCCAAAGGACTTGCTGGCCTCTTCCTCGCTCTCTTTCTTCTCCTGCTTCTCCGAGGACTTGACAGAAGCCAGAGAAATCTTTGAAGATGTTTCTGTCGCAGGAGCCGAGGCTGTGGCATAATTTCCTCGAGACTTTGCCGAGGAGTCGAGATTACAACGCGCCAAAAACTCTCGGTCCAGTCGCAGCTCCAATTCTTCGATGAGATCGACGATCACAGGGCCGACGTAACTGTGAGCAGTGTTTTTACTGCTCGGTCCTTTCGCCGAGTGAACCTGCGAGGGAAAAAGCTTTGGAAGTGCGAAACGAAACTTGTAACAACGCGCGAGGATTCTCTTACGTTGTGAAACTTTGTCGCCCCGTCCAGCCTCGTGGCGGAACTGCTGGAAGCCAAAAAATCGGCTTTTCTGTCAGAAGCGTTTATCCGCGTTCCCTGGAGCGAAAGAGCAGCCGCTGGGTACGGCTGACAACTGGGCATTTTCTGGCGATACGCCATTTCGAAGAGACCCGTGTCTGCGGTTTTGTCTTCTCGGTAATCGATGACGACTGGAAAATTAAAGATTTTTTAGTTTTTTTTTGTTGTTTTTCTTTTTGTTTTTCGTTTGCAGGCTCAGAGCCTTCGATCGAACGAATCGTCGCCTCTAAATTCTTGTTTCCTCACTCACCCTTGATCGTGTCTTCCATCACTTGCTTACAGAGTCTCGTGGTAACGCTCGACGAGTAACTCATGTCAGGATGGCTGTTGATCTCGATGAGCCAGACGGAAAAATCTTCCATGAGCATAAAGTCTGCTCCGTAGAGTTCGAAGCTGTTTTTACGACGATCCATCGCTTCTTGGCTCGCGAGAAGAGAACCGACGAGACTTTGCCTCATTCCTGGATATATCGAGCGATCCCAAGCCTCCTCGTGGCCTTGGTCTCTGCAACGAATATTCCGTGAGTCTCACCCTACACTGTACACTGCAAATGAAAATTTGTTGAAAAACATCGATAATTCGTTGAACGCGTTCGACTAAATATTTTTCAGTAATTTCGAAATTTTCAGTAAATTTCGTTTCTAGCGAAACTCTCAGCAAAATTAACCCCAGAACGGTAACCTTTTTTTTTTTTACCTATTCCGATTCAAATTGGGGTCACGAATGACCCCAATTTTGAAAAATTCATATCTTCGGTAAAATTTAACGAAAAGGATTCAACTTGGGCTCATTCTTTTCGTTTTTTAATGCAGGATCACGTGAGCCTGGGGCAATTTTGTTTCAAGTCGAAAAATTGCGTAAAAAACGCGGTATAACGATAAAAAACGGGAGAACGAATGCAAGAACATTTTTCTGACTTTCAGAATTTGAGATATTTCCAATTTTTTATTTTTCGCATCTAAACGCGTGTAAATTCAAGTAGCGTTTCATGTGTTTTTTTTTCTTGCAACTTTTTAACGAAATGTGACTTCAATTTATACACCTGTTCAGATGAGAAAAAGAAAAAATTTGAAACGAAATATCTCAAATTCTAAACGTCAGAAAATTTTTTTTCATAGGAGAAAACTGTTTGTTTTGGTGCCAAGAACGTTTATACTAAATTTTGAAAGAACCCTGAATAAAGTCGTTTTGTGAGCTTAAAGTCGCCTGGGGTCGTTTTTGAGCCCAGGTTAACGTTCTACTTTTGGGACTGGTCAAAAAAACATTTCGTTGAACGTATCGAACGAAATATCGATTTTTTTTCAACAAAATTTTGTTTTCAGAGTAGCTCAAAGTCAAAGCTTCGTTTCCACTGGTTAAATCTCACTTTAAATATCGTTTGAACGTCGTCGCATCCCACATATTGTCAACCGGAAGTGCCGGATTTCTATCCGGACTGTTTTTGTACTTGCACTGCACCGCGTTGTTGCACAAGTGGATCGATTCGTGAAAGTCGCTCAGTCGATAATTTTGGGAACAAAAACGTAGATAACTCTCCCTGCAATCGTGCAAATGGAAAATTGGGGAAAAAACGATTTTTCCGAGATCGATTATGCGCCGAAGTTTGTTTGTTTTTTTTTTTTGTTTTTCAGAAATTATCTCGAGAGCCTTCTCTTTATTAACGTTTTATTCGCAGTGTGTGTCACGCGACGATTACGACTTGTAATTCATCGAGCTTGCATGCGAATAAACGCTCACCTGTACATCCAGAGCGTCAAAGGCTGAGCACAAGTTACGATGAACCATTGCCTTATGTCGAATTTCGTGCTGTAAATCAGCATCGGCCTCTCTGTCGAATGGCACAACCGAAAATCAAGCATTTCGTCGGTTTTTCTCATCAGATTTTCGGAGACAAAAATATCATTACCAATGTATTTTTGAACGACGTAACGAGTGTCGGTTTTATTGGCAGGATTAATCCGGGCGACGACGTCCTCGAGCTTGTTAACGAGGACGATTCCTCGTCCTCGGCTCTTGTTGCCAGGTTTCAAAATCCAGACATTCATTATTCCGTCCATGTCCAACTGTTGCCGATATTTGCGAATTTTTTTGAGAATGTGACGAGAGGCGAGAAAATATTTCTGGAAAAAAAATGTATTTTCTCGACAATTCATTTTCTTTGAATCTCGTTTGTTTATTTTGGTTTTTCTCACTCACATCGATGGGCACATCGTTCAGGACGAAGACCGATTCTCCATGCACGATTTTATAGTACCAACGAATAAATTGGTCCCACTGATGGGACCAGACTCTCTCGAGCTCCCGATCGATGTCCTCGTGCGAACGAGCGCCCATGTAATCGGTACATCTTCTTATTGCAAAGTCCAGCGCTTTAAGGGGAATCGTACCGGCCGTTGAACGAGCTGCGTTTTCACCTCCGGCGTTGATCGTTTCTACCAGCCATTTGAGCAGACTCAGACAAGCTGTGAACCTTGAGGTAAAGAAAGAGAGCAAAAGAGGAAGAAAAAGTTTAAGAAGATTGTGAAGAATTAACTCTCCGTGCTCAGGCAGGTCGTACGGGGTCGGAATGACCCGAGCCGTGTTTAACCGCTTGCCGCGTTGCCAGTATCGTTCCGAACGACCCATTAAAATTCAGGATATTCGTTTGAACCTTTCCGAATAAAAATAAGAATTTTTTATCAAATTTTCAAAATGCCAAAAAAAAAAAAAAAAGAGGAGACCAACCGTCTCGGGCGCCAATAACTTTTAGTAATTCTAGCACAAAGTTGCGTTTGGGTCATTTTGACCCCCGGTGACCACGGAGGGTTAAAAAAAATAAATAATAATAATTGAAGAAAAATATGGATGATTTGTTTTCAGGCACCGGAAATCCTCGACGAAGGCGTGCATCTGGTCGCTCTGACAGACATTGTAGCATCTTGGGAAAAGCGTATTGGCGACGTCAGGCTCGTAATACCAATACATCTGTCTGACATTGGAACAAAGTCCAATTTTGGAAGTGAATCCAGCTCGACAGTAACGATTGAAAAGGGTTGTGACATTATCTCGAGCAGGCCAGCCGGCCCATTCGGAACCTGAATTCCACAAGAAATCGACTGTGCTATCGGCCAGCATTCGCGAAATGAGCAAACGCTCGCTCTGCGGATCTTTGAGGTCGCCGATTCCAGCGAGGAGAGCGACTGGACTCGCTTCTAAATTAGTTCCGATCGTGGTTCGATCGCCTGCAAAAAAAACCCATCGCGATAACGATCCGCGAGCTTTTTTAACGCACGTTTTTTCACCGTTGCTCGTTGGCTTCTTGTAGAACTTTTCGCACCATCCCCTCGACAACATTGACTCACGGATCACCCGGGATTTTCCGTAAATCATAAACGTGTGTCGAGACTCTATCGCCTCTCGGACTTTTTTCTTTATTCGCAAAAAACGCTCCTGCAGCGTCGCCGGAAGAGTTTCTTCTGTCAAGGTCACCACATGCAATTAATTCATCGATTTATTTATCATTTTATTATTTTTCAAGCATCCCTCTCCTCCGGTCTTTACCCTGGGGATCGCCAAGTGCAGCATCTCCCTCGAGAACGAGCTTGCTCGTCTCGTGCTCTTCGTTCTCAGTCGGCCCCGCTTTTGCCGTTTCCTCCCTCGTAGCATCCTCGTTCGGGCTCATACGCTGGTATCAATCCTCGCACGAACGAGCAGCAACTTTAACCCGATTTTATTACTTTTCCCGCTCGTAAACTCTGCCGATGGAAATTAATTTTAAGGCGAACGATTAAAGCCGAGGCGACGAAAAAATTTCCCGCCAAATTCTCTCCCAGCAGCCGTACCTGTTGCGGGCCCATTGCTCCTCTCTCTCTCTCTCTCTCTCTCTCTCTCTCTCTCTCTCTGATTGACTGATCAGCAACGAGATTCGCTCAGCTCCGGCCAACGTGGAATGTATTTTTATTCGTTAAACATTTTTTTACAAGAATCAATCTCCGCAACATTTTTTAGGGAGAAATGAGGGTTTCGGTGGGAAGGAAAAATCGTGATAATTATGATTTGATTAGAAAAATAATTTATTTCGTTAATTTTGAGATTTTGAAAGATTTTTCAATGAAAAATGGTGCGTGGTGCGCGTTTTTGGTATTCGTTATTATTCTCGGACGACCGAATCGTACCGAGACAAATGTTCGACTGAAGGAACGTCCTATTCACGAATTCGCACAAGAAACACGTGTGTGTCTGCACACGTTGAAGAGGAGAATTCAAATCCGTGTCCGTGTTTGAAATCGGGGGCTGGAATTTTTCGGGCCAGAGGGGCTCGGAGGGAATGAGAAAGACAGCGAGAGAGAGAGAGAGAGGGGGGGGGGGGAAAGTAACGTCATGGATAAGATCGCGAGGGTTGAATTAGGCTCATGGGGAAGGGGTTGCTTACGAGCAAGGTACCAGGCACCTCTGACTTTTGCTTTATTCTCTCTCCGTTTCCTTACCCAATTTATTTCAACCACCCCGCTTCCCGAGCGCGTCCCTCTCGCCGCGGGAAACACGTATGAACGAAAAAGGGTTAAAGGGGTGGGGTTGATG
The DNA here is from genome assembly GCA_963921915.1 of Hyposoter dolosus. NCBI lineage: Eukaryota > Metazoa > Arthropoda > Insecta > Hymenoptera > Ichneumonidae > Hyposoter > Hyposoter dolosus. Next base: position 7,253,860 of record OY998139.1, read on the forward strand.
CACCCCGTGACCCAGTTGCCGTTAAATTTCCACCAGCTCGCCGTTTCGCTTGGTCCTTCGTCAAGGAAAATGCACAGTCATGTCCCAATTATTTTTTATCGACTTTTTTTTTTTTGTTCCTCATTTTTATTTTTCACTCTCGCCGAATTATTTTTAGGCACACAAACCTATCGAGCCGCAAGAGTTAATAATCTTCCGAAAGGTCTAGACTGAATTTTGCTGCGACGACGACGATCCATCGCCACGTTTTCACCATTTTTTTGGCATTTCTTTCCGCTGCACCTACGAGCCCCAATTTTCCACTGATTCCTCGATTTTCAATTGTTCCGGAAAATACATCGATACACCTGAATCTTGATATTTTTTTATTTCTTCACAATTCACATTTTTATCCTCTGGAATTTTGAAAATCATCGAAAACCTCGTTCCCGACAAAATTCTCTCGATACCTCGGAGTGACGAAGGAAAGAAAAATTTCGCTCGATGCCTCAAAACTTTTAGATAAGAAAATTCACTCGCTCTCGGACCCATTGCCATTCGTGATTGTGATAATTTATTGACATTTTTCTACAAAAGAGACTCAACATTTTCTCGCATTTTCAAACGCTCGCACTCGGCCAACGGATGATAATAATAAAAATACTCATTCGAACAATCGTTCTCGATGCTAAAAAAAATATGGTAAATATTTACAACAACTTTTCCCAAAAAGCATCGAAAATTATTTTTTAATAATAATTATTAATAAAAATTGGTATCACAAGTTATTTCAAAGGGGAGGAAGGTAAAAAAAAAAAAAGTTTCAAGTTTGAAAAATTGATAAAACCAAAATTATTGAAAAATATATTCAGGAGTCGCTTCTACGATTTTGCAATTAATTTTTTATGCTTTTTGGAAAAAGTTGCGATTGTCAATATTTAGCGAAAATATTTGAAAATGCAGCGGGCTCGTTTTTCCACCGATGTAAATATTTATTTTAATATTTCTATGTATATACACACGCAGCTTATCGAAAATGCTATTTTCCTTCATAAATATTCACATTTGTATTTTGGAAAACAATGGATATTATATTTGTAGAAAAAATTTGCAGATTCCAGGGGCAGAAATGCAGCTTCAATTAGAGTTTTCATTGGGAGAGAATCTCCTAAATTGTCTGGGACTATTCGCTGGTAAAAATGTGTTTTTTTTTTTTTTTTTTCGTCATTAGAATTAATTCCCAATATTAATGATTCGGCGTTGCAACCAGATTCTTAAGAAATCGAGGGAAACCAAGGAAAATATTGAAATGAGCGTGGCACAGAAATCGAAGGGATTTCTCGCATGTATAAAAGATTTTTTCTCATCGTTACACAATTATTATCGTTTTTTAATGGTATTTTGGGGAAAAGTACGAAAAGGCGAAAGTGGGAGGTTCAAACTTTGCCGAGAATACTGTGAATGTACATTTTCTTTTTGTACGAGCGTTTAACGGCGAATTTGACGCAGACCAGGATGAGAATCGCGGCGGAAGCGACGTAGAGAACGACGCAGATGCTAATGTCGAAGATGGTAAAGTCCCAGCTGAACTTTTTGGAGCCGATTACTCGTTCGCCGAACGAGGCCAGTCTCTCGTCTCTTAACTTTGTGTCGGAATGATCGTTCTCGGTGTTGGGCGATCTCGTCGATCCTGTGTATTTTATTGACGAGTAGGAATACTTGTTTTTGAGATAAGCAAGGACTTGGGTCTCGTTGAATTGATCGTGGGCGTCTCGACATTGCGGACAATGTTCCGCCGTTGGATATTGCACTTTTGGATGCTTCGGATCTTCCGTCGCGTCGCCGGACAATCTTTCGTTAACTTGGTTGTGAGCTCTCCACAGCCACAAGATTCCTTCGTTCGCCGTGGCGACCTCAAACATTTTGTTTTTTGCAGCCATCGCTAAGAAATGTTGCGCGCAATCGGCACAGCCAAAGAAATTCTTTACGTAGCCATGAATCGCGCCTAAAACTTGAGTCGGCTCCAAATCTGGATGCTGCTCGCTGCGCGCTGCAAAATTAACGCTCAGCGTGTGGAACAGAGTCCACAAGCCGCACGGATATCCTCGCAATCCTGACTTGCTCGGCTTGCAACCGACCCATTTGTTATCCTCCGCAAAAACCGGAGACATTTCTTGCTCCGTCGAAGTCACCAGAGCCGCAAAGTCTTCGCCTCTTATTTCCTCCTTGGAACGCACCACGAAACTTATCGTTCCAAGGAACATCGGATTGCCGTGTTTCACCGGGAAGTACGACGCGAGGATAGTCGTGAAATTTTTCAACGCTCGCATTCGTTCTCCGTCGATTATTTTCCTCATTGGAATTTCATGGTTGAAAGAGAATCTCAGAGTCGCTTCCAGATCCGCTTGATAAAGCCAATCGTCATCCAGTTTTTTCCTAGAGCCGTTGCTCTTGCTTTCGATTACCGGCTTTTCTAACAATTCCTCTTCCAATTCGTCGCGTTCCTCGACGTCGACTCGGATTCCTCGAGACAGTAAGAACTCTTGGATCGTTTTCCTCATCCCTTGCCGCGTCGGCACGCGCAGAGTCAATCGAGTCTGCTGCATTTCTCTATCGTAAACAACGACGCTTGGGAATCTCGTGATTTTGTGCATCAGGCACAGCAGCGAATTGTCCGAAGTGACGGAACGCATGGTCAAACTTTTTTCCGCACGAAAATCCAAAATCAACTCGGTGCCCAAGTACGAATCGGCTTCTTCGAAAACAAAGAAATAAAACTTTGCTTCAGGCTTCATTCCCTCCCATATGTTTTTCACTTCGGAGCTCCTGAAAGGCGTCAAGTTGGGCCAGTTGGCGCCTCTGCCTTCCTGCTGCTCCTTGCGCAATTTTGCCAAAAGATTTCTGCGCAAAGCCTCAGCGTCTTTTCCCTTTTCCACGTCCGCTCCCATCTTGGGAGGATTCTCGTGAGGCGCGAAATAACGCACTTCGGGATAACGCATTATTTCGTACTCTCGGCACAGAGGATTGTTGTCGTCGTTGGCGCAGTCGAGCGCCGCAACGGTCACAACGTTCCTCCAGCCTGGAATAAAATTTATCGATTTATTTTCACTGAAAAAAGCTCGAACGACGTGTACGAACGCTGAGGATACGCGAAACGATCATTACACGACAGCTGGCGTGAAATTTGACGCTGAAATAAATAAAAAAACGAGAACATTGCGAGGATATCATCGAAAAAACTAACCTCGAGTATCTCGAGCGAGAGATTTCCATGTGGGTGCGAAACGCTGACAGAAACCGCACCAGCTATTGTAAAATTCGACGAGCCAAGCGTGCTCGCTGCCATAAACGGTACTTTTAAAATTGGTAGAATTGAGAACAACAACGTGATCGGAGGAGGAATAAAGGCCTTGGTTGAGTGACAAACTTTGATAGAGATCGGTCGAAGAGGTCGGCTCTCGGCCGATGGCAGCAGGAACAACGCGATCAACGTCAAAAATCAACAACAATAGAGCCGAGAGATAAAACGAGAAAATCCTCGGGCGTCGAGAACGGGACATGTCGACGGAGAACGCGTCGAAACGCTCGGACCTTACTCGCGATAAACGATATTAAGTGACTGCTCGAAAAATGCATTACCATTAACCGAAGCAATTTGTCATCACTTGCGCTTCCCTAACCTGCTGTCTCTTACGCTCTAATTTACGCATTTACGGAAATCCCGATAACAAAACAGTATTGCTGTCAGTCAAGTTGTGAACAGCAGACGACATACACCGGTGGTAGTGTAAAAGTTAAGTTATTCGAATGTACACAAATATGAGGAAGAATATCGATCGTAGCGAAAGTGGGGAGAGGAGGAGGAAATATAACGGTAAGAAAGAAATGGCAGGTCCGTCCGTCTTGTCGCGAACTGCCGCGTGTGCTTGATTTTTTCTCATTTGTATTTATTTAGATACAATTGGAGCTTCACCGATTTTCAAAATCATACAAAACTCTTTCTCAACTCGACGCGATATAAAAAAAAAGTGTAACAGCAACAAAAACAATCGCCACGCTCGGTCACAGTCTCGCTTTATCGACGGTCGGTAAGTCAACGCTTGCACCGCATCCATCTAGCGGATTTTCCGCGAATAAAAACCCCGAATTCCTGGATTGCACGTTGCACGCTCGCTGTCGTATTGGTAAACATTCATCATTGACATAGGCGAGTGTGTTTCTCCTTCGCGTTGCTCAATGACAGCTGTTGATCGCGCTCTCTCTTTGTTACAATACTGATATCCGTGTTTTTGTTTGCTCGTTATGACGTTGACGCTGGTCAATGAGTAATCGCCGCCAGAGCGAAAAGTCGCGTTTCTATGTGCTTTTCGTCTTTTTTGTTGTTGTTATTATCTTTTCCCGCCCTCTTCTCCTTGCCCGCCCTCCCGCGTGAACGTGGGTAATATACACGCCACGCCGTTCAACGCGTTCTCGCATGGGGGTGTTGTTTTTCCCGTATTAGATGTTAGATGTATGTCTCTCTCTCTCTCCCACCCTCCAGCTTCATGTCCTCGATGACGCGAAGCTTATCTCTCAAACGTGAAATTTTAGTCCCGCGAAATTCTGTTTACGCGAATAAATAAAGTTTTACGTGCGAAAAATCGTAATCGCGTTTTACAAATAATAAAATTTTACGAGTTTGAAATTTCGGACGAATCTGTTGGAATTTCGAGAACACATGTCATCCTGCCCAGGAGCATCAGAATCTACGGATGCATGACATACTGGAAAATCAAGTCTCGCGAGTGTGAAACGTCAGTTTTGACAGTTACGAGCGAAAATCATTTAAAAAAACATTGACGACGATAGAAAACATTGCAAAACGAATTTTTAACGATGGAAGGAGGAATCATGGAAAGTCCCGAAACTACTTTGTCCAATTCCGAGTACGAGGACGATGTTGCCCTGCAGGGTTGCTGTAGTCCCAAAAAACGACCTTACAGATGTCTCGGACTTGCTCTCATGTGTTTCCTCGGATTCGGTAATAATTCCTACGCTACTTTTCTTTGTTTTATTTATTCTTTCTCCTCTATGTCAATAGCGCAATTCCGCGCACTCTCTTTGTCAAACAAATCTGTTCTACTTCTTATCTATCGTGTTGCTTCGATCGAAGTACAATTCCCGCTTTAACGACCTCATTTCTTTATCGTCAATCGCCTTTTTTTCTCTACTTTTCTTTCCTGCTCTATGCAAATAAATTTTGCGATTCCAACGGCATTTGAATTCTTGTTATTATCGTCGCAAATGCTTTTTCGAAATTTTGTCTCGTCCTCCGTAGCTGCTTGCGGAGCTCGCGACTGAGATTAATGTTTTTACAGGTTCGTACTTCTGTTACGACAATCCGGCAGCGCTCCAGGACAATTTCAAGAGAGACTTGGATCTCTCGACAAGAAATTTTGTCCTCCTCTACTCAATTTACTCGTGGCCCAACGTAATATTCTGTTTTATCGGAGGATTTTTATTGGACAGCGTTTTTGGCATACGTTTGGGAACCATGATTTACATGACGCTCACAATGGTGGGTCAGTTAATTTTTGCCACAGGCGCTACGCTCAATGCCTTTTGGTTGATGATGCTCGGCAGATTGGTTTTCGGGTGAGTTTCACTTTGTTTTTCTCAAAAAGAAACAAAGAAATCTTCCCGCTTTTCCATTTGGTACAATGTTGAAGTTTGCATCGTCGGAACGCAACGAAAGACTCATGATTTTTCCAAGAATCGCACATTCTTTTTTGCCTTCTAGAAACTGAATTTTCGAGAAACGAAAACTGACGATTTTTTGAAGAATCCAACACTTTTTTTGCCATAAATACTGAATTTCCCAAAAAATCGGAACGAGTACATTAATTATCAAAATAATGAATAAAAAATATACTTTCCGTTCCATTTCACGATTTCAAAGTTTGCATCTTTGGAATCCAACGGAATTTTGTTTTTTTTTTCGTAAACGGATCTCAAAATTTTTATTGAATATTTGGTCAGGACGATAAATCGATATTTTTTTCATGGTTTTAGAAATTCAACAGAGATTCAACAGAGATATTGAGTCCCATAATTTCTTTCTATTGCCTCAAATTTGTAAATAACTTTCTCCAATGTTGCAGGATCGGTGCAGAATCGTTGGCGGTGTCGCAAAACAGCTGGGCGGTCTTGTGGTTCAAGGGAAAAGAACTGAACATGGTATTCGGGCTACAACTGAGTTTTGCGCGAATTGGTTCGACTGTAAATTTCCTAATAATGGAGCCGATTTACAATTACGTTGCAACAATGTACAGCGGGCCTAATTGCATTGGCATTGTTCTATTTATCGCATCTCTCGCTTGTCTTTTTTCCATGGTGTGTACAACGGCCCTTACTCTTATGGACAAAAGGGCCGAGAGATTATTGAAACGCGGTCATGGCCAGGAACCGGAAGTCGTACGTCTCAGTGACGTCAAAGACTTTAAAGCAGTTTTTTGGCTCATTACCGTAATTTGCATCGCGTACTACATGGCCATTTTTCCATTTATCGCTTTGGGAAAGTGAGTATCTTTTGGAATATCGAAAAAATTCAAAATTTTCCGTCAATTTGTGTTTTTTTTTTTTTGTTTCAAACGAAAATTTGACAAAATTTCCTTAATTTTCAGAGTTTTCTTCATGAAGAAATACAGCTTCGACGCATCGACTGCGAATGCAATAAACTCCTTAATTTTCTCGATATCGGCGTTCGCGTCTCCACTCCTGGGTCTGGTGGTCGACAAAACTGGAAGAAACGTATTCTGGGTGTTTGTCAGTATTTCTGGAACAATAGTGGCTCACGGACTGCTGGCGTTTTCTTACGTGAATCCTTACGTCTGCATGATATTGTTGGGACTTAATTATTCGATGTTGGCGAGCAGTTTGTGGCCCTTGATCGCATTGGTTACTCCGGAGTATCAACTGGGCACAGCGTATGGAATGTGAGAATCATTTAGTTCACAGTTTTGTTTTTTTTTTTTTTTCTATTTTTCAGAAAATATTCAACCGAGTTGATGAATTTTCAGAGCTCAGGCGGTTCAGAATCTCGGCTTGGCGGTTGTGTCCATATTGGCTGGAATGATCGTCGACGCTGGCGGTTATTTCATGCTGGAATTATTTTTCCTCGGATGGCTGTGGAGTAAGAAAGGAATTTTGTTTTTTTTTGTTTTTTTTTTACCCAAATTTTCAGACAGTCAAAAAGTGACGAAAACGAATTTGTAATGATTTCAGTTTCGTTGATAACGATCGTCGTTATTTGGATATCGGACACGGCGACGACCGGCGGTTATTTGAACATGACGCCCGGAGAACGAGAAAAATATGAGGAACTGGTACCGACCCCGGAATCCCTCGAAAGGGAAAAGCTTCTCTCCAACGAATCGACTTCCGATCTTTCCGCGGACGATCTTTTGCAGCCCGAATCAGATATACGATTCCGGAATCGTTATTTGGCGCGAATAGGCGTCGGGGTAATTATAAACACATTTCCTTCTCTTCCTTTTTCATTTATTAATATTATTGACCCTTCGAGTACACACTGGGTCGATTTGACCCCAAGAATTTTTCGTCACCGATTGTTTGGCATTTAATTTTCGTTTTCGTCGAAAAATAAATTTAACGAAACATGGAGAATTTACTACAAAAAAAAAAAAATGCATATTCACTGTAATACAACAATGTGAAAAATGCCTTGGGTCAAATTGACCCAAGTGTGTACTCGAGGGGTTAATATTTATTAGTATTCATAGTAATTATGATTCATTAATTTATTATAATTATAATTAATATTTATTAATATATTATTAAACTTAATAATAACAAAAAATAAAAGAATAATTAAAATAATTGAAAAAGGTTAATAATATTAGAAAATTGTTGATCTTAACTTTTTCAGGCACCGGCTCAAGTCAAGTCTCCGTCGTATCGACCATTGCGATGATAAAACTTCGATAGTTCCAATTTTTTCCCATTTCTTCTTCTTCTTCTCGTAAGTGTCCAAAAGCCAAAACGACATTATCGGGAAAAGACAATATTAACGAGAGATTTATGTGTGTATATATAAAAAAAATATATATATATAAATATGTACGTTGGAGGGGGAGAAAAAAGAAATAGATGAAAAAAAATATAGCTCACTGTGTCTTCCGACCGCACAGCCTTGATCTGTGATACGTTTGTAAACTCTTACGAAGCATAATTGAAAGCATAACAATGTGACGAAATGATGTGAAAATAATTGCCACAATCGCATTGAAATACTCTCAAATCGACTCTGTTGCAAATTAAGTGAAAATATTCATAGTAAAACTTTAGTTTCCTCACCAAAAGATTAACCGCCCGAAAAATCCGACGGAAGTGACGAAAAAATCGCATACAACAATGCCTATTCCTTAGAATCATTAAATTCGTTATCACAGCGAAAATGCGTCGGTCACTATGATTATCAATCATTGTTTTTACGATACAAGTGATTATGGACGAACCAAACACAAGCATAATGATTAATATTAATTATAACGACAAGAATAAATACGTTTTAATGTACAGCTCGCAAAATAATAACGTCGTTTCGAATTCTTTACCGATCCCGATATTCTTGCATCGAGTTTATTGCAAATATGAAATAATTTTTTTTTTTTTAACCTATTGTAGCGTTTTTTACAATAATTTCGGTAACTTTTCTAGAAAGTAAAGAGGAAGTACACAATATCTTACAAAATTTGCACAAATCAAAGCGGTTGGATGATTTTTTCGAAAAACTCAGATTTTCGTAAAATTTGAAAAATCATAAAATTTGAACCGTTCATTCGATATTTTCCAAATTCAATAACAACCTTCCTATTATGATACTCTATTTATAAAAAAAAAATTAGCAATAGATATTGAAATTTGCGGAAGTTGGAGCGGTGACAAACTTTTTTTGAAAATTTCAAAACGACGTCCAATTCGTATTTTCCTAGCAATTCCGACAAAATTTCTCTATGAGAAAGCAAGATGAAAATGAAAATAAACAAAGTCGTCGAACTTTTCGAATTTGGCGATTGCGCATTCGCGCCGTTTTCCTACGCGCCTTGCGCATGCAAAATCTGTATATCTATATATTCGAAGGTACTCGAAATGGCCGCAAGGCGCGTCACTGTGAAAACAGCTGTGCGAGCGAGCACATGGTAAATCGAGAAAACACGTGCGTTGTGTCGCGAAAATCGTGAAAAAGTTGTTTTCCGAGGATTAAACGTTTCGGTGTAAATGAAGCAAGTTCCAAAAGTTGCTTGCATATAAAATGGGCGTTCACGACAATAACGACTCCAAGTATCACATTCTCGGCAGTTCAAGTTTTTCCAAATTAGCACCGAAAAGGATCGCACCCAGCGTCGTTACTTTTCCTGCCGATGGATTTCACAACAAAATCCAAAAACTCAACGATTCTCTACATTTGCCATCGCATAATCCCGAAAAAACGAACCTCAGTCTTCAGCAACAAAGAAAATCTCTTCCCGTTTATAAACTACGAAAGAGGTTAGTTTTTTTTCTTTTATTCGTCGTTTATTTTTTGCACATTCGTTACCGATGAGGATTCCGTTTATTTGTACAGTCGAGTAATTACAATTCATCGTTTTGAGCCAATTTTTTATCGTGTCGAGTGTCAAGACAAAGTCTGACGAAGAGACGAAGTTGGAGCTTGTTGGCGAGGGAAGAGGGGGGGGGGGGCGTTGAGTTGATTTTAGTTCAGCGTTCCGCCGTTCGCCGCGCCTCGGTATCGCACGATTGTGCTTTTCATCAACATATTTACAAATATTCGACATAAAGAATTGGGACGCGCCGAATTTTTGTCAATTTTATTTCGCACATACTTTTTCCTTGAATTGCTCGAAGAGCTGATATTCGTTTACCGTAAAATCGTGAATCTTGAGAGCACGCCATTAGTGGAACGTTGAATTTTGAGTTTTTTTTCGTTTCTGTATTCGGTGTCGATTTTCTAAAATCCCAAACCCACGGAGTTTTTCGTCTAAACATTGTGAAAATTCTCCGGAAAATGCTCCCGTGGATGAGGGTCGTTTGAAAAATACTCAAATTTGGAATTCGCACTTTTTCACTCATTTTTAAAATGCTATCGATGATACGAATATTTTGCTGTATCGAAAAAAACGTGAAAAATTATTCTGGCTTATATTTGTAAACGAGAAAAAAATCCAAAAAAATTGAGTTTCAAGGTTTTCCGATAAAAATCGTGGGAAAGGAGTTTTTAAGGGACTTTGTAAGATGAAAATTTGTCACGTAAAATTCAGAAACGCACACGTGTTTGAAAGAAAACCAAAAAATATTGAATATCAATGTTTTTTTAATAAAAATCTTGATAAGACGATGTCGCAGATTTCGATAAGTTGTTATGCATAAAAGCGCGCGCGCGCGCGTGATGCATGGGAGTTTTTTGATAAAAATATTGGAAAAGAAGTTTTCAAGGTACTTTTCGAAATGAAAAAATTGTCACGTTTTACATTGCTGGAAGAAATTCGGAAATGCACGAAATTGAAAAAAAAAAAAAAAACCAAAAAATATTGAGTTTCGAGGTTTTTTGACAAAAATCTTGAATTTCAATGTTTTTTTGAATAAAAATTTGGTACTCTTCGCAATGAAAAATGTCCCGTTTTGGATTGTTGGGAGAATTTCGGAACCACACGAGTGAAAGAAAACCAAAAAATATTCAGTTTCAAAATTTTTGAAATAAAAATCTATCGAAACAAGTTTTTTGATAGAAATCTTAGGAAAAGATTTTTTAGGCCACATTTTGAAATGAAATAATGTTAACGTTTCAGATTGCTGGAAGAAATTCGGAAACACACGAGTTTGATAGTGATCGGAGAGACAGGAAGTGGGAAGACGACACAAATTCCGCAATTGCTGTTGGAGAGCGGAATCGCAGGGGCGTCAGGATGCGTAGGAATAACGCAGCCGCGGCGAGTTGCAGCGGTGAGCGTGGCGCGTAGAGTAGCTCAAGAGCAATGTTGTCCTTTGGGCAAATTGGTGGGCTACAGAGTCCGATTCGAGGACATGACGAGTCCACAAACGAGAATAAAATATTTGACCGACGGGATGATGGTCCGAGAAGCGATGACGGACCAAGTTCTTTCGGATTATTCGGTGGTCGTATTGGACGAGGCTCACGAGAGATCGGTCCAGACGGATGTTCTCCTTGGAGTTGCAAAAAGGGCTCAGCATTTGCGAAAATTGAAAAATCTTACGGGCCTGAAATTGATCGTTATGTCGGCTACGATGGACGTTGACAAATTTGTCAAATACTTTGACGCTCCAGTTATTTATCTCGAGGGAAGACAACATCCGGTTCGAATTTTCAATTCCGTTAAATCGCAGGACGACTATGCCTTTGCGGCTCTCGTAACGGCGTTTCGTATCCATCAGGAATCGCCACCGAAGTGAGTTTCGACGTTGAAGTTTTTATCGTTGGAATGCGACGAAATTATTATTTTTTTCATCTGTGGCGAAGTTACAATTATTAAAATGGAAATTTGAATTATTGAAATTATTCAAATAAAACGATCGATTTTTGCGACCCAAAAAGTACATGGGCACGAAAAATTTGAATGATTTAGGAAATTACAGAAATCATTGATAAAAAGATACATTTTCGTTCAATTTCAACGATGCAACGATTTTGCGATTTTTTCTAACTGAAAAAATTGCGCAATATTTCAGCGAGGACATCCTCGTGTTTTTAACCGGCCAAGAAGAGATCGAGGCTACGGCAGTCGCGGCGAGACAAGTAGCCAAACAATTAGAAGACAAACACTATCCCCGATTAAAAGTTTTTCCACTTTATTCGGCCCTGCCGACCCACCAGCAGTTGGAAGCTTTTAAAGCTTCTCCGCCGGGGATGAGGAAGTTGGTATTGTCGACGAACGTGGCCGAAACTTCGGTAACCATCGGAGGTAAAATATATTTTTTGACCGGAAGCTCCCGAACGTAAATCGCAGCGATTTTCGCCGAGCAATTTTTCCCCGAGTTTGCAACGGCCGAATATTTCATTGTTGCCCAATATTTTCGCAGGCATTCGTCACGTGATCGACACCGGAGTGGTAAAAGCTCGGACGCATAATCCAATAACGGGGCTGGACATATTGCGCGTTGAAAAAATAGCGAAAGCTCAAGCCTGGCAGCGAACCGGCCGAGCAGGTCGGGAAAACGCTGGAAAATGTTACCGAACGTACACGAAGGGAGAATTCGAAGCGATGAAGGAAATGCCAATACCGGAAATCCAAAGGTGCTCCCTCGCGAGCGTTGCTCTTCAATTGCTTGCCATTGGAATCGACATTACGACTTTCGATTTTATGGACGAACCTCCCAAGGAAGCCACCGCAGTTGCTATCACCTGCTTGCAAAAACTCGGAGCTGTCAAAGGTCATTTTTAACCCTCCGTAGACACACATGGGTCTGGAGCGTCGAGGCGTTTTTTACTGCATTTGTTAAAAAATTCAGGAAAATAGTTTTGGACCTATAGAAAGAGAGCCTGCCCTGGGCGATGGATAAAAATTATTTTTCATTATTGTTATTTAATGGTAATCGATTGGAAAAAAAGAAAAATTCACGTCATTCGCTAAATGGGCACCCCGGACCCATGTGTGTCTACTGAGGCTCAAGTTTCACTTTTTCTATTCATAGTTTGTTTAATTTCAAAAATCATGACAATCTTCGGACCGATTTTCTCTTTGGATCCTTAAAAAAAATCGTTTTAACGTTCCGACCAAATATTGACGAAGAATCTTAATACCTGCTCAAGAAAAAATAGAATTTCGTTGGATTTTAACGATGGAAACTTCAACGTCGTAGGGGCTTCTTTAAAAATGACTTTAAATCGTTCTGACGGATAAACGGTTCAACAAAGAATTGCAAATTTTTCTATTTAATTGTTTTTTCGATTCGTTTTTTCTTTTTGCAATCAATCAAATCGATCGAGCCAAGCCTGAGAATTTTTTTCTACTTCAGAAAATTTTCTACTTCAGAAAATTTTTCTTACCCCGGGAAATGAAGAACGAGGCAATGGGTTTTTGGGGTTTGAATTTATTTCGATTTTCCTTTTTCGACTAGTTTTTTTTTTTGCCACTAAATCGATGGAGTGAATCCTGAGAATTTTTCTTACTTCACAAAATGAAAAACGAACCAATGGGTTTTCAAGGTTTGAATTTATTGCGATTTTCCTTTTTCGATTAGTTTTTTTTTTTTTGCCACTAAATCGATGGAGTGAATCCTGAGAATTTTTTTGTTTTGGGAAATGAACAACGAGGTTATGGGTTCTCAGGGTCGCCACCACAGCTGACCAGCCTGGGAAGGACTATGTCTCTGTTTCCTCTCGATCCAAGATTCACCAAAGTCATTCTCGCCTCGGTGGAGCACGAGTGTCTCGAGGAAGCCCTGACGGTCATAGCTCTGCTTTCCGGCGAGTCCATTTTCACGGAGCCTCCGGCAAAGCGTCAACAAGCTCACGCGGCAAGGGCGAGGTATGAGGATTTCAAAGAAAGAAAGAAAAAAATAAAAAAAAATGATCGCCCGTTGGAGCGAGGGAGGAAAAAAATTGACGAAAAAAATGTTTTCCCAGGTTTGCTTCTCCGGAAGGTGACCACGTGACCCTGTTGAACGTTTATCGAGCCTATGCGGAAGCTCCGCAAAAGAAATCTTGGTGCCACGAGAATTATCTTCACTTCCGGAACCTCGAATACGCCGCGGACGTCAGAAAACAATTGTCTCATCTGGCTGAAAGAGCAAAACTGGAAAAATCCTCTTGCGGAAATAATACCGAGTCTCTCAGGCGATCCTTGCTCGAAGGGCTTTCCGACAACGTTGCGGAACTTCAACGCGATCACAATTACGTTACGGTAAGAATTTTTTCTGCTCTGTTGCAGAAACAACGAACCACGTGGCCTAAAAATTTTTCCCAGGTCCATAAAACCCCATAAAACATTATTCTTACGATTGGACAAATTTCCAATGACCCCGAAGTTCGAGGTTCAACGAAAAATACTTTTTCCATCGATTGTTTGTTCAATTTCAAAAAGCAAAGCTCAAGAAAAAATGGAATTTTTTTGCATTCCAACGATGAAAACCCCAACACCGTAATTTCCAGCAACAATCTCGAAATTTAGCGACAAATATTCCACGAGAAAAAAAAAACAATTTTCATGGCGTTCAAATTTATTTATTTGCAGAAGAGCTCCAGGCAGCCGGTCGCGATTCATCCATCCTCAACTTTACACTCTCTGAGACCGCGCCTTGTCCTTTTTACCGAAGTTGTCGCCACAGGCCGTTGTTACATTCGTGGATTGTCTGTCATCGAAAACACGTGGTTGACTGATTCAGTGAAAAAATAATTGATTTTTCCTCCTCATCGCCGAGCAGTGTTCTTTCCAGTTGGGTAAATGTCACCAGCTCCCATTCTCGTGGCTTCGACACGAATTTCGTCCGTTGTATATAAAAGGATCTCGCACATCATTGACCGTTCGAAATCTTTGTAAATAATAATCGTTTTCTATTGATGAAACTTTGTTTTTTTTTCCCAACAGTTAACGAGAAGTCTGACCGGATTTTTGGCTCGAACAAGAAATCCGAAGAAATCCCTCTTCTCTCCCTTTTCCATCGAGCCGCGAGATTCTCGAAGGTACATTGAAACTTTCCGACAAAAACGCGAAAAGCGGTTTTCGGAGTTTTCATTTTTTTGTCAAAATTCCTTCGCAATATGGAGCGAAAAAAAAAATTGCTGTTTTGTGTAAAAAAAAACAGTAATTTCCCGTGAAAGTTTCGCCGATTTTTCGTCTTCAAAGAAAAAGCCATCGTACGCATAAAAAATCGGAGAAAGAAAGTGAAAAAAAAAAGCTTGAAAACACACGAAATAATGAGGGCGAACGAAAAAGTAAGAAACAGTTGTGGAAATGGGAAAAAGCGTGATGGAATTTCTAAAAATAGTGGAGAGTGCGTGCGTCTCATTTGGAAGAGACAAAGGGAGATTCGAATTTTGTTTGAATGCCATAGAGAGTGGAGGGTAAGGGTAAACACAGCGGATGATTGACGAGTGAAAAATTAACGAGAGTAATCGTGGCCGCGTTTTTCGCTTTCCCACGTTTTTTGCCTTCTTGTCCGGGCGATTTTTAATGACAAACTTTGAGGGATGAATGGGCTGCTTTGAGCGGGAAAAAACGAAACAGGCCTTTCAATGCGAAGTTTGAGTAATGAAAAGGAAAAAAAACGAGGAGTGAACGCGCACGAGAAAAAAAGGAGAGAAAGGGTGGGGGAAAAGTGTCGTGTTGGATATTCAGAGGTGATTAGCCTCGAGGACACGATCTCCCGCTTGAAAATTAATTGGCCACTGCACGCTGATACTCCGGAGCTTCTTCAAACTCTCTCCCATCTTTTCTTCTCGCACTCTCTCTGTTGGTTCTTTCTTTCTTTAGTTCCTTGCGATGAAAGCTCTCGAAAAACCTGTGAATCTCGTCTCTGCATGATTAAAACCAACTCTCTCTCTTACCCTTTTTCCTTTTTTTTTTTCTTTCTCTCGGTGTACACCGGCAGATGAGCTTGACCACAAAAGCCTCGCCTTTTGCCTCTTTTCAAATCTCGTCTCCATTCTCCGAAGATCGTCAAGAGTCTCGTGCATTTTTAAAAATCGTTTTGCCACATTTTTTCTCGATTCTCATCCCTGCACCGCGCCCACCGCAACCATTTCCCCATTTCATCCCAACATTTTGGCATTATTTCGGAATTTCCCGAATGAACAAACGCTCTCGTGCCTTCAAAAAATCAAATAAAATAAAACAAAATAGAACAAAATGAAATAAAATGAAATAAAATGAAATAAAATGCAATAAAATGAAATAAAATGAAATAGAATGAAATAAAATGAAATAAAATGAAATAAAATGAAATAAAATGAAATAAAATGAAATAAAATGAAATAAAATGAAATAAAATGAAATGAAATGAAATGAAATAAAATGAAATAAAATGCAATAAAATGAAATAAAATAAAATACAATAAATGTGGTGGATGGGGACGTAAAAACCCGCAGGGGTTATACGCAGAAATTAATCTAAACAATAAAATCAAATTGAATAAAACAAAATGAAATAAGATAAAATAAAATGGTGTTCGAACGAGTTATGGCGGTAATTTGTGAATCCGATGGGAAAAATGGTAATAACGTTTTTGGAAGGAGAGTAATTGACGAGATTGACGAGGTCTGGGAAAATCCGAATCGTTGGGAAAACTCGATCGTTCGAGTGGGCGAGTCAACAGGTGGCTCGAAAAATTCATTCGGGGTTCCCGGAATAATGCACCGAGAATCGAGGACATTTACGGGCTTGCACCCACCTCATCCTCTCCATCCTTCTCCCCTTCGCCTCACTCACCAAACCCCATCCTCCTTTGCATCCTCCTAAACACGCACAAACTCTCCTTCGACGATCGATCCTCTGCTCTCGACGCCCGCGATTCCCGACCACTCGACGAGATCCCTGCTGTCCTATATTCATTCATTCAACCAACGCGTATACAAGCGAATATATTATATAGACGCTTTATCGCGCGCATCGCGCTGTACGCGACGTTCCACCTTCAATTTCCACTTTCATCCCGGCCTGGACCATTTCTCACTCGGACCCAATTTTTCCATTGCCCGTTCCTCATGACAAAATACCAATCCGCACAGTTTCGCTATTTTTTTACATTTTCACTCGAAATTTCATTTTTTTACAAATCTTCTCCGGCTCGCTCCAGGGATTTCCGGGATTGAGTTTCTACTTTTTCTCTGAAAGCCACCAATTCCGCGGTTCTCCTTTGTCCACGTGTGGCAGAAAATAATTATCTGCACGGAGAGAAAATTATATAAAAAATTACTATGACGTCGCATAGTTCCCTGCTACCATATCGTCCCTCTGAGAAATTTGAGCAAAGACACAGTCATTTTTCATTCATATTCCATCGGAAATCGTTAAAATTTTAATATTTTTTCTCAAATTTTGATATTTTTTGCCCAAGTTCAGATAAAAAATTTGCTAAAATCTTTCAGATCCACAAGCCACCAAGGAACTACGATGTCACAGTAATTTTTCATATTATTTTCTCTCCGTGTGAGAACGTGTTACTTTTTCTTATCAAAGGATTCTAGCAAGGACACAGTAATTTTTAATTCATATTCTATTGAAAATAGCGAAACCTTTGATATTTTTCTCCAAATTTTGACATTTTTTGAAAGTAATTTTTTAAATAATTTTTTCTCCGTGTGGGAATAATCGATCGAGTTAAAAAAAAATTCGATGCGAAAGGCCTTGTGCTCAGGATCGCGCGCGGAACCGCGCGAGACAATTCTCGCGAGTTTCTACCAGCCCGAATTTCGCAACTCGTATATATTCGCGCGCGTTGCATTCTCTCGCTTGGGTTTTGATTTTTCGTTGTTTTTTTTTTTTTTCTTCTCGAAATTCCAAAACGATTGCGGGATATTGGATTTTTACAATTAACACGCGAATCGTGTTGGTTTAAAAAAAAAAAAAAAATTCATCGCTTCGATGGAAGGAAAATATTTGATCGACATTTTATTATAATTTTGTAGGATTTTTGAAAAAATTGGAAATTATCGTTTGAACCGCAAACAGAAATTTTGCCGCGAAGTCACAGCGCCAGAAATTGAGGAAAACATTATTTTTGTTTCATAAAAATAAAAAAATAAAATATTCACCGCTCTGCGTATCGCGACAACATTCGTGCGCACTGAAGCGCAATTTGGCGCGTTCTCGCTGCGAGGCTCGAAAAAGCCGGAAAATAAAAAAAAGAGAACGGGTGAGCGCGAGGCAGTAAAAAAAAAAAAAAAAAAATGATATTCACTCGGGATTACGTGACGCGAAAGGGAGTTTTGCTCCGGGAGAACGAAGGGTGGGGTCGCGCGAGTAGAAAAAAGAGTTGGCGATCATCTCGATGTCGTATGCACGAAGAGGGAGTACGAGTGAGGAAAAAGGCGGTTGAAAAATTTTCAACAATTCCCAGGGCTGCGACGAGGAGGGCGAGAAACGTGGAAGAAAAAAATGATTTTAAAGGAGAAATGTGAGTGAATTCCTTTTGCACTGAGAAATATCCATTTGTATAAAGAATTCGAAGAGAAGATTAAGTCTCGAGGAAAATCACGGAGAGTAAAACGTTCTCGTAAGCATCGAAAAACAAAAAAACGAGGGAGCAGCATTTTCCCCACGAAAACTATTGACGAGAGGAACATTGAAAAACAGCGAAAAAAAAAAACGAAATAATTGAAAATGTGAGTGAAAAGTAGCGAAAAAAAATGTGTGCAGGTGAAAAACGCGCATCGAGGAATTGAAAAAGAAAAGGTCGAATAAAGGAAAACGTGAACAGAGGTAACAAAATAAATATAGACCGAAGGAGAGTGTGTATAGACGGAAGAATGGCGAAATAAGGCGTAGGGATTCGCGCAGAGCGAAAAGAGGCTATTGGAAAGAAAGAAGAATTGAGAGAAAAAGTAAAAACGAGAGAAAGGGAGGGAGGAAGAGAGAGAGAGAGAGAGAGAGAGAGAGAGAGAGAGAGAGAGAGTCGCGGAACGACCCGGGGGTTGCCGTGGCGTTATCGATCCCCGTGGATACTCCGAGTACACGTTCGCGCTCTCGTGAGTGGGAGAAGAAGGGTAGAGAATCCAACGTGGATTCGGCGCGGTGTCGAGCTTTCCCTTCCCCATTGCGATCTCGCTCCCTCCGTCTCTCTCGACACTCGTCCACGAAGGAGAGTTTTCCTCCGACTGGGATTCCGAGGCTTTGGAACGAGCGCGCCAGTAGTGCCCGGGACAGTCGGTAGAAACCGAGTCGGTGGACCAATTTCGACGAGCGAAAATAGAGAGAGAGAGAGAGAACGAAAAAGGCTCGTCCCGATCTTTTTCATCCCCCGATTTCGTACAGCTCTCTGTATCACTTGATACTAACGTATGTGTGTCTATATGTGCCTCTGTGTGTGTTAGTTACTCCTCGACTCGTCTCGAGGGTTGGGTAACCACCGCCTCCCTTTCTTCCGCCCATTGGAAGGGATTTGGCTTTACTACGCGGAGCCAACGTCATCCGGGACAGACGCCACCGTGACACCGAGTCGCGAGGACCAACTCTCTCTCTATTTTGTTCTTCGTCAAAACAGTCTTTTTTCTCTGCGTTTCGCTCTCTTTAAAAATTCTTCGCTTTCGTCTCACGATTCTTTTTCAATTTTGACGAAAAAATCACGAAATATCATTTTTTTGTTTTTTCTTTTTCAATTCTCCGATTGTGCGCCATTGTGGAATTTTTTTTCCTTCGTTTTTTTCGCTCCGAATGTTTTTCACCAAAGACTCGATTCGCATGTCTTAAGAGACCACGCGATCTCTCGCTTTTTCTCTTTCTTTTTTGCTTCATCGAGATTTCGCGAAATGTTGCTCCCAAGTGCCGGACTCGAAATAATCCCTCCGAGGACTCGTGCAACTCTCCGCAGGATTTCGAAGATTCTTTAGAGACTCGTGCTCGCTGAATTGACAAACATGGAGATTTGTTGGTGAAATAATAATTTCGAGCATTTTGAAAAAAAAAAAAAAATTTTGAGCTCGTAGAGTTTACCTCGTTAATTTTTGGAGTTTTTAACATCCAATTGCTTCGTCAACGTCGTGGACTTTTTGGAAAAGGCTTTTTCGTTTCGTCGGGGATTATCGCGTCCTCCGGGCGACAAATTGCCATTTGAAAAATTCATTTTTCAACAGCCTCAGCCCGTCGAGCGAAAGATTTTTCAAAAACAATCAATTTGTCCTGTTGAGGTTTTGGGCGAAAGAGGATTTTTTAATAAGGCCGAAGTGGCGAGGATGGAAGGCCGTTTGGGGCTTTTGAAAAGAGTGAAAAAAGTTGGGACGTCCTCGAAACGGTTGTCGAAACTCGCGAGGATTTATTTTGTCGATCCTCGTCGAGTGAGTATTCATCCTGAAAGCGTAAAAAAAGCCACGAGTTACGAAGTGGTGCACGAAGCGCTCGTCGGACCGGAGGAAAAGCCTCCGCGGGCGAGATTCATACGAGACAGATGCGTTTTACGATTTCGGTGCGGAGACGCGGCGGCGTGACGCGATGCGGGATCGCTCGAACATTTGTGAAAAAATTGTCGCGAGGAAGAAGAAGAGGAAGAGGAGGAGGCGAAGGAGATGGAGAAAGAAGAGAGAGAGCGCAAGTCGAAGGAAGGAGAACGAAGAGAACAAGGACGGGATCCTCGAAGAGACGATCCTCCTTGATTCATCCGCGAAATATCTTGCTCGAGTTTTCTTTGAGTTTCGAAAAAAAGAGCCTCGCCAAATTTGGCCAAGAATCAGAAATTTATCGGGGGATGATCAAGTTGGTCGTTTGCCAAGCCGAAGAAACGAGCTCGAAGAATCCTTATCGGTGTCAAAACTCCCGAAACCTTATGAATCCCAAAACGAAGCGAATCCCGAAAAGAAGATTTTTCGAAACATCGATTCCGCCGAGTTTCTCGCTTCCAAAAAAATCGCTCTTTTCTCAAAAGGTACTGATACCGAATCAGCATCGATATCGAAAGCTCAACGACTTGACGAAAATAAATGGAGCCCCGAAACTTTGACAGCAGAGAGAATCGAACAGCCGATCAGAAATAATAAAGAAAAGGCTAAAAAGAAGGATGAAAATAAGAACGATTGGCAAGATCCTCGAGGAAAAGATTCCTCAAGCTACAGAGCTTCGAGGAACGTTGAAAAATTTATTAAAAATCGTTGTAATTTCGACAGAGTTGTCGTTAAATCGAGCCATTTTTTCGCAAGCCTTGTGACAATCGTTCTCACTGCTTCCCTGTTTATCGTTGCCCTTGGCCATGAAAATTCTCACGTCCCCGTGGACAACGTCGCCGGAATCGCCCAAGCTTTTGCCGGCGGTCCTGTCAAGTACAGCACGCGTATCGTCCGGACTCGATACGGTACGTTGCGAGGCATCGTCACCAGAGACAACGATCTCGAAGCTTATCTCGGTGTACCGTACGCCACTCCGCCCCTCGGTGCTTTACGTTACATGCCGCCCGTCACGCCAACCCAATGGCGAGGTGTCAAACACGCTGATTCCATGCCACCTGTTTGCCCTCAAGCAAAATATGATTTGATCGATCCGTCATCCGGCACGAGACGCCACGATCTTTTGCCTTTGATACCTTCCAATAATCAGAGCGAGGACTGCCTCTATCTCAATCTTTACGTGCCACGTTCTAACCGAGGTGAGCAATTTTATTTTATTTCTCGTTTTTCCACCATTTTCTTTTCACCAATAATTAAGCCACCGAGTACACACTGGCTCGTGTTGATCCCAACGATTCCAAGTCGTCGATTGTTTCGTACTAAATGGCAACCAATGTTTTGCTCAAAAATTAATTTTTCAAAAAATTTATAATTTACTAGAAAAAAACGTCTCTAGAAAAAAAAAAACTTTAAATTTGCCGGAATACAACGATTTGAAAAACGCCTTGGGTCAGATTGACCCAATGTGCACTTGCACCATGTGTGCTTTCGAAGAGTTACAAAAAAATGGTAACTACCATTTGCCACTTTCCAGGCGAACCCAGTTTTTTTTTTTTTATCCCCCGCCCGCCTTTGCATCATTTTTTTTCGAACGATACGAAAAAAAAATGGAAACGACGATTTTTAATGGAAAAAACATCGAAATTCATATTCGAAGCTAAATAAACGATAAGATGCTACGTTCCGGACGAGACTGCTGCGTCCTGGCTGCTCTTTTGCCCGGACAAGTGGTACAAGCCGCTGAATAGTCAGACAGGAAATGAAACGTCGCAAATGGGGGCTTCTCGTCGTGCTTGCCCGAGCAAAGCGCACAAGCCGCATTTCTGATTGTAACAAATGTAAATTTTGCAAGTTTTCAGCTGTTGGCATTGTTTCGTCTTATCGATTGTGAAAATACTGATTTTCCGCGAACATAATGGCTGCTGAGCAGGAGAACGAGGAGATGATGATCGATCGAGCGAATATGGGAAAAATTTGGATGCTTTGCCGCTTCAATTCCGTAGTGCATTGCAGTCGATTACATATCGCGATTTGAGAATTCTGCAAGCACCGCGGGAGTGATGTGGCTCGCGTCATTATCAACCGCATCGATAAAAATAAAAACAATTTCTTGATTCTTGACGAAACTTTTATTACAATTCGTCAAAGAAGCAACCATTTTTTGAGGATTCTCCAAATTTCTACACACAAAATTATGCCTCTGCGCATCCCTCGAGAACGAAATTACCGACGAAAAAATTCTTTCCAACCTAACAATTTACCGTTTCAGGTAACGGCACGGAATTGCTGCCAGCGTTGCTTCTCGTTCATGGGGAATCTTATTCATGGGGAGAAGGAAATTCCCTCGTTGGTACTGCCCTAGCGACCCATGGACGTCTCGTCGTCGTTTCCATTAATTTTCGTCTCGGGATACTCGGTGAGTACCGTCGCGATGACGATCATTTTGAAAAATTCATCGAATCTCATAATGCCCAATGAGGTGGAAAATTTTATTGAAATATCGCGATAAAAATCGAGCAGAAATACTTTTTAAACATTTCTTCATCATTTTCTTCGCTTTTTGTAATTCGAGCACGACTTTTTAACCGGCGAAGGTGATCGCACCTCGTGAATATTTAACGAGGCAATCTTCGAGCTCTCGAGTTTTATCGACGAGACAAAAGACTCTGCGGAGAGAAAAAGGGCCAACGCTGCAACGAGCAGCCTCAAAGAAATTGCCTTTTTTTTTTTTTATGTCTTCCCTTGATTCGAGAAAAAAAAATGGCCTTTGTGACGCGCTAAGTAAGAGCAGACTTTTCCTCGATTCTCGTCTCTCATTCACAATGACCTTTCGAGAGAGCACGTTCGATCTCGTAAAAGAAGAAACAAAAATGAAATACAGTCGTGGCTAAAAGTCGAATGTGCAATTTTCATTTTATTTCGTATTTCGAAGGATTTAGAAATGAGATTTTTTTTTTTTTTTTTGCATCGATACGAAATCGATTCTTGCGTTGGAAATACAAATTTTGATAAAAATGCTCGATATTTTGTTGAACACTGTAAACTAAATATTTTTGGATAAATTGAAAATTTTCGTTATTTCGAAATTTGCGAACTTTGTAGAATATTTTTTGCTGCAATGAACGTATCGAAAAAAATATTCAACTTTTCCAACAAAATTTTGGATTCGGTGTGCGTGAGAATTTGAGGAAAATAATCGCCGAAAGGATTTTCTCCTCGGAGAACTAATTTTTTCAATGAAAAATGTTTATTTTTTTTAGGTTTTTTGAAAACAGGCTCGAAAGGCAGTGGTCAAGGGAATTATGGACTTATGGATTTGGTCGCGGGGCTGCATTGGCTTCGGGAAAATTTAGAGGCGTTCGGTGGCGATCCGCAACGTCTGAGCGTTTTGGGCCACGGCACCGGTGCAGCTCTTGCTAATTTTTTAGCCGTTTCCCCCATGGCAAAAGGTTGAAAATGATTTTTTTTATCGATTATATCGTCGGCGTTGTTGCTTGGACGAGAAAAAACAAAAAAAACAAAATGATTTGACGATCCGATTTGCGCGCAGAGCTCATCGAGAGAGTCGTCCTTTTGGGTGGCTCGGCTCTGTCCCCTTGGGCCATTCAGAGGGATCCTCTCGCTGTCAAACGACGAGTTGCCGAACAAACCGGATGTCCTAGCGACGTCGAAACCGATGACATTGCCGCTTGTCTACGGCTTCGCAGCCTCGACCAACTCCTCCAAGTTCATCTCGATTCGCCAAGATTCACTGCCGGATTTGCACCTTTCGTCGATGGCACCGTTTTGCCGCTAACTTCCGCCGGGGTAAGCTTTCAAAAATCTTATTCCCATTTTCCTGCATTTTTATTTCCGCTCGAAAACTCTTGAAATAAATCTTGTCGCGATTTTCCTAAATTTTTATTTCGGTTCGAAAACTCTTGAAAAAAATCTTGTCGCGATTTTCCTAAATTTTTATTTCGGTTCGAAAACTCTTGAAATAAATCTTATCGCGATTTTCCTAAATTTTTATTTCCGCTCGAAAACTCTTGAAAAAAATCTTGTCGCGATTTTCTTAAATTTTTATTTCCGCTCGAAAACTCTTGAAATAAATCTTGTCGCGATTTTCCTAAATTTTTATTTCCGCTCGAAAACTCTTGAAAAAAAAACTCATTGAAATCTGTGGATCATTGCAAAATCGAAACGTTGCGTTCAGAGTATTCAACCGACCGTGGGCTCCTCGGGTTTGTTCCCGATTGCTCCCGGGCCTGGAACCGAGTTCGCATCCTTTGGGAATCGTCATCTTCTTATGGGACTTACTTCCGATGAGGCATGGTTCGACCTCAACGAGGAAGACATGCGGGTAAGTACGAAAAAATTTAACAGCCTCGAATCGAATTTAAATATAGCCAGCAAGTGTTTGAAGAAAGAAAAATATAAAACTGGCTGATATTTTCTCTTCGTACAATTGCAATTTCATGCAGAGAAAATAATATGAAAAATTACTATGGCATCGTAATTTCCTCGATCCATATGGCCTCTCTGAACGATTCCAGCGAGGACATGGTCATTTTTCATTCAACTTTTATTCAAAATAGCGCAAACTTTGACATTTTTTGGCGAATTTCGGATTAAAAATTACTGTGTATTTGTAAAAATCTCTCGGAGACAGTAATTTTTCATATTATTTTCTCACCGTGTGAGAAAGTGTGATTTTTTCTTATCAAACAATTTCAGCAAGGACATAGTAATTTTTTATTCACATTCTATTGAAAATAGCGGAAACTTTGACATTCTTCGCCAAAATTTGACATTTTTTGGACGAGTTGCAGATGAAAAATGACTGTGTATTCGCTAAAATCTCTCGGAGGCACGATATAATTCTAGCAAGTTCATAGTAATTTTTTTTCTGCATTCTATTGAAAATAGCGAAAATTTTGACATTTTTTCGCAATTTGACTTTGACTTTTATCGTATTTTTGACCAATTTTCCGACTTGAAGCAAAATTGCCCAGACTCACGTGATCCTGCATTAAAAAACGAAAAGAATGAGCCCAAATTAAACCTTTTTCGTTGAATTTTACGCAAGATGTGAATTTTTCAAAATTGGGGTCATTTATCACCCCAGGTCACCGGAATAGGTTTTAAAAAAAAATAATTTCTCCGCATGCAGAACGGACTGAACGAAACTCGAAGAGATCGAATATTGCGAACGTACGTGCGCAATACGTATCGATACCATCTCCACGAGATTTACTCGACACTTCGAAACGAGTATACGGATTGGGAGAGAGGAGAGCAAAGTCCAGCGGGTATCAGAGAAGCTCTGCTCGCGTTGTTGGGGGATGGACAAGTGGCAGCTCCTTTGTTGCGTTTGGCGTTGCTTCATTCGGCTTCCGGGGCAAGGGGATATCTTTTGCATTTCCAGCCGGGTGATCGTCAAAGCCGAAAAGGCGAGGAACTGCCTTATCTCCTTGGAATACCAATGCTAAGAAACGAGGCTGCCAATTCGCCCTCGATTGCTCCGCTCTCTGGAAATTACACCGCCGCCGATGAGAATCTTTCGCGGTTGCTCGTTCGATATCTCGCCAATTTCATCTGGCGCGGGTGAGTACCGAGCAAAATGAAAAAAAAAAAAAAAAAAAGGAGAAAGTACAAACTTTAACGGAATATTTTACAAAATTTGCAAAAATTAAAGCGGTTGGACGATTTTTCGAAAAACTCAAATTTTCGTTAAATTCGAAATATCATTCAATTTAAACCGTTCAAACGATATTTTCCAAATTCAATACCAACCTTCCCATTATGATACTCTATTTATAAAAAAAAAAAATTAGTAATGAATCTTGAAATTTGCGCAAGTTAGAACGTCGACAAACTTTTTTTGAAAATTTCAAAATGCCGTAGAATTCGTATTTTTCTAGCAATTCCAAAAAAATCTCTCAGAGAATCAAGAGCTTGTACAGATTAACATCTGTGCAAATCTCAAACCGTTCTCGAGTTATTAACGTTTGAATTTTGCCGCGTCACCCACGCACTCACACATCCGGAAATTTTTTCTAGAAATGATTTTTCGATGTCTTGGGACATTTCAAGCACAATTGGCATTAAAAACTGTAAAAAAAAAAAATTCCCCGTCACATAGTTCTCTGAGGAAGCAAAAGAAAAAAAAAAAAGAAAAATCAAGTTGAAATCGAATTTCCAAGGAATTGGAAATCATTGAGAATCATGAATTTTTTCGACGTAAAAATGTTGCAGTGACCCGAACGACAATGGTCCCGAGAGTCCACCGTTTTGGGACGTTTACGATTCGATAAATCAGTATTACCTCGAAGTGGGGGCTTCGACAACAAAAATGCGATCTCATTATCGAGGTCACAAGATGTCGCTGTGGTTGAATCTTTTGCCGCAACTGCATCGTCCAGGTTACGAAATTAGTATGAGACATCACCATTTGGCGGAGAGTCCGAGTCTTTACGAGGGTGCAGTAAGACCCCAAACAATGGTGATGCCAATCCCGGCTCCGCCATTGACCATTCCATCGCCTACGGAAGCCTCGATGTCTCCACTTCCGGCTTTAACGACCGAATGTGCCCCGAACGAGATTGCTCCGAACACACCGAGTACGGCGTCGACTTTGGCTGGAATATCCGAAGACGGCGTCGACTCGAGATTAGGACCGGGCCCTAACAATCTCCTCCGGAAATTCGCTTCCAATCATTATCAGAGTTACACCACCGCACTCACCGTTACCATCGCCGTTGGCATTTTTCTTTTACTTCTCAATATTCTCATATTTGCCGGCATCTATCATCAGAGGGATCGCAACGCCGCCGCTGCAGCCACTTCCGGTTCGTCTTTCTCTCTTTTCCCCTTGATTTTCCTTTTTTTAAATCATTTTTGCATCACAATGACGAGAATGGCGCTGCATTTTTCAACAGTTATTTCTCTGTCCCCTCGTTTTTTCTTTTTCTCGTTTTTTTATTTTCATTCCGTCATTTTTCCTTTTTTTTTTTTCATCCATTTTAAGAAATTTTTGCGTCACAATAACGAGAACGGCGATGGATTTTTCAATACTTTTGTTTTTGTTATTTTTCGTCTTTTTCGTTTTTTTTTTCTCTCGTTTTTCTGCTTGTTTTTTTATTGAATCCATTTAAAGAAATTTTTGCGTCTCAATAACGAGAATGGCGGTGGATTTTTCATCTCCTTGTTTTTGCCCTGAACAGGCTCGTCTTATCGGGTCGGAAAAAAAGAAGATTCTCTCGAAGCTGGTTGTTCGGGGCTCGATCTTGGCTCGAACAAATCGAGGCTGTCGGCGTCCCTCGTGCATTCGGACTCGCCGCCAATGTCATCGAGTCCACCGATTCACAAGCAAAAATTAGTTCAGCAGTTCGAGCTCGAGCTTCAAGAGTTTCAATGTTCGCCACCTCCCGGAGGGACCCTCGGGGCTTCTGGCAAAAGAATTTCGACGATCGATCCTCCGAACTACGGCTGGCCCGATCCGCCCCGAACACCTTCGCCCTGCGTCGACGTCGCCGCCGGAAATAACGCCGACGAAGACGACGACAACGACGATGACGACGAGGACGATGAGGACGACGACGAGGACGACGAGGACGAGGAGGAGGAGGAGGACGACGACGACGACAACGACGACGACGACGACGACGACGAGAACGACCAACTCGAAGAAAATCTCCCCGAACCGCCCCCGCCCCCGAAAGCCCCTGCCCCGAACGTCGCCGCCTGCCCTGGAATTTTGCGTCAACCTGGCACACCCGGAAGTGCCAAAAAACGCGTTCAAATCCAAGAAATTTCCGTTTGAATCTTCGCCATTTTTTATTTCCACCAAAAATTGCAACAAACAAAAAAAACACGGACGCCAACGATTCAACAAATATCCAACCCGTTCGTCCACGCCAGCCCTGGCACTTTTTTTTTTTTTTTTTTATTCCTCAAACCCCGGAACAACGCCCGTTCGCTGTTGAGAAATAACGAAATAATATAAAGACTGGAATACGAGATTTTCCAGCTGCGATTATGAAAAATATCGTTCGTGACTAGTGAGCGCGCCTTAAGAGTGCTTTTCAGAATGTGGGACATTGATGAGAGGTGCAGACGCTACGTGGGATTGAAGAGAGCTCAGGTAGAGCCGAGATATATTATTATTATTATTATTATTATTATTATTATTATTATTGTCATTATTATTTTTATTGATTAAGTGTACAAGAAGGAAATTCCCAGCCTAATGGGGATTTAATATACTCGAGGAATTGCCCAATTATGATGGTAGAAAGGTGAAGAAGTTGTGAAAATGAAAGAAAAAATAAACATTAAACAAATGTTTAACGACAACATTTCGTTCCTCGATCCATTAGCCACAGTTTTATTTTTTTTTTCATTTTTTAAAATTATTTATTCTCGTAGTTGTTTGCTTCTGCATGTCGTAACGATTTTTTTCTTTTTTAGTAACCCTCCGTGATCGCCAGGGGTCAAAATGACCCCTGCAGCAACTTTGAAGCTAGAATTACGAAAAGTAATTTTTTTTTTTCACACATTGCTTGTTTGCTGATTTTTTTTTGCCATTTTGAAAAATTGGTAAAAATTTTTTTTCTCGATATTCTTATTGGGAAAGCTTCTGACTGATGTCCTGAATTTTTTTGCGTCCTTCGGAACGATAGTCCCAACGCGGCAAGCGTTTGAACGTCGCTGGGGTCATTCAGACCCCGTGTGACCAGCGCGTTGTTTCTACAACGTATATCACCATCCAGGGCTCATTTGGTGGAGGAAGAAAAATGAGGAAGTTGCTCGAGGGCAGAAAAAATATAAAATGAAAAAAATTACGATCGAATTTGTTTGGTCGGTTTTCTTTTTCTTGCGAGTCTCTTCTTCAATTATCATCTGCACGGAGAGCTTCAATGAGGTTTCCACCATTCCATACGCCAGTCCCTCATTTTCCCTCATTATGATAATTGTTTTTATTTTTTTTTGTTTTTTATTCCGTGACTGCCTGCCAGACACGAGCCAGCGAAAATCGCTCCATCGATCCACACGAAAATGCACACGTGAGTACCTTCGGATGTCTATACATTTTTGTTTTTTTGTTTTTTTTTCGTTTCTTGTTTAATAATTTTTTCTCGTGGTTATCGTGACATGTATATATTCTGTGAACTACTTTTCCAAACTCTCTCTCTCTCTGAGACAGAGACAGAGAGAGAGAGAGGAAACGAAAGAGTTTACCGCCTCGAGCCAAAATGTAATTAGTCGTAGCACCGAGAGTTTCGGTGGCACAAACCGACCTCGCAGTTTCATCTCGCTTCTATTTTCTTTCATCTACCGGGTGTCTCGAATTAAATGGACAATAAACTAACTTGGTTTCCGGCTCGAATTTGCTCCGGAAATATTTACAAGGATTTTGTTTACTTTACCGATCGTTCGGACTGACGACTGTCCAGCCTGTGTGCCGGAAATTCCGGCTGGAAACGAAGAGTTTATTTCATCAATTCGTGAATCTCGTTGGGATGAAAATAAATTTAAAAAATTGGGGGCAGGATAAAAAGTTTCAGTTGGTCTCGCTCTGCCGAGGACCAAAGTCCTGAAAATTGGTCAGAAAAAAAATTAGATCGCTGTGAAAAAATTTTTTTCCAGTTTTTTTGCTGTCAAAATCGGAGTTGGAATTTTTTTTGGGAAAAATTGAAACGAGGACACCCGGTATCGTACAACTGTATGTGGCGGAACTATCCGTGCACAAATTTTCTCTTCTATTCCTTTGGACACGCCGCCGTGTATATATGGAGATATTTTTTTCTAGAGATGCTCGAGCATATCTCGGGGGCTTGGAAACCACGAAATTAGACTCCATACAAAAAATATATTGCCCGTGGCAGCGACTGGAGATTCTTGTTTCCGTGGGAATTGAAAATTGGACTGTTAATTAGTGAAGCTTCTCGTGTTTCTTTGGCATTGAATTTATTTATTATTCATAGGTCGCAGCGTGTGAAGGAAAATAAATTTACAGGATTATCGATAAGCTGATAATTAATTGTGCGGAGGAAAATCTTGTTACGATCCGGTTTCTCGTGCTGGTTGGCTCGTCAACCGCGCGCAAATGTCTTTTTAGCCTTTTGCCTAGGAATTGCTCTCACGTGGACTCGCCCGTCGAACCAGTCGAGCGAGCCTTTTTTTTATCGCATTCCAAAAGGAAAATTCCGTCAAGGAGTTTTTTCATGCTTCCTCGTTATTTCGCGTAATTTCTCCGGGCTGGTCATTAGCAAGAGTGCGTTTTCGTGTACTATTTACGCTTTATTCATGTTTGAGATCGCGGTGCGTTGACGTATACAGCCGTCGTGGAAACCGGACGAAAAAAAAATCCCGAAAAATTGACAAATTTCGCTTCGTTTTTAAGGATGTTGAGTGACTATGAAATTTGTTAATGTTAATTGTTCAATAAATAGCTTCGTGATCCTCGTTAAATATTTGTACAAGACCTCGTGAAAACTCCATGTAAAAAAAAACTAAATTTTCAGAATTCTATCATCACTACTTTAACCACCTTAAGGGTTGAAATAAAAAATGATAAGAAAATTCTGAAAATATAGAATGTTTGCGTATAAAGTATTTAAGAGGTCGTGTCAAAATTTCACGAGGATTACGAAGCTCGTTGTGAAAAAATTAACATTTTGTTGAGAATAATTTTTTAAACAAATGCAAAAAATATTTATCAATAAACTTGGTTTTGTTTCCGTTGCTTTCGGTATATTGTAGATATTAAAAAATTGAGGGGTCAAAAAAAAACTTATATTTGACGAGAAAATCGAAATTTTTGTTTTCAGTTTTTCTTACATACAAAATGGTTTGCGAGTCCAAGTTCATTAAAAAAAAATTGTTACAAATTGACTAAAGAACAACATACTCTGAATCCAAGATTCTCCGTGGTAATCTGTATTTTTTATATAATAAACAAAATTTCGAAAATATTTAACGAGCGATTTTTTTGAAAAAGTAAATAAAGATTCTTCGATGTTACATAAAAGTGTGTGCAAAGTTTCAAGAGGCTTCACCATTTAGAAATCGAAATATTTAATGTTGAAAATTGCAACTTTTAACACACCCTCTTATGAGAAACTAATGAAAATTGTGATTTTTATAAATAAATATCTCGACTTCTACATGGCGAAACCTCTTAAAATAGCGCGAGCTATTAGACATCACTATTCTGCGAAATTGAAGGAATTCTATCGATAGAAAATATTGCACACAACGTACTTAATGTATCGTGGAAAAATAAAAATTTCGATGGGTTCGGATCGAGGCTTTTAGAATTGGAACGCCGCGAGGTCGAAAAAATAGAATTTTTAAAATACGAAACGACTTTCCGGAGACGGAAAAGTCCGTAGAAATGTTTATCGCGCTCTCATGAGAAACTACTGAAAATTGTGATTTTTATAAATAAATATCTCGACTTCTACGCGCGAGGTATTAAATATCACTATTCTCTATTTGTGGTACAAATTTAAAGAAATTCTATCGATAGGACATTTTTGCATAGAACGTCCTTAATTTATTAATGTTAATTGTTCAATAACGAACTTTCTGATGGTCGTGAAATTTTGACACGATCTTTACAAAAATATATCAAATTTTCCGAATTTTTTCATCGCATTTATTATTTGGGACTCAACATCCATGAGGCTAAACGTTTTTTCGCTCGCGCGAGCGAAAACGCTTTATTCGCCGGTCGCGTTGCGCTGAATTTCGTGTCTCGATTCTCTAATAATCTTGATGTAATCGTCAATATTATTATTATTATTATTATTATTATTATTATTATTATTGGATTTATACGTGATGGCTCGATCGTGACCTTCGTCGATCCTCGCGACTTAACTCGCGCGCGTTATAAAATCTACTCGCGCGAGCGATGAATCCGCAAGTTCGAATGCTCGTTACATCGTCACGAGGTCGTACATTTTTTTTCTACTGTCTTTTTTCTTCTCCTTATTTTTCTCCTTCTTCTCGTTGCCCTCAAAAGTTGGAATGAAAAAATTAAGGGGCTTACGGTTGAGCAATTAGACTGACCGGTGTCGGGGGCTGCGCGCGGCTTGAATTGATAATTTTTTCCACACGACTCTCGGTTACTATATAGAAAGAGAACAAACACGCCGTCACCGCGACTGGTGAATTCCATTTGGCACTATATTTGCAAAGGCAAATTTGTGCAATTCCAAAAACGGTGGTTGAAAAAGCAAAAAAACAAAAAGAAAACAATTTTTATAAACTCGAAAAGTTATAAAAAATTTTCACCAAATTAAAAATCCGTCAAATGATTTGTTTTTTTTTATTTTCCAATTTGTACAATTTCCGTGATAACTTTTGAAACATAGCCACGGAGACTCGCGGGAGGATGTGTTTTGCATTTCCTGACCCGGTGTCCCGCGCGTAATCCTCCGACCGCTAATTGCGAGAGTTCGGGACCCACCTCGCTCCCACTAATTAGTCGCGGTCGGTGTACTTTTGCTTTCATCCCTTTCTCCGTCTCTTTCCCTTTCATTCCGCGGTAAATCAAACCGAATTTCCCTTTTGGAGGAAAGTTTTCAGCTTCGAGTTTGAAAAGCGCATTTTTGGTGGAAAACCTTAGTCGAAACTTTTTTTCGAAAGAAAAAAAATAAAAAAAAAAAAAAACACGAAAAAATATTTGTTCTCTTCGGTCTGGTCAACCGAACGAAACGAAACGTTGGGAATTTAGAGTTTTAAAAAGATTTCTTGATCATTCACTATAGGAAAGGTCGCTTATCACACGCGATCGCTAATTTTCCAACCTCAGTTTCGTAACTGCCGATAATTGGACTCGTGACGAATTTAAACTCAACGTACGTGTGTTCTCGCAATTCACACCGCAGACTCTGTAATTTTGAGGAAAATAAAGTCAGCGCGTTTTACACTCGCGTAACAAGTTTATTGGTAAACATGTGAAAGATTACACTTGTTGGTGATTGACGCGCGCAGCGAAATGCGTTTGTCGTTAATTTTCTGACGGAGCATTCGATCGCATTTTTACTACTTGAAATGAGATGCTGCGCTCTCGCATGTGGCGGACCACAAGCGGAATAATCTACTGCCGGACGATTTTTATAATTGGCCGAAGGCGAGCGAGCTCGGTTTTTTCGACTGGAAATTTCGCAGCGCGGAATTCATTAATATCGTTGAATTTTTCGCAGTCACTCTGTCAAAATATTCCCAAAGTTGCAGAAAATTCAATTCGAAAATTCAGCGAAAAAATTTGAATAAAAAAACACAAAAATATTTCACAAATTGCTCAAGACAAACGATGGAGAACGTTGTGCGAGAAATGTCGCGAAATTCCTGGCCCAGAGACGAAACGAAATTGTTTCATTTTTCGATCGAAATTTCGATTCTCCAGAAAATATTTAAAAAACGTTTGAACGCAGAGAAAATATGATTTTAAAAATTACTATGACATTAACTCTATATAGCGCGGTAACTTTATTTTGTTGACCTATATTTCGGTAACCCGGGGTCATAAGTCACCCGAATTTTGAAAAATTCATATCTCCGGTAAAATAAAACGAAAAGGATTCAACTCGGGCTCATTCTTTTCGTTTTTTACTGCAGAATCACGTGAGTCTGGGCAATTTTGGTTCAAGTCGGAAAATTGATCAAAAATACGATAAAAGTCAAAGTCAAATTGCGAAAAAATGTCAAAATTTCCGCTATTTTCAATAGAATGCAGAAAAAAAATTACTATGTCCTTGCTAGAATTATATAGTGCCTCCGAGAGATTTTAGCGAATACACAGTCATTTTTCATCTGCAACTCGTCCAAAAAATGTCAAATTTTGGCGAAGAATGTCAAAGTTTCCGCTATTTTCAATAGAATGTGAATAAAAAATTACTACGTCCTTGCTGAAATCGTTTGATAAGAAAAAACGACAGGTTCTCACACGCCGAGAAAATAATATGAAAAATTACTGTGACATAATAGTTTCCTGGCAGCGTATCCTGTCTCTGAGAGATTTCATCAAAAATACACAGTCGCATAAATTTTCCATCTGAAATTGAGCGAAAAATATTGAAAAATTTCAAAGAGAGAAAGGACGCGAGATTTAAATTCGCCTGGGGTAGTTTTTGACCCCAGGTTAGCGTTCTAGGCTCAATTGAAAAGAATCTCTCGAGTATGAAAATGGTTAAAATTACTGTGTAAAAAATGGAGCTTGGGTTAATTCTTGGCCGGGCTGTACACTCGCGCGGTGAATGTGAAACGCGATGATTAATAGAGGAAGCAGAGAAGAGTTTGACAGGCGACAGACGAGGTGGGGTCGGGCCTGATGACAATGAATTTCCAGCTGTGCCCATCCTGCTGTGCGTCCCGATATAACAATATTATTGTTTGAATTAAAAAAAAAAAGAAAAAAAAAGAAAAAAAAGTGGCATCCGCGTTTCGATTGAGAGATTCGGCGCCCTTTTGTCGCGGAGGATCAAGCGGGAAAGCGGTAGTTTGCTGCGAAGAAAAAAGCTATACGTCAGCGAGCAAACACGAGGATATAAACTTTAGTCAATTTTATTTGCAATCTTCTTATAGTCGGGTAGGAAAAAGCTGGACTATATGCTTGTGTCGCGAGAACTTGACTCGAGCCAGTTGCTCATCGATCCTCGAACGCGAGCAGCAAGTTTTCTTATGAAATAAAAATTCCGTCGGTTTTATAATAATGTCGGAAAAAAAATGTCGAATTTTGCACTCGCCTCGGACGGCTAATCGCATGCTTCGCATGGAAATATCCGATCTCGATAACGATCCGAATCGTTGCAGCAATCTCTTTACCTCGTTGAAAGACACTATCAATCGTGCGGCCGATATCTCGAGCCGTGGAGAATAACGTGTCGAGCAGTGACACGGTGGTAAGCCAGTTGAGAAATAATCCGTCTCGTTTGGACAGTGGCCACGGTTACCGCGCGTCGTGTCAGTGTCAATCGTCTCCTCCGCCTTCTGCCTACCGCGTGCGCATTTATTCACGCTTCGAAAGCTTCGGAAAAATAGATTTTATTTTTTATTTAGAATTTATTGTGTTCAAATTTATTTAAAACAAATGTAAATCCAATTATTTCGGGAATATTGTGGAAGCAGAAGGATGGAATGATTCATCGAGTCTCATCTCGACGATTTTCAATTGTTTGGAAACATTCGCCGCGGCGATCATTCGGTGGCAATTGTTGCGGCAAGGATCCGGGACCGTCGAAAAATTCAACAAAACTAATTCATAGTTTTCAAAATCGAAATAATAAAAAGAGTGAAGCAAAGCGCGGGAAGCGAAAGTTTTTTTTTTCTTTTTACTTCGAAAGTGTCGGGGATTTGCGGAAAAACGTAAATACACAGTTGACGATTGAATGATTGGATGATGGTACGGTGTTTATGGAGAAACGATGGATTAAGAGAACCAGTCTCGATAATAAGAACAACAGTCGTGATTGGCGATCAAAGCCCGCAGAGCGATCGAGATTTTGAGGAGGAGAAATACGCTCGTAAGCAGGGAAGAAAGTGGGAGTCACTAATAGAGTAAAATAAAGAGAGAAGGGAAAGAAAGAAAAAAAAAAAGACGTAAACGAAGGCAGAAGTCACGAGGTTCGAGTCGACAACTCGTGATCTACGGACTAATACGTTCTTCACACATTCTCCATCGCTCTCCCTCCCTCCCTCCCACCCTCCTTCTCTCTTTCTCTCACAGTTTTGTTGGTTTCTTGGTCGAGGCAGATCTTCACCCGGAATCGTTGGACGCCATATCGAACAATCAACCACATTCTCGCGAGACCATTCGGACTCTCTTTCTCTCTCTCTCTCTCTCTCCTTGCTGGGGAGAGAGCTTTTAGTTCAACTTTGTAACTCGAGGAGAGCAGTGTTTTGCAGGAGTGAGAAAAAAATCAAAAACGAGGTTTTCTCTGATTTTTTGTTTCGTTTTTATTTTCATTAAAATTTCACATCGATCGACAACGTTTTTTCCACTTTTTTTATTCAGTCATTTTTGTTAATTTTTTCGAAACTCGTAATGACTTAATAATTGGCTGTTTTGGAAAACAAGTTACTCGACATGGATTCGTCGAATTGTTCTCACGAACTTACACCACCAACGCCCACTGCACCACCACCTTCCTCAAGAAATATCAATCGGAGCTCCGAAGAAATGTCAAAAAGACGCGTTTCCATAAGTGAACAAGTTTTCGGTCTTGACAATCCTGCTTTCGAACACAATCGACGTATCAGTGCGAGCTCAGAACACAACTCTGATCAGGGCCGCAGAAAATCTATTTTACATTATGGCAACAGCAATGGTGGCAGTGTCGAAAATATACAACAGTACAAATTCGATGTTGATACTATTCGCGCGAATGGTAATAATCGGAAAAAGTCAGCGATGAGCCTTTCCAGTTCTATGCGCGACAAAATCGAATATTCCGAAGAATTGAAAAGGTAATTTCTCTTCTGCCAGCACGAAATCTTTTGGCAAAACACACATTTTTGAGCACATTGCCAAACTTTTTTATCTTCCATAACGAACAAAAATAAATTGGAATTAAATCGATGGCAAAAAATCGGAGATTTCCAATTATTCTTTCGGGATATTTAGCCCTCGGTAGATACACATGGGTCATTTGGACTGTATACAGTCAATTCAGCCAACAGCATGAATTTCTCGTTTTTCGTATCGATTACCATTTGAAAACAAGGAAAAATTACATTTTTTATTAATTATTTTCATAATTAATGGGCTCGTTGCTATTTTTCTGGTTAATTTTGTTTCCAAATGGCAAAGAAGATTGTCCCATTGTCGTAGATAAATACTGAAAGGATATTTGATGCTCTGCTATTAAAAATCATCAATTTTCGTTGCACGACGAAACAAACTTCAACATCGTTAAATAAAAATAATTAAAAAAAATTTTTATTCATCACCGAGTCCAGACTCTCTTTCTATAGATCCAGAACAACTTTTCTGAATGTTTACCGATTTTTCAAACGCGTCTAAATACAGTAAAAAAAAATATTAGGACACCCCAGACCCATGTGTGTCTACGGAGGGTTTAGGAAGAAAAAAGAGGCGATAATGTAAATGGAAAAAAATGGTGTCGACACATAGAAAAAAGGCATGAATCTCGTTTCAGTGATTCTTGGGTTTCTGTCGACAGATCTTGGCTGTACGTTTTTTGTGCTCGTTGTCACGGTCGTGACGATTCGACGTCTTGGGAACCTCCAGGATGGCGACGAGCCTGTCCACAGCCTTTTTGTCCGAATTACAGAAAATTCGCTCGGGTTACGTGTCTCTTTCTGTTGGGCTTTATGGCATGGGGAATCGTTTATTCGATTATTGGGAAAGACGCTGCTCCTGGAGGTCCTCTTTTCGATTTGGCTGCTCTAAGCATCGCGGCTCATTTCGGCGGTTGGCTTTTTTCCCTCACTACCCTGCCGGCCCTCATCGGTATGCTCGTGACTGGAATCATCATGCAAAACGTCGGCGCAGTCGATCTCGAGAGTGGACACTACTCCGGAGTCATCGCAAATCTTCGGTAAGTTTGTTTTTTGTTTTTTTTTTTTTTCAATTTGTCGCTTTTTTCTCGTGCGGATGGCAAAGAGTATTCTTTGTGGCTTTTGCTTTTCTCGCGAAATAACGCGGCCCGTGCAATTTCGTATGCTAAAGACGCGCGCGTCGCGTTAGCCAATTCGAAGAAACGAGCTCGAGGGCAGCCGCACGCGATTTCATCGCCTCGTCAGCTCGATCGGCAAACTCCTTGGACCGATCATCTGCTTATTGCTGGTTGGTTCGTCGCGTGGCCAACGCGGCTCATCAGCTAATCGAGCTAATCGAGCTCTTTTACCAAAACCTCAACGCGCCTTTACTTTTCTTTTTACCTCCTGCTCCAGAGAGCGCGGAAAAAACTTTCCGGACGTATAGCGCGCGATCTTTTATTTAAGGTCGAGGCCCGAGCATCGCGGCACGTAACGAGCAACGCGCCGATAAACATTTCTACGGACTTTTCCGTCTCCGGAAAGTCGTTTCGTATTTTGAAAATTCTATTTTTTCGACCTCGCGGCGTTCCAGTTCGAAAAGCCTCGATCCGAACCCATCGAAATTTTTATTTTTCCACGACACATTAAGTACGTTGTATGCAACATTTTCTATCGATAGAATTCCTTCAATTTCGCAGAATAGTGATGTCTAATAGCTCGCGCTATTTTAAGAGGTTTCGCCATGTAGAAATCGTGATTTTTATTTATAAAAATCACAATTTTCATTAGTTTCTCATAAGAGGGTGTGTTAAAAGTTGCAATTTTCAACATTAAATATTTCGATTTCTAAATGGTGAAGCCTCTTAAAACTTTGCACACACTTTTATGTAACATCGAAGAATCTTTATTTACTTTTTCAAAAAAATCGCTCGTTAAATATTTTCGAAATTTTTTTTATTATATAAAAAATACAGATTACCACGGAGAATCTTGGATTCAGAGTATGTTGTTCTTTAGTCAATTTGTAACAACTTTTTTTTAATGAACTTAGACTCGCAAACCATTTTGTATGTAAGAAAAACTGCAAAACAAAAATTTAGATTTTACCGTCGCCATACAACGCCCTTAAAAAAAAAACTCAAGATTCCGAAAATCTTGTCCATCGAGGAAAAAAAAATATATCGCGCCCCGACTATAATAAAATGAATCCCGCGCGCGAGAGCTTCGAAATCTTTGCGGCGAGAACGTCGAGCGTGTCTCTCCGCGCGGAGAGCCTCGTAGAAACCGTGTAACAAGGTTTGTAACTCGTACACGAGGAGTGTGTTATCGCGATTGCAAGGTTGGAAGAGGGTGGGCGAAAGAATCGAGCGCGAAACAGAGTCGCAACGACGCGATACCACGCGCACGCGGCCTTGCTCGACTCGCGTATGGAATTCCGTTTGCTCCGCGTTGTTCTATATATCTCGCTGGGATCTTGGTCGTGTTGCGAGTGCATATCATCGCCGTGTATTCTAAGCGGCGACTCGGTCAACGCTACCGCGCGCGCGGTGTAGTCTCTCGATTATTTCCATATGCAAAAAAAAAAACAAATTCATGCACGTCCGGGCGAATGAACGAGATTTCAGGAGATTTCGTCTGCGGAAGCCTGGCTCAAGAGTCTCGCTAAAAAATCGGTTAATGTCGATGAAAAATGTACAAAAACGTGTTCCCTCTTTTGTCTGTCGCGAGCGAACGATCCGGGGCAAGGAAACTAGATCGCGCGAGATTCGGAACCATCTCGGTCGATCCGTGCGGTCGGGTGCAGAGACATCAAAAAATTTGAGAAAAATTAAGCCTCTAGCCACACATGGGTCTGGGAGGCCCATCAAATGCGAATGGCATCAATTTCTCGGTTTTTCTAT
Organism: Hyposoter dolosus; assembly: GCA_963921915.1. Lineage (NCBI taxonomy): Eukaryota > Metazoa > Arthropoda > Insecta > Hymenoptera > Ichneumonidae > Hyposoter > Hyposoter dolosus. The sequence continues at coordinate 7,293,341 of OY998139.1, forward strand.
CGAGTAACAATGATGAAAATCATTTTTATCCATCACTCAGTGGAGACTCTCTTTCTATACATCGAAAACTATTTTCTTGAATTTTTTACGATTTTTTAAACGAGTCCAAATACAGTAAAAAAGCGTTGGGACCTCCCAGACCCATGTGTGTCTAGGGAGCGTTTTGATTATGATGAAAGTTCCAGCACAATTTGCTCAGCGTTACACTTTCCTGCATTCTCGTTTTTCTCTCTATATCTCTCGCTATCGCTAACGCACTCTCTCTCGAGAGTATATCGAGAGATAATTTTCTAAAAATCGACATCGCTATCGTACGTTCGTAATCACGATAAATCCTCGATAAGCTTCATTTGTTTTTTTCACATCTCACTCGCTCTTTTTCCCTCTTTCTCCATCTTCCTTCGTTTTCATGGGAATCCCTGCTAATATATCGTCGATATAGAAAAAACGTTCTCGACCGTACGTCGCAATGACGAATTTCTGGGGATCGAGACGTTGCCACGAAGGCCAAGAATTTGTTTAAACAAATTATCGACCTTTCTTCAGTTTTTCATCGCTGAAGACATTTTTGTGGCTGATTCTCGTAGGGTTGCATTTCCGGAAGGGAAACGCACGAGAAATGCAACGAAATGTCGTTTTTTCTTGATTCAACATTTTTATTCAATATTTGGTCAGGACGAAGAAACGATATTTTTTTAGGATCCAAAGAGAAAATCGGGAAGAAAATTTTCATAGTTTTTGAAATTGAACAAATGATTAAAAGAAAAACGTATTTTTTCGCTGAATAACCCGAACGTTGGGCTTCAGTGTCACGGATGCATCGAACTACGCGAGCTCGAATGCTCAATCGCCGTGAGAATTCGAACGTTATAGTCACTCGCGTATAGAGACCGAGCGACGAAAAGAACTTGCGCGCGGGGTCAAGTGGCTGAATCAGGTGAGGAAAGGAAATTTGCGGTTGCATTATTAACGAGCTTTGAGAAAGTGAAGCAGAAGCTTGCCGCCCGCGACAACGAGGAATCCTCTACGTCGCTACCGAATCGTCGGAACAAAAGATCCGAATTTTTTTTGCGTTAGAGAAAGCTTTTTTGGAAATAACGAGGAATTTAGTTTGAATATCTTAGGGAGACGGTGGTCCGGGGGTAACGTCCTCGGCTCCCACCCAGTCGGCCCGGGTTCGATTCCCCCCGACAACAATAAATTTTTTCCAAGTTTTTTAAACTTTACTCTCTGTGGTTCGGAACCCACGTTAAAATGTTGGTCCACCGAGTAAGCGTGGAACAAAAAAAATGTGGAATAAAAGGAAAAACAAAAATGAAGACATGTAAAAACTCGAGAAACTACTAGTTTGAATAACTGCGTGACAGTTCGCTCGGGCTACCGTTCGACATGATCGGCTTTAACGCGACGCCCTCCTCTCGTCTCTAGAATGTGCGTAATTTTACCACACGCATCGAGGTTGCACAATCCGATGGTTGATGCGCTTGCGAGACTTACGTAACCCCCGCGGCTTGACCAGCTCTTTCAATCCTGCATGTGTTTCTCGCGAGGAAATATCACCGAAAACAAAATTTGATTAAAAGAGATCGATATTTTGTTCGACTAAACGTTTTTTTTTTTAATAATCCGAAGAATTGTGTCAATACAGCAAGAAATCTTGTAGAAAGTCTCTTCGTAAGCAAAGTTTAATCGTAAATTTCGCTGACTATTCCGTTAGAAACCAAATATACTGCCAAAATAACGAAAATTTTGAAATTATCCAAAAAATATTTAGTTTACTGTGTTCAAGAAAAAAAAAAACAACGATTTTTAACAAAATTTCATTTCCAGTGTGTAGCTCGGAAAATGTATATCGACATTAGGCTGAAAACCGGGCGCGAGGTCCATGCACGCGAGAGATCGAAAGAAACTCATTGAGTATGAAAAATTGCTAAGCTCTCGATCCCGCTTAACGTTTTTTTCTTTTGTTTCGATCTCCAGGAGGAATCGCGGCGATAAAGCTGTTGGAAAAATGTTTCGAATCCGATCACGTGTCGATGTCGAATCGTCACATTTCCTCCAATAAACTTTGAGCCATTTTTTTATAGCCCGTGGCTTTGCGAAGGATTTTATGGTCAGAAACGCGTTTGGCTCGAAGAGACAAAAGTGTTTGCATACGAAAAAAAAATCGATGGGAATTTTTCGACTTGGAAAATAATGGAATTTTCTTGGGACTGCAAAATCTTGGATTATATTTATTTTTCAACGATTTTGACATCGAGCTAGTATTTTGGTATTTTGGGGCCGCGTTTGCGAGCATCAGGAAAAGGAAGATGCGAAAGAGCAAGAGAAAGAGATGTAGCGCGTGACTTTAGGCTTTGTCAGACGCCCGCTTTCCAAAGCAGAGTCTCGTTCGATAATTGATCGAGTTGGTATGAACAAACACGAAACGCGCGCGCGAGTCACGAGGTTCCTCGTGCTTTCGTTTTATCGCCGCAGGCTAGCACGTTAATTTTTTGTCGTTTGTCTATACAGGCACAAATACATTTAAACTCCATAACTGCGACGACGAGAGTCACGAGTTTCAACAAATGTCGAAAACAAAAAGAAACAACGAAGGAAAGAGAACGATTTATCATGAAATCGTGTTTACTCTCGCATCGATCTAAATCCTTCGCGATCGATTCGTAAATAATTGTTTTCTCTGATCCGTGACGAGGACGGATCACGGCAAATGGAAAAATATAATGCTCCGCGACTACCGTTGTCTCAACGTGGCTCATCTTTTTTTCCGTATTATCAGTCCCTCGATTACTAGATACGCTTACAAGTGTTTGTTTGTTTTTTTTTTTTTTTTTTTTTACTTTTTTACGATTAAATCACCTCGTGACTACTCGTGACACACCGAGACTCTTAGACGCTGAGCCGATAATCTTTTCGATACGCAGATAAACCCTCCTTTCTCGATCTTCGTTAGATTCACCGGAAACGATAATAATCTGCTGCGGATTCGAGAGCTTTTGAGCTCGTAAGAAAAAGAGACTTTCCCATGCAAATTATCGCGAAAAATCGTCTTTTTTTTTCTTCCAGTTTTCAATGTCAATGTGCTTCAAATATCCCAAAACATCGAAAAATCATATCTAGCAAAAATGTCCGGATGTGCGTGTGTGTGTATGTTCTGGAACTGTAAAATTCAAACGTTCGTAACTCGAGAACGGTTTGAGCTACAGAGCTCCCGTTTTGCAGAGATGTTAATCTATACAAGCTCTTCGTTCTCTGAGAGTTTTGTCGGGATTGCTAGAAAAATACAAATTCTAGGGTATTTTGAAATTTTCAAAAAAAGTTTGTCGACGCTCTAACTTGCGCAAATTTCAAGATTTATTACTAATTTTTTTTTTTATAAATAGGGTATCATAATAGGAAGGTTGGTATTGAATTTGGAAAATATCGGATGAACGGTTTAAATTTTATGATTTTTCGAATTTTACAAAAATCTGAGTTTTTTGAAAAATCGTCCAACCGCTGTAAATTTTGTTTTTTTTCAGAAAAATCGCTCTGGTCATCATTCTCACGAGGGCCGGTTTGGATCTCGATCCAAATGCTCTGAAGAGGCAGAGGATCACGGTCCCGAAACTTGGCTTGATACCCTGGGTCGTTGAGGCGACGGTGATCGGTGTTTCGACTACGTATTTGCTCGGTTTACCATGGATTTGGGGCTTTTTGTGCGGCAGCGTAATCGCGGCGGTTTCGCCGGCCGTTGTCGTGCCTTGTCTCTTCAGGCTTCGGGGCAAAGGCTACGGCGTGGCCAAGGTAAGCGCGATTAGTCTTTCGAAGCGACCAGTTACGAGAACTTTATTCCTTTCGTAACGAATAAATGGACAAATTTGAAAATGCATTAAATTTTAAAAGCGAAATTCTTTCTCGATCGCGACAGGGAATCCCGACTCTCATTATCGCCATCGCTGGAATCGATGATGCAGCCTCCGTCGCTATATTCGGGATAATCAAGAGTGTCATGTTCTCCCAAGATGCTCTTTGGTACCAAATCCTCCAAGGCCCGATCGCCATCATCGGCGGCATGGGCTTTGGCATACTTTGGGGATGTCTTGCGAAATACGTACCGGAAAAGGGCGACGTGAGTTTAGCTTATTTTTTATAAATTAATCGAAATCAATCGCCTCGAATCCGCTCATCGCTTCAAAACTGCGATGAGGCTACACCTGATCCGTTAATTCTTTTTTCTTCTATTGGAGAATTCGATTAAAATCGGAAAAATCGTTAGGGAAATGCGAAAATCGATTAAAATTGAAAAAATCGTCAGGAAAATTGGAAAATTCGATAAAAGTTGGAAAATTCGATAGAAATTGGAAAAATTGTCAAGAAAATGGAAAAATTTTCGAAAATTCGGCATTTCGTACGTGTGGAAATTTGTCAGATGTTACTTCTTTTTTCCAGTTGTTCAATATAATCAAAAATTTGAGTTTCGTGATAGCTAATAATTTTCTGTTTGATTGGAAGATGTGATTAAAATTGGAAAAGTGGTCAGGAAAATGGAAAATTTATCAAAAATTCGGGACATCGCACGTGTGAAAATTTTTAAGGTGTTTCTTTTTTCTCTAGTCGTTCAATATTAACGAAACTAGATCCGTCATCGTTTTTTCTCGTTCAATTGCATCTCGTGATAATTATTTGCACGTCGGATCGAATATTTTTTTTTTTTTCTTGTTGATTTTTCACCGCGGTATGTAACAAAAATCTTAGTAACGCGGAATAGCGTCTGCGGTTCGACGTGACTCGCGCCATATTTCATCATCGGATTGATGAGCTGTCGCGCGAAAAACAGAAAAACCGAGCAAAGGTATGCCACGAGGTCGAATGGGAAAGAGACGATCATCCGGAATTTATATTTTTTCCCTCATTCCCCCCCCCCCCCCCCTCCCCTGCTCCTTTTTTCTCATTGGCTCGCAGTGCCTGCTCATTGTGTTCGAATATCTAAAGAATCTGCACAACAAACTGATGGATTTGCCATTTTGGCAAGCGATAACCGCAGCAAAAAACAAATTTCTCATTCACTCGGCTATTAATTTCCTTCGTCACGCATTTAAAAGCCATCGGTCTGCCAAAGTGTCGATAAATATGAAGGAACGTTTCTCTCATCGGCAAAGAACGATTTCTACGCCGAGCTCACGAGTCTCGACCAATTCTGAGCGTTAAAAAAATAAAATAAACAAAAAACAAAAAAAAAAACAAAGAAATAAATAAAAAAAACAGAAAGCAATTAAAAGTTGACTCGATAACGTCACTAGGGAGACATTAGTTTGTTGAGACAAATGAATTTGCTGGTCTCATGCATAATTGCCTGAAATATCGATTTTCCATCCCCCCAGAAATGAGAGTTGTTGGAAAAAACTGTAAATTTTACAGTTAATTTTGGTCCGGGCAAGAAAAATCGTTTCTTGTAGGAAATTTCTGTTTCTCGTGAAATCTCGTTCGACGTAAAGCCATTTGGGCACAAACGTACATCTTTTCAACGGAGAAACACACATTGGCTATCGATTTTCTTGAATCAAATGTTTGGGAAGCTCACGAACTCTTGTACGTCCGCGATGTGGATTTATATATATATATATATATGTGTGTGTGTGTGGGGAGACCATGTGCAGTCTCTGGATTTGGTACAAGCGTTTGGACGGTGCGGTCGAATACGGACCCAGCAGCACGGTGTGCTTTTGCCGCATCGGCACCTGCATCAGCCCTCGCTCTTCCTTTCTCCCTTCTCCACTTCGTTTTTTTCACGTTTTTCTGGGTTCGACTTCCGGTTCGATATTTATTTCATTTGCACGTTATTTCAAGGGCTGTGTTTCCTTTTTGGCAGTAATTGGGGCGAGAGTATAAGGAATTCTGGAAAAATAATCCTTTGTGGGTCTTTTTGACCCGAGCGACAAATTTTTTTCGAAAATTTTGTTTTTAAAACTTTTTATTTACAAATAAAACAAATGCAACGACTATAAAAATTATGGAACCTTAAAGTAGCATCAATGGAGAATATTCCAGAATTTTTTCCGATTTTTTTCTCTCCAAATACGTGAGATACAAGTGGCAGGACGAAAAGGACGCTGGTTAATTAAGCTAGGACTAAATATTGAGTTAATTAACCCTCCGCGGATCATATGGGTCTTTGTGACCCGAGCGACAACTTTTATTCAAAAGTTTTGTCTTTAAAACGTTTTATTTACAAATAAAACGAATGCAACGACTATAAAAATTATGGAACTCTAAAGTAGCATCAATGGAGAATATTCCAGAATTTTTTCCGATTTTTTTCTCTCCAAATACGTGAGAATAAGTGGCAGAACGAAAGCAACCCCATAAGATCCGGGGCGCCATAAAAAATGATATGATTCGCGGAGAGTTAAGCGTGCGCGAGCGTTTTTCCGGTGAAAAAAAAAATGAGCGCCAAACGCAACATCGCATATCGCTGGTGTTTAGATCGAAGCTCCTCGCTTTATTAGTTGCTCGGGCTCAGCAATGAAGCGTGATACTATTTTATGGCAATGGTTATTGTCGGCTAAAATTCGTTACTTCGTTGTCACGAGCGAAATGACAATTTTTCGAGGATTTCTCGAGTTTCAAGGTCAAACGGTGTTTTGTTTTTATTGTTACAGCCTTTCGTAATTCCTATGAGAGTACTGATGCTTCTTGGCGGCGGCTTGTTGGCCGTATTCGGCAGCGAAGCGGTCGAACTCGGCGGAGCAGGTCCGCTCGCGGTCGTTGCCGCTGCTTTCGTCAGCTGTTACTTCTGGCAGGAAGAAGAAGGCTGGGAAATCGATGAAGTAAGTATCAGAAAGCAGTTTTCGTTTCACCGAAATCGATGTCATTGTTGTTTTCGTCGATTAACGTATTAACCATCACAAAACGACATTATTTAGGGTTCTTTCAAAATTTAGTACAAAAACGTTCTTGGCACCAAACTAACAGTTTTCTCCTGTGAAGAAAAATTTTCTGACGTTTAGAATTCGAGATATTTAATTTGCAACTTTTTATATTTCCCATCTGAACGCATGTCAATTGAAGTCACGTTTTTAGTTAAAAAGTTGCAAGAAAAAAAAACAACAGGAACGCGACTACAATTTACACGCGTTTAGATGAGAAAAATATAAAATTGGAAATTAAATATCTCGAATTGTAAAGGTCAGAAAATTTTTCCTCATAAGAGAAAACTGTTAGTTTTGGTGCCAAGAACGTTTATATAAAATTTAGAAAGAACCCTAAATAAAGTCGTTTCGTGATAGTTGTACCTGCTTAACCTCGAAAAACCGAGCGTTTTGCGTGTTTTTTGTTATTTTACATTTTTATGCCTTTGCATCGCGTCGCTTTCGATTATGTCGTTTTTTTTTTCGTATAAATCCGATCGACGTGTGAAGCGCACAAACTTTAATATGGGAGTGGTATGGGAAGAGGAGGGGGAAATGTAAAAATGCGGGATTCCGGGCGCGCAGCAGAGTGAACGAATTAGATTCAAAACGGCGAGAGACTTTTCCCGAATGTAGTTCACGTACAAACGATTGCGTTCGGGTGTGCGTGTCTGTGCTCGCGTCGGTATTGGCTCGTCCGTGTCTGTGGGAAAATGTATACAGCGGAAGTCTCCGTATCTGCTTGTTCCAAAGGCCGGAAGTCTCTCGCAGCGGAGCGAAAGAGAGAGAGAGAGAAAGACACGCGAATGCATCGCGCGTCGACATAGAAACACGCACACACCAACACAAACGAAAATCACAGATTCGCGAGGCATTCTCCCGAAGCACGCTTTTCAAACTCCGGTAAAATATTCGGGAGCTTTCCCAGGCGAATTTAAATTCGAGCCCCTTGAAGCCGCGCGACTGCTTTTACATTGCGAGATGTATTTGCGCGCGTCGAGCATTTCCGGGAAAAGCCTCTGGCAACGCGCTTTATCCAACCGTTCCCCGTAACTCTGATCGGAACACTAAACTTTTATACCCTTCTTATTTTTCAAAATTGATCCTGAACTTTGAGGCAAAATGGTATACAGCGGGGGCTAAAAATCAATAAATCTCATTTTTTCATAAATATTTTCGTTTCAATACGATTCACGATTTTTACCGCGCGTTTTTTCGTCTCTGGTGGTCCATTTTGCCCCGGAGCGAGATATTATCTCAACCTCCCTTCAATTCCGACACTTTTATTCGCGAAGGGGCTCTGGTGCTTGGAATGTTTGAAAAAACACGAATAAATATGAAAAGAAGAAAATATGAAAACACGAAAAAAAAAAAAAATTAATCATAATTTCGTCGCACGTAAAAATGAATGAAATCTGATGATTAAATATTATTCGATTGTTGATTGACGTGCGATGAACGGGTCAGCGAATATCTTTACACGAAAGTCTAGAAAAAATAAAAATCAAGCCCTCGCGCGAATAAAAATCTCTGCTGGTGGATTATTCAATTAGCTTTTTTCATCTGCTTTGACAATATGGCTTTTCTCGCGATAATACACGAATTTATATTCGAGAGTCTGAAACGCGCGATACGAAAGTGGGTATTGCGAGAGATTATCCGAACTATACAATTTGCACTCTGGATTGGTATGCGTATGTGTGTGTGAGTGCACACGGGAAGTTGTCGATTTCGCGTACATAGAGTCGACTCGTTTCGAAGGACGTACGAATAATTTTCACGAGATATTCCGGACTCTCTTTATTTTTCTCCCTCTCGCTCGGCCTCGCTCCCTTGGAGCCATCGATAATTTTGCCCAAACTAATTCGACGTAATGTGAGGAAAAAAAAATTCATTTCCGAGCCCCCAACGACATCGAGCGGTGAAAAAAAAAACTAGACACGAAAGACTCGCGAGTTCAACGCGAATACCGAGAAAAACAAAGTATTCGCACGAAACGAGGCACAAAAATGTAAACAGTAAACAAAGGCCGCGAGAACGAAACTATAACGATGAAAATGTTTGCTTATTTTTGCAGAACCCGGTGGCAATATCCTTCGAGATATTCTGGATGATATTCGAGCCGATACTGTTTGGGGTGACGGGTGCACAAATAAAAATCAGCGAATTGGAGGGCTCAAAAGTGTACATGATAGTGGGATGTTTGGTTGCGGGAATAATAGTGAGAATGGTCGTAACGGTTCTCGTAGGAATCGGTTCCAAGTTTAACCTGAAAGAAAAAATATTTATTGCGTTCGCGTGTATGGCTAAAGCGACGGTGCAAGCGGCTTTGGGTCCGGTAGTGTTGGACGAAATAGATCCGGCCCAAACGGATCAAGTGGGTCACGCGGAAACGACCTTGACGCTTTGTGTACTATCGATACTGCTAACGGCACCTGCCGGCGCAATAATAATTTCGCTGGCAGGTCCGAAGTTATTGACAAAGACAACGGCACCAATCGCATCTCCGGAGGGTTGGAGATCGCGAAGGCCTTCGATACGCGACATTTCGATAATAAACGAAGATCCCGATCTCGAAGAATCGGCAGCCAATAAAATTTAAGAAGATTGACTACACACAACAATGTTGCCATGTTAAAAGCATCGGAAAATTCAAAATGATTAGAATTTCATGAAATTTGATGAGTATATTCTTTAGTACGAAATATGAATATACAAATTTTTTAAGATTTTTCTTTTACATAGTTTTCGAATAATTGAACACTAGACTTTACATGCATAAGCATAGGATTCAGATATATATATAGATATATCTTTTGCATATTGTAAACTCCAATTATTCGACAACTATGTGAACGAAAAATTTGAAAAAAAAATGGTGTCATCGTATTTGATGCCAAAGAATGTTATCGTGAAATTTTATTAAATTCTTATCATATTGTCGTATGTAGGCAACCTCCTTAACGCGCGATAGTTATTAATTTTTCCAACAAAAAAAATAACCGTCAACGAAAAACAAACGAACTATTCAATTCGTTCGAAAGGGAGGAAAAAAGTATATTTCACAGAGATTTTCATCGTATCGGTTTCGGAGCAGGGCGTCTGTAGAAAATTAATTTAATGAAAAAAACAAAAAAACCGATTCCCAAAATCCTGTATGCTCGTGTGTGTTGGCGTCGTGTGTGTTGATATATACATATCTATATATTTATCGATATGAACATGCGTGTAAATTTAATCCTTCGATTTTATTATGTACATAGATAATTAATGTGCCTTACTTTAAATGGACCGAAACTCAATAATGCGACGCGTCTGGAATTTTCATTACCGCAGGGCGTTCGAATAACTCGTTATAGAAACTAAAAAATCCGATATCGGGGCTTTTCGATTTAATCGCTTCGAGCCGACATTCGTTTTTTCTTTTAACACAATGGCCCCGGATACTTCCGCTCGTATATATATATATATTTAATAAAAAGCGAAGAAATATTGCGAACGCTGTCTGCTTTCGTTTTTAACTGTCCCGCCGCCGTTTAACAATTATTTTTTATTTATCGCGATAAAATGTTTTGCTCGCACGACTTTGCATTATACGAACATTTCTCACGCTTCCGAGTGTCGTGAGCGACAAACCAAAAAATAAACATTTGCACAGACTAATGTGGCAATATGCGATGGACGACCCGTAGCGCGTTGTTTATCATCCCGAACGTTTCGTTCGGCCTTTCGTCATCGATCATCGCGTTGCTCGGTCGGTAAGAAGATTCGACCGTCGATAATGTAAGAATCGCTTGTTTCTGGTGTTAATGTGATGATGAGAAAAATCTTTCACGAGTCTCGTCAATCCACCGCCGCTGCACCGTAGCGTCTAGTTTCACGTTTCACGTGCGTTCGTTCGTTTGTTTTTCCGTGTGTGCGATAATTGCTTTTGACTTCGTTGAAAACTTTATCAATGTTTCCGGCGATTTAAACCTTTAGAGTCTAATAAATTGAATAGATATGTCAAAAGCTCTCGTACGTACGAGCCTCGAGTTGTTCGGTTACGAGAATAATGTGAAAAAAGGTGAGGAATTTAAATATTTATGAAAAGTGAGGTTAGGTCTCTGTGTATTTTGGTGACGCAATTCTTAATTCAACAGATACGAAGAGCAAAAAGAGGAGAAACAAATCGACGAAAGGTGCTCTCGACTTGATTCCTATCGAGCATCGAATTATCTCGACGAAAAATAAGAAACGTAAGCGAATTTTTTACTTTTCTCAAATCCTCCGCGAATCATATAATCTTTTATGGCGTTTTTTCGTCCTGCCGCTTATTCTCACGTATTTGGAGAGAAAAAAAACTGAAAAAATTATCGAATGCTCTCCATTGATGCTTCTTTAAAGTTCCATCATTTTTATAGTCGTTGCATTCGTTTTATTTGTAAATAAAACGTTTTAAAAACAAAATTTTCGAAAAAAAGTCGTCGCTCGGGTCAAAAAGACCCCCATGATCCGCACAGTGTTAATTTTAAGCAGTAAACAGCAATTCCAGCCATTTTCGTTTTGCAGAAACGATAAAATTGAGTCGCTCGAGCAAACTGAACGTGGAGGAAGCTAAAAAACGTCAAAGCTCCAGAGTCGATTCAACGGAGGAAAACGTCAAGCGTCTCTTGCGCTTGAGTAATCAAACGTTAGATCCAGAAACTTCGGAACGTCTGTTTGGGCGAGCGTTGAAAAAGTCTCAAGTTTTCAAAGAAACGCCTCAGCCGGAGGAAGAAAAGACGGCGTTCACGGAGGAAGACTTTGAGAAATTTGAGGAGGAATATTGCGAGTTGTGATTTCATGGAATTTTTAAAAGATTGTAAAAAATGTTGGAGACGGACAGAGAGAAAGGAAAAATAATTCTAATTTTGACCATTTGCACATTTTTGTATTACACCATTTGGGTCATCGGTTTGCCATTCATCGACGACAATCGACTGCATTCCCTCTTTCCATCTCAGAAAATAGCTCTCCTGGTTCCCGCAGTGTCCGGACTTTGTTTCATCGGCGGCCTCGTTATTTTCACTCTTTATCATTTGGTTAAACCGAATTTTCAAGTTTAGTCGCTCTGCTCGTCTCCACGACGCTTTTTCCTCGACTTTATCAGTCTACATAATCGGCAATAAACGACAAGTAAGAAAATGAACGATACAACGAGTAGAAAATATTGCGAGTTAAAACTGGCGTGACCGTCACCCGGGAAATCTAATTCCTTGGAATAAATTACTGTTGTCTGAGAAATTTGAATTTATTCATTGAAATAATTGAAAAATAAGTTGAAATCGTATTAGCGAAATTTGCGGTTTAATAAATTGCACTATTCATGGCTCGAACCCGAGATAAAAATTGGCCGAGTGACAGAGTCGTCGAGATAACGATTTTATCGTGAACTGTAATGACCTTGCGTTTGCATTTGTACTTTAAAGTCAGTGCGCGACATGTTGAACAAGTTGCTCTACGATTATAAATGACGATTATGGAAATTTAGTAAAAAGGATGGATTTGTAAAATTTTGTAAAATTTTGAAACACACACAATTGAAGATTTTCTGCTGTAAAATGAGTGGAAATTGGTTGGTGATCGGTATCGCGGGGGCGACATGCAGTGGAAAAACGACTGTGGCTGTTAAATTATCAGAAGCGTTTAAAAATTCGAAACTGTTGAAACAGGACGAGTATTTTTTGCCAGTGGACGATCCTCGGCACACACGAGTGCCGGAGTTGAATCATTTGAACTGGGAGCTGCTGACGAGCTTGGATATGGAGCGAATGTTACGAGAAATCGATGAAATCCTCAAGAGCAAGATCGACCAGGAAAATGGTGAAGAAAAGCGTGGGATTTTGATTCTGGAAGGTTTTTTGCTGTTCAATTGCAAAGAAATCGCGGATTTGTGCGATTTGCGTTATTTCTTGGACCTGAGCAGGAGGGAATGTTGGGAAAGAAGAAAAATGCGAACTTACGATCCGCCGGACGTGCCGAATTATTTCGAGACAATAGTCTGGCCGGAGTACGTGAAGGCGCGAGGAGAAATATTGCGAAATGAAGGATTGAAGGGGAGGATTATTTTTTTGGATGGTGGGACGAGCAACGAAGAAACTTTCGACAGAATTTTCAACGACGTCAAACTGCGCCTGTAACATTTTTTCCTTTTTCTTTAATTACAACGACGAGAATTATCGAATGAAAAATAATTGGAAGAAATAAACGACATAGAAAATGATGATAATTCTCATTAAAAACAAAAACTCTCATTCGTCTTCGTTTTTCTTCGTTTTCTTACAATGCAGTAGCGAGATTTTGCTGGTTCGTTTAGTTTTTTTTTTTTTTTTTTTTTTTTTTTGTATTTTCCGTTTCGTTTCGTTTTCTTCGTGTTTCAATAATAAAGTTAATGGGCCAAGTGGTGTTTATGTTACATGGAGTAAGTGCTGTGTTTTGGTTGACCTTGAGCATTCGTGGCGTTGGTCGGTGGCGGACCAGCCGTTTGCTGATCCTCCTGATCGTTCTGGCCACAAGCTTTGTGAACGTAACGCGGCGTGACCATCACTTCTTCCTCCATTTCGACCACTCTCTTGTCTAGTTCGGCACAAGCGGCCATCTCCTTCTCCAGCTTCGCCAACATTCGTGGAGAATTATATTTTTCAGGATCGTCATGGAAAATTACCATCCCGTCCTTTTGGTTAATCGTTGCGTAAATCTCACCATCTTCGATCTGAGGGAAGAATTTTAAAAAAAAACATGAGTCGATGGTTTGGCAGACATTTCGCGAGGCTGAAATTTTTGGGTACACATTGGGTCATTTTGACCCCAACGATTTTTCGTCACCGATTGGTTGGCATTTAGTGGCTACTTTTCGCCACTTGATTTTCGTTTTCGTCAAGAAATAAATTTAGTCTCTACAAAAAAAAAAAAAAACGAAAAATGCATTTTTACCGGAATACAACGGTTTGGAAAATACCTTGGGTCAGATTGACCCAATATGAACTTATTGGACGAGTGCACTCGATGGGTTAAACAACATTTAATCATTGAGATTAAATTTTATTGGATTATTTATTTTAATTGTTTACTGAATTTTCTTTCGCGATCGAAAGAAAATTCGAGAGATCAGAATTATTTTTGCATGATAAACATTTTTTTGAACAATATTTAATCATCGACGTTAAATTTTGTTCAATTATTTTCTGTATAGATTTAAAAAACGGTTGGCAATTGGATTTTCAAGTTTTTCAAGCATTAGAAAGATCAGAATCATTTTTGCAAGATGAACATGTTTTTTAAAGAATATTTAAACATTGGCATTAAATTTGATGGAATTATTAACGTGTGATTATTTATTTACAGTGTTTTTTTTTTTTTTTTAAAGCACTCCTGCCCTTCACTCACCATATTCAGAATATACTTTTCGGCGTCGGCCGGCCCAGGCAATTGGACTCTACTCGCGACGTCCGTGAGACTCAGAGTGAGAAAAGTTTTGGTCAGCCTCTGAATATTCTTTTTGTACAAATAAGTGAGAACTTGCTTGACAAGGCCGAGATTGTGATCGCGTGCAAAGAGTTCTTGGTATTTGGTGATGACCGTTTGGACTTGGTCACATGTGTTGGTTGCGTACGCGGTGGCAAGTTCTTGGTAGGCTTGGCTGAGAGGTTTGACGAATCTAATGACAACGGACCTCGAGTAATTCGGGGTATTGAAAATCTTGCCGTGCAGTATGAGCGACACGAGGATATATTTCTTGTAAGCTTCGAGCATAATGTGACTGAGCGCCATAGCCGGAATGGTCATGCAAACTTCAAAGAAGTAAAACGCTCTGTCGTAATTCTTCAACGCGGTATAAATCATTCCGCCGTAATAATAATAAAGCAAAAAATGTTTAGAATCAAATTGTCCTCCTCCTTGGCTTATGCCGGTGACGTCTATGTCCAAAAACTCCAACGCCGGTTTGAAACATTTTGACAATAGGCACAATTGACAAAGATCCGCGTGTATCGACGTCAATTGGCTGTCAAACAGCTGGATCTTTCTTATCGCTCTCAGTAACAAGTCGATTCCCCTTAACGGCGTTTGCGCGTCTACGAGCGATTGCGTCAGCAGGTGACAAAGTTCTGCGTCTAAAATGTTTTTTTTTTTTAGCTCAAACGAGTAGATGGAATAGAAAATTCAATTTTTTCAGAAGTTTGCAACGTCGGGCTGCGACGAAAAATACTTTTTCCATGAGTTGATTGTTGAATTTCAAAAATTAAAAAAACGATCGTTTCGTTGTCTCGATTAAATATTCAAGAAAAAACAGAATTTCGTTGATTTTCAACGATGCAAACTTCAACGTCGTCATTTTTTTGCCTCTCTATGAAATCGAGCTTTCTGGAAAATTATATTTACATGTGTCCGGAGCAAAGCGCACTTGCTCGCCGTTGCAGCCAACGATGAACTCTTGGACTTGATTGAAAAGGATTTTGTAAGATTCTGCATTGTTGGCCGCACTCACGTTCGGCAGGGACAATTTTGCAACGAGAACAGCAAGGATTCCCAAAGAGTGTTGTTGCAGGTCGAGGGTTTCCAGGACGTTGTCGAGGTGTAAACCATTTTTGACGAGAACCTCACTCGATTTAATTATAACGTCCCGCAGATCGCTGAAATCGCCTGATTCGCGAGTTCGCGAATAGTAAACGTCATTACGATTTTTTTTCCAATGATTTTGAGGTTATGTTCAAATTGGAGTGACGGAAAATGGTGATTGTGATGTAGAAACGTGGAAAATTAGGCGGAGGAAATGATTATCGAGTGAAATTTGGAGGAAACTTGTAAAGTGAGGTTATGTGTGCAGCGAGAAAATGACTTACCCTGGGTAGAAAGCGTCTGGACGTTGTTTACAAACTGCTCCAGTGCCGACGCCATTACTGCTGTTCTTTTCTTATCATAACCAATTTTTGACTTTACTCTAAAATATATACATGTATTCTTATTTTTCCGAACGAAAAAGCCTTTATTTACAAGTGATATTTGTTCGATATCGCTATGTGTTCCTGGGGTCTCTTGTAACGAACGACCTTTTTTTTTTTTAAGACCGGGAACGGCAAAGTCCTATCGGCAAAATGTGCGTGCGAATTTAGTGCGGTCGTTTACCGCGCGGCGAAATCGTAGCGCCGCGTGAGACACGAGGACTTGAAAGCTCGCCGATAGGTGGACGCGATGAGCGGGCATTTGTAAAAAAAAACGTTTTTACGCTATTTGCGAATATTTTAATATGAAATTCGCCGAATTATTTAATCACAGGGATCGTGATGACATCAAGAAATCAATCGATTGTTTTTCTCTCGCCGGCGAACTCAATTTTTAGACCTTTCCAAGTATTTTGACAGTTTGACGAGGGGGAACGCGCCGCCCACGTGACCGCGAGCAACTGCTGCGTTTGTTTTGCTAGGCAACAATGGGGACAAGGGAGGCTTTTCTCGGTTGGAAACGTCCGTTGATTGTTTGCCAGTCTTTTCGGCACTTTGGCTATCCGACAATCAAAATCCTCCGTAAACGATTTAAATTTCCAGTACAATTACGAAAAAATGTCAAATTCGACGTACGACGAGATTTGGCGAGCCGCGCAACGTTCTCTCGAAGAGATTGTCGCCGCAGACTCGAATCTCCAGGGCTCAACGCCACAAAGAGATCGAAGGAGAATCCATCAAAGTATCGCCGAATTGTACGTCCGATACATCGCGGTTGCGAACAAGTTGGAAACGTGTTACGACCAGATATTGCAACCTCAAAAAAGAATGCTAATAAAGAAAATGTTAGACTCGACGATCGGGCGAGTGATTGAACTGAAGCACGAACTAGTGGAGGTCGATCTGAGCGAACACAGTTATTACGACGATATATTGTTAAAGTACGCTTTTACGCCGCAAGAGATCGAGCTGCGAGTCCCGAATTACTTCAGACGCGAAAGGGAAGAGGAAATAACGGAGCGTCGGAATTTCATCGAGATGACATTGAGGAGTTTGGGTGCCCTTGAGGAATTCATCGAGCCGAAGAAAATGAGTGAATCCGAAGCGATCAGACTGATACAGACTCACGAGCGCGCGCGTCAGGGACGCATGAGGTTCCAGTTTATGAAAGAAATTCGTGAAATGAAGGAACGCTCGACCCTAAAGCCCGAAAGGGAGCTCGGGGACGAGGCCAAGGAGGCGGAGGCGACGTTAAAGATCCAGAAAGTTTGGCGCGGTTACATAACTCGATATCGCATGAGGAAAAGACGAATCGAGGAAATGTTGCTCATAGGTAAACGCTCGCGACAAAAAAATCAGCCAAACCGTCGAAATCAATAAAACAAAAAAAAAGAGGGAGTACAGACTTATACACAATATTTTACAAAATTTGCTGCAGAAATTAGAGCGGTTGGATGATTTTTCAAAAAACTCTAATTTTCGTAAAATTCAAAAAATCATTAAATTTCAACCGTTCAATCGATATTCCCCAAATTCAATACCAACCTTCCCATTACGATGCTCTATTTATTTAAAAAAAAAATTAGTAATAAATCTTAAAATTTGCGGAAGTCAGAGCGTCGATAAACGTTTTTTTAAAAATTTCAAATCGCCGTAGAATTCGTATTTTTCTAACAATTCCAAAAAAAAATTATCAGAGAATCAAGAGCTTGCAAAACGAGAGCCCTGTAGCTCAAACCGTTCTCGAGTTATGAACGTTTGAATTTTACAGTGCCACAAAATACACACACACACACATCCGGAAATTTTTTCTAGATATGATTTTTCGATGTTTTGGGACATTTTAAAAACATTGAGATTGAAAACTGGAAACAAAAAAAAAAATGTTCACCGTGACATAGCTTCTTCCGTGAAGAAGCAAAAAATGAAGAAAAAGTCTTAAAATTTTGTTTTTTCCTTCTTTCCTTGTGTTTACAAACTCGAAGGCATGGTGCAACCGAGTCAAGTGACAACAGAGACGAGTAGGAAGGACGAACGTATCAAACAGTACAGACGGGAAAAACAGCTCGAGTATAAAAAACTTTACGACCAAATGAGGCGGGAGATGAGCGAGTTCATTCGCACCGAGCGAGCTGCCGTAATGGAGGAAAACCTTCGAGCTCAAATACGCAACTGGATCAACGCGTATTTTCAACAAACCGGAAAAATCCCCGAATTGCCATCCGCCGAGAGCGGTGGATCCAGAATTATTCTCAGTCGCCAGGTTTTTATATATTTTTTCTTCATTTTTTTAAGCAAGGAAATTATGGAACAGCAAAATAACGATGACTTAATCTTTTGGCATTTTCGGTTTCGTCGAAAAATAAATTTAGGGCCATAAAGTATGGACTACACAAAGAAACAAACAAAAAATTCATGTTTACCGGAATACGACGATTTTATAAAGCCTTGGGTCAGATTGACCCAATATCCACTTGTAGGATGTGTGCACTCGAAGGGTTAAACAATGTTCAATGATTGAGATTCAATTTTATTGAATTATTTATTTTAATTGTTTTTAGAATTTTCTTTCGCGATATGGATTGAAAAAAATTGCAGTCTATAGGATTTTCAAGTTTTTCAGGCATTAAAAAACGAATTCGAGAAATCAGAATCATTTTTGCAGGATAAACATTTTTTTAAAACAATATTTAAACATTGACATTAAATTTTATCGAATTATTTACGTGTGATTATTTATTTACATTATTTTTGAATTATTATTCAAGATTCCTTCTAGATTCAAAGCAGAAAGGGGTGACAATAAGATTTTCAAATTTTTTAACCACCAGAAAACGCACGAGAGAGATCAGACGTATTTTTGCATGATAAACATTTTTTAAACAATATTTAATCATCGACGTTAAATTTTATTCAATTATTTTCTCTATAGATTTTAAAAAACTGCTGACAATCGGATTTTCTAGTTTTTAAAGCACGAGAAAACCAACTGTTGAAATCGCAACCCCTTTTTCTAAACAATATTTAAACATTGACACGTTAAATTTTGTCGAATCATTTCTGTATAGATTTGTACAAATGAGGCTAACAATCAAATTCTCAAGTTTTTCAAAGCCCAGAAAACGAATGAGAGCGATCAGGGAAATCACAGTCTGGAGACTGAACTTTAATTTCGTCCTTGGCGAGTCGAGGCTCAATAGTCGAAAAAGCATGTTTTTTTTTGCCACAAGATTTGAAGGTTTAAAATATAATTGAATAACATGGGGTTACAGGGCACGGAGAGCAGCTTGAGTAAATCGACAGCAGGGTCGTCGAAAGAATCAAAAAAATCTAAAAGGTCAAAATCAAAAAAGGAGAGTCCGGAGCTGGATCGTTCGGAGGACGAATCCGACCCGGGGATCAAAGTCCAGCCGTCGAATTTTCTTCCTGAGATAATCCAGGCGAACCAGGAGTATGGAGAAATTTGGCGGGAAAAAGACGAGACGGAAAATCCGAATCAATTGCCTTACGAGGAAATGATTGAGAGCGAAAAGTCTCGAGAAATCGAGGACGAGATCAGAATCGGCGTGGACCATGGTGTCCGCGCCGATATCGAGGCGCTCCAGGCAGCCCTTGATCGCGATCGAGGCTTCCGTGGAAAACGAGCAAAAAAATCCCAAAAACGTGTTCGCAGAAGCGGGAAAAAAAATAAGAGGAAAAAGGAAAAAGATTTGACTCCTGACAGGACCACCGAGTCGCTTTTTGAGGAACTCCTTACCAATGGCATCATCAAATTCCACCCGGAAATCAGACTCGACAGTTACATCGGCGAAAAGTCCTTTGCGAACTTTGACCTGTGGGATCGAGGCAAGGATCCCTTGCCCACCATCGGTGAGTTCTTTATACACAGAAACAAAATTATATCAAAAATCACCATGACATTGTAGTTTCCCTGGTACCATATCGTGCCTCTGAGACATTTTACCAAATACACAGTCATTTTATATATAAATTTAAATCCCGAAGCTGTGGCTCCATGACGCGTTTTCGTAGATCTGGCGATTCTGCGTGATGGAGAAAGTCTCCCTGCGTGTCCTCGTGAAGAGTTCTAGTCAATCGCGTTCCTGGATAAATTTTTATCCACCATTTTCGGAAAAAATAAATAAAAAAAGTTTCAATCCCGAAGCTGTGGCCCCATGACGCGTTTTCGTAGATCTGGCGATTCCCAGTGATGAAGAAAGTCTCCCTGCGTGTCCTCGTGAAGAGTTCTAGTCGATTGCGTTTCTGGAAAATTTTTTACCCACCATTTTCGGAAAAAAGAAATAAAAAAAGTTTCAATCCCGAAGCTGTGGCCCCATGACGCGTTTTCGTAGATCTGGCGATTCTGCGTGATCGAGAAAGTCTCCCTGCGTGTCCTCGTGAAGAGTTCTAGTCGATTGCGTTTCTGGAAAATTTTTTACCCACCATTTTCGGAAAAAATAAATAAAAAAAATTTCAATCCCGAAGCTGTGGCCCCATGACGCGTTTTCATAGATCTGGCAATTCCCAGTGATGAAGAAAGTCTCCAAGCGTGTCCTCGAAAAGAGTTCTAGTAAATTCCACTCTAATGCATACGAGAAAAAAGTTTTATTCCGATATTAACATCTAACCGCACGCGTATATACGCAACTGTCAAACCAACAGCCGGAACTGTCAGACTGACAGTGGGAGAGTCAAAACACAGTGTATAACAGGACCGACCAATCACAGGACGAATAAAACGACAACAACAACGTTCGAGACATATCGTTACTTAGAACTTTTTATAAGGGGAAAGAGGAATTATAAGGGGATCCTTCAGAGGCTCGTGGAGGTACCAGGAAACTATGATGCCAACGCAAATTTTTGATACAATATTCTCTGCGTGTAGATTCAAAATGTCATTGGCCAAAAAAGCAAGGAACTAAATTATCGACATTGCCACGTTTGAAAAGGTGAGGTAAGGCAGTTGGTAGCCGAGTACTGCATAATTCCGCTGGGCAACGAGACCATCAGGCAACTTACACCTTTGATAAAATCAGTGTTGATCGCCGGGCCCCATGGGAGTGGAAAAAAAATGTTGGTCCATGCGATCTGTACGGAATTGGGTGCGACTTTGTTCGACATAACGCCAGCAAACATCGTGGGAAAATATCCAGGAAAATCGGGTTTGATAATGCTGTTGCATTTGATATCAAAAGTTTCTCGGCTGTTGCAACCTTCGGTGATTTTCATGGACGGTGCCGAGAAGCCATTCGTCAAAAAAGTTGCAAAAACCGACAAGACCGATCCGAAAAGATTGAAGAAAGATTTGCCAAAACTGGTGAAAAGCATCAGCAACGAAGATCGCGTTATTTTCATTGGTACTTCGAGTTCGCCTTGGGAAGGCGATCAGAAACTTTTGTTCCAGACTTATGACAAAGTTATCTTTATACCCAGGCCGGACTATGGCACTTTGTCGCTTATTTGGAAGGATCTCGTTTACAGAGTGAGTTTTTTTCACCTTAAACGAAAAATCCATAATTCCAAAGTTTCCCATTCAATTTTTCTTATTTTGCTTCTTCACAGAGGAAGCTTTGTGACGGTGAAATTTTTTTTTTTCCAGTTTTCAATCTCAATGTGCTTAAAATTTTCCAAAACATAGAAAATTCATATCTAGAAAAAATTTCCGGATGTGTGTGTGTGTGTATGTTCTGGAACTGTAAAATTCAAACGTTCGTAACTCGAGAACGGTTCGAGCTACAGGGCTCCCGTTTTGCACAGACGTTGATCTATACAAGCTCTTCGTTCTCTGGGAATTTTGTTGGAATTGCTAGAAAAATACGAATTCTACGGCATTTTGAAATTTTCAAAAAAAGTTTTTCGACGCTATAACTTGCGCAAATTTCAAGATTTATTACAAATTTTTTTTTTTATAAATAGAGTATAATAATAGGAAGGTTGGTAGTGAATTTGGGAAATATCGGTCGAACGGTTGAAATTTAATGATTTTTCGAATTTTAGGAAAATCAGAGTTTTTCGAAAAATCGTCTAACCGCATTAATTTTTGCAACATTTCCAAGATATTGTGTCAAAGTCTCTGTACTTTCTCTTTTCTTTTGTTATCCCAGTACGCCGGAATCAGTCGGCAGTTCGACACGTCAGCGATGACCAAAATCTGCGATGGCTTCACCCTCGGAACCGTAATTGACTCGATAAACGAGGTAAGTTTTCAAGTTTCGACAAAAACGACGATAAAATTTCTCTTTAATTACAATTTTTTATGTTTTGTTTTTTTTTTTTTTTTTTTTCGATCGTTTTGAGCATCGATGACGCGCCATTCCCGAAGAAAAACGTCATTTCGCATTTTCGTCACCGCGCGATGTTTCCTGAAGCGTTAACGAGTTTTAACGAAAGTTTTAACGAGCTTAATTAACGAAAATGTCATTTAATCGCGTGTCCGTCACGAGAACGAGAAGGAAGTGCCTCGGGGTTTTTCCTCGTTGTTTCAAAAAATTCGAATCAAAGTTTCTCATTAATAATGACGTTTTGTTTCTCATTCCGAACAGATTATGACGACTAAGCGGATGGTACAGTTGCGCGTGCAGCCATTAACTCACGTCGAACTGGTAAACGCCCTGAGCGCACGTGATCCTGTTTACCGCGAGGAAGAAGAAGCTTTCTTGGGTCAGTAACAACGCAAATTTCTCGCACTCAAGAATTCTTTCTTATGCAACAAAATTCAGAGCTGCAATTCGAATTCCACTAAAGTTCATGCCACACGGAGAGCAAATAATATCAAAAATTAATCTGGCATCATAGTTGCCGGGTTCCGTCTTGCCCCTCTAAGGGATTTCAGCAAAGACAGTTTTCATTCATATTCTATCGAAAATAGTGGAAACCTTAACATTTTTCTCCAAATTTTGACATTTTTTGGCGAATTTCAGATTAAAAATTACTGTGTATTTGCTAAAATGTCTCAGAGGCACGATATGTTACCAGGGAACTGTGACGTCACAGTAATTTTTCTCATTATTTTCTCACCGTGTGAGAACGTATGATTTTTTCTTACTAAAGGATTTGAGCAGAGAGATAATAATTTTTTATTGGTATTCTATCGAAAATAGTGGAAACTTTAACATTTTTCTCCAAATTTTGACATTTTTTGGCCAAGTTTAGATGAAAAATTACTGTGTATTTGCTAAAATGTCTCAGAGGCACGATATGCTACCAGGGAACTATGACGTCGCAGTATGATTTTTTCTTACTAAAGGATTTGAGCAGAGAGATAATAATTTTTTATTGGTATTCTATCAAAAATGGTGGAAACATTTTTCTCCAAATTTTGACATTTTTTGGCGAATTTCAGATTAAAAATTACTGTGTATTTGCTAAAATGTCTCAGAGGCACGATTTGCTACCAGGGAACTATGACGTCACAGTAATTTTTCATATTATTTTCTCACCGTGTGAGAACGTATGATTTTTTCTTACTAAAGGATTTGAGCAGAGAGATAATAATTTTTTATTGGTATTCTATCAAAAATGGTGGAAACTTTAACATTTTTTTCCAAATTTTGACATTTTTTGGCCAAGTTTAGATGAAAAATTACTGTGTATTTGCTACAATGTCTCAGAGGCACGATATGG
The DNA here is from genome assembly GCA_963921915.1 of Hyposoter dolosus. Lineage (NCBI taxonomy): Eukaryota > Metazoa > Arthropoda > Insecta > Hymenoptera > Ichneumonidae > Hyposoter > Hyposoter dolosus. Next base: position 7,316,820 of record OY998139.1, read on the forward strand.
TCCCAGGACACTATGATGTCGGAGTATTTTTTGATGAAATTTTCTCTCCGTGCAGGAATTTCCATTTTTTTGTCGAAATAATAATTTATTTATTTAAACTTGCCAGCAGATGGCACTGCAGTTGGCAAAGTTGGGATCCACCGAAAAAGACTTTGTATCTTCATAGTTTGTTCAATTTGAAAAACCATGACAATTTTCGTACCGATTTTCCCGTTGGATTCTAAAAAAAAAGATTATTTTATCATCCCGAGAAAATATAGTCTAAGAATCTTGAGATCAGCTCAAGAGAAAACGGGATTTCGTTGCATTCCAACGCGATGCAAACTTGCTCATTGTTCGCTTCAGACTTTCCGTCCAAAAAGCATTAATTCAGCGATTAAGCAGAATGAAAATAAACCGATTGAATTTTCAGGTTGGTTCGCAAAGACACCAACGTGTCGAAAGAAGCAAAAATCGGCGGAGCTGGAGCAACAGAAACTCGAGGAAGCGAGCGAGAAGCAAAAGAAGAAAGGCAAAGGAAAGAAATAGAAAAACAAACCCACGAGTTTCTATATTTCTCTCCATCTTTTCAAAAATCTCAAACAAAAAGCCACGAGCTGAAGAATCAACATTGACGATATAAGCAGTCGATAGGAAAATCAAATTTACAAACGTTCTCGAAGAATTTGAAAAACCATCAAAAACGCAAACAAATAAAACAAAAATTTAATCAATTTTTCGAAACTGTAAAAATTGATAAAATCTACGAGATTATTCAATAGCATGGTCGACTGTGGCGGCGATTAACAAAGCCTGACGAATGAGAAACGACATATCGCTGCATTATCTCGATCGTGCGTACGTAAGTGTAAAAAAGAAAAAAGAAACCGTCGGATCGTATGATCTCTGGCGGATCTTTCGATCGCTGCAAACTCGCTGAATTAGCATAAAGACTCCAAAGCGCAACGAGCGAATAACGTCGCTGAGTTTTCCTCGAAAAATCGCAATTAGTGTGAAGCGGAGACGCGAAATGGGGGAAAAAACAGTCCGAAAGATTCAACGTTGAATATCGACCGTTCGATTTGTCCGGAGACGATAAAAATCAACGTCGTAATCCCCCAAGCCCAATTAAAAATGACGAATTTTTCAAAATTTTTGAAAGCCCACCATTTTGGGCGAATTCGGAAGTTAATGAGAAGTCTAGATACCATCTTGGTAATTGAGCCGAATTGGTAATTAAAAAAGAATCATTAGTGCATTACAATTTCGAGCGTATTAATTGCGATGAAATTAATAAGTAATCACGCTCGACACGTCGATAATTATCATTATGATAATATTCACTGTGCTCGTTATTTCCCTCGAACGCGTTGAGCACGTGAATGATTTGGCGATCGGTTCGATGAGAGTCGAGGAGAAAAAAACTGTAAAACAATTAAAAATCGATATTTATTGAGAAAAATACAAAATTTTAATTTTATTATGATTTTTTTTTTAGAAAAAACTGTGAAACAATTGAAAATCGATATTTTTTTAGAAGAAATCAAAATTTGTTGAGTCCAAGATTTTTTTATTTGAGTTTGGGAGGAAAAACTGTGAAACAATCAAAAATCGATGTTTTTTGAGAAGAAATCAAAATTTGTTGAGTCCAAGATTTTTTTATTTGAGTTTGGGAGGAAAAACTGTGAAACAATCAAAAATCGATATGTATTGAGAAAAAAACCAAAGTTTGTTGAGTCCATTATCATTTTTTTGCTTTCTCGACCGAGTTACTTTCTTTACAAAGTGTCTCGGGGCTGCTGAAGCGAGATTTTGAACTCTGACACCGTTGGATCTTCCGTCCTTTTTCTTCGTTCATATCTTCCTCCAATTGCATCGCCATCATAACATTTTTGGACCTTGTGTCTGGGTCGCGATGACTTTCTTATTTTCAGGAATAATCAGCCCTACGGAGTTGGATTTTTTCTGGAAACATCCATTCGAGGTTTGCTTTCGTTTTTGTTTTTATTTGAATGCCGCGCGAGGAGAATGTGCGTCTGCTCGATTGAGTTTTCGAGCCTGCTTGGACTGGCACGAGGAAAAAACAAGGAAATGCTTTTTTTTTGAGGATTTTTGTATTTATTTGGAAATTTAATTTTTATTCGTTGTTTATGCATACGAATCCAGGTGGGATGGCTTGGTGAGAAGCCCGGGTCGGATAGGAATATCGATCTTAGCTAAAACGAGAGTGCGGACATCCGCAGTTGCTCGTTTTATTATCAAACGACGCACTCGCGCGATCTCGAGCAACGTGTCGTACGCGTGTGTCGATTGAAAAACAAAAAATCTGATTGTCGTTGGAAAAATGGGAAATAAATGGGAAAAGTGCTGATGGAATAAACTTTCGACGTGAGATTGTTAATGTTTTTATTTATTTTGTTTATGCAACGAGATTTTATTCGGAAAACGTTGGATTAGTCTCGCGATGAGTTATTGCCAATGTTTCGCTCTCGTTGATCGTGACCAAGGCAATTTTTATTCTTCGCCGCATATCGTCCGATGGTGTACGAAATATGGTAGGAGAAAAAAAATAGGAAAACACAGCACGACGACGCGTCAAACGACGCGTGTTATTTGTTCATGAGTCAAATGCGTGTCGAGAGCTTGTCCTCTCGCTCTGTTTTCGATACTGCGCGATGGCCAATCGCTCCAGCAGTAGAAACGCCGGCCGTTACGACAGACCCACCGGGGGTCATCAGTTGTCGCATCTTTTCGGCCATTTCGGCTAATCGATCTTTCGATATTCATTAAGATATTATCGGAAGAATGTAGTAATTGTTTCCTTAATCGTGACCTTTAACCGTACAAAATTTCCAATTTACGAGCCCGGAGTGTCCAAATTGTTGGAAATATCAACTCAAAGGCACATTCGGCTCTTTCGAACTTTTTGACAGTTCCTAAGAACGAAAAACAAAAAAAATATGAAACGAGAAAAAAACTAGGAATTTAAGATCGAAATTGAGAGAAAAATAAACGTCGAAAATGAGAATTCTTTGTAAATAATGAAAATATGAAATATAAATATAATAAATAAATGTAATATAATATAGAAGAAAATACAATCACGAAAACCAAGGAACAGTTGGGAGAAAAAAAAAATGTTACGATTATTAGGAAAATCTAGAGCTAATCGTAATTTTGTTTCCACTGCCCACGTCGCGATGATTTTCGGAGGGAAAAAGAGTAGGAGACGTTGAGAAAATAGAGAAATCGAAGGGAACAGGAAAATTTTGATAAAATAGTGGAAAATGTGAGAAAGTTGTTGGGTTATTTAGCAAAGACGAAACAGAACGTATAACTGATGAGTCGTAGGCGCGTGTATGGGTGTACGAACGGAGGGGAATAGTTTGCTTTAGTAACGTAGGGCGTCCGTTAGAGAGCGCATGCCCGCGTATTTTGGAACGAGGAATCCTATTGGTCGAGGCCACATGGTCTGATGCCAGACCACGGGGCCGGTCCAATTCAATAATAACGAGAGGTTTGCTCGTGAGACGCCAGCTAGTCCTTAGCGACGCGCCCGTGACGTTCGTGCCGGTAACAAAAACGTCCGATACATCGTCGTTCGCGTTGACGCTGAGTCGCTGATATTACGCATTTTTTCTAATACCGAATACTTCAACGATATTCCAACGAAATAACAAAGCATTTCTTTGCACTGCGCGTACTAACAAACCTCAAGTTTCTCGATCGAGAATACCCAAACGACGTTTTTCCAACTCCGGGAAAACGAAAGGGCGACAAACCGAGAATTTGAGCAATCAATGAGGGTTTGTTGAGTGCGCGACTTATTACGACAACTCTCCTCTTTTCGGGATTATTTCGACGCGAGAGGTGAGTCCACTTTTTGTTGTTGTTGTTGTAATCCTCATTCCCTTTGGCTGTACCGGAAACCATATTCTTCGGGCTTTTGTTTATCTTTTAGCGTGCACCTGCACTCGAACCGTATTTTGAATCGCGTACAGTCGCAACGAAAACTCATTTCTAATCAGATTTTTTCTCATTTCCGTAGTTTCTTAAAATCTCAGAAACTTCGAGTACGGCTTTTCGATGTATATTGACAGAAATTCGTGTTTTTTGGGAATCGGTTGCCCAACTCGTGAGATTCACGAGTTGAGCAATGGTTTTCGATGTTTAAATAAATCGTTCATTATTTTTTCGTAATTCCGGTGAAAAATCAATGTTTTTCGATGCGAAAGGTCGTGCAAACAGGAGCACACTCGATTCAAAGAATTAACGCTTCGAGCTGTACGTCTCAGTGGTAAAGATTTATCGATTTATCCTCGGACTCAAATTTCAAATTGTCCAACTTCCAACGTATATCTTGGAATCAACGGACCTTTTTTTTTCTGCGGCTTTTCTTATCCAATATTTGGGTCGTCAGAAATTGACACTGCCTCGCTGCTCAATCGATGTTTATTATCCCCTGTTTTCCTACCTGTTATTATTCAGTATTATTGTTATTTCGGTTACGGTACCTCGCGACTCTGCTAAATCGACTATTCTGTATGAGAAATTCACCGACCCGAGACACCGCGCCGCGCTCAGGCCTTTCTTTCCTTCCTTCCTTCCTTCTTTATTTTCTGCCTTCTATCAACGGCAATACTAAACCTCGCGCTATGTAGAACGAAATCTAATCTTCATTTATTCATGTGCCCATTGTTTATTCTGCAAATTCTTAAACTACGAAATTTTTTACATTTTATTCGAAGCGATTGATAAAATCTATTCGGTTTTTTCGATAAATTGAAAAAAAAATCAATTAATCAAATTTCGATTTATTTTTGGCAATAAAAATGTTTGAAAATTGACATTTTTAAATATTGATTCATTTGTAGGAATAAAAATGTTTGAAAATTGACATTTTTAAATTTGATACGTTGACAAATTGAAATTTTGAACAATAGAAATTTTGAAAAATTCCAATTTCGAATTTTTTTTTGGATACATTGAGAAAATATTTAAACAATTAAATTTTGATTAATTTTCACATATTAATTTTTTAAAAATGGAAAATTGTGAAAAATACAAATTTTGAACAATACAAATTTTGATAAATTGTTATTTCGTAAAGTTGCATATTTGAAGTTACAAATTTTTCATTTTATTCCAAACAATGAACAAATCTACTCGGTATTTATTCGATAAATGAAAAAAAAATCAATGAAACAATGAAATTTCGATTGATTTTGAATTGAAATCAGATGAAAATTGAAATAAATAGAAATTTCAAAAACCTGCAATTTATAAAAATAAAAATTTCTCAAAAACTGACTCAAAAAATATTTGACAATGAAAAAAAAAAAATAGAAAATTTTGGAAAATTTATGGCGTTTCGAAAGTTTCATGGTTTCCTTGATAAGTTTGAAAACGCGCAAAAGTTGAATTTCGTTTTCCGAACGAATTGAGTAAACACCCAAAGAGCCCGACTAGTTGTTTTTTCAAATTTTTCATTTGTTATTTCATCAGGAAAAATAAAATCGGTGAAAAAATAAAGAATAAGAAATAAAGAAGAAAGAAAGGCAAACTATTTCGTGATGGAAAGTATATTTTTTTATTAGCATGTGGAAAAAAAACGATTTGTAATATGAACAAGTAGAAATAACTCAGGATCAAAAGAGCCATGCACGAGTATCGTGCGTGAGGACAATCAGCCGCAGTCGAGGAAGGGGCACAATCCCCCCACTTTTTCTACCTCTTTCGATGTCTCACGCCACGTCTCACCACAACAGTTTTTACTACTGTCCCAGGCTCAAGTTCGTGAAACTATTCGCCTGCATCCCTCCCTCTTCCTCTTATTTCATTTCGAAACTGAAATAAAAAGCAATTTCGTTGAAAAAATTCGATATTTTCTTTAAAATGGTCAGTTGAACTATTTTTGAATAAATCTAGTAACAATTTTATCGCTTCGACGAAATACTTCGTTGGGAGATTCCGAAGGTGCAAACTTTTCGTCATTAAGATCGAAAATTACGTGGACAATGTTTGGAAAAATAAAAAAATTCATTTTTGGCCGGAGAAAATGGTTTTTCCATTTAAAAAAATTCAGTCCATTGTTTTTAACGAATTTTGTTAAAAAAATTCCATGTTTTTTTCAAAATGGTCAGTTGAACTATTTTTGAATAAATCTAGTAACAATTTTATCGCTTCGACGAAATATTTCGTTGGGAGATTCCAAAACTACAAACCTTTCCCCATTAAGATCGAAAATTACGTGGACAATGTTTGGAAAAATAAAAAAATTCATTTTTGCCTCGAGAAAATCGTTTATCCATAAAAAAAATATTTAGTCCATCGTTTTAAACGAATTTAGGTGCCCGATGCATCGGTAACGATTCCTTAACGATACCATTCGGTAATTAAAATAATGACATAATTTTAAGGATCGAAATTCCGCGTGAATATCGTCAAAACAATTTTCGCCTCGTTCTGCACCAAGCGACAAATATTTGTCTCGAAAAAAATAGTGCGACGAGACGAGCGTTTTTTCTTGGTTTGCTGGACACACGAGAGGCTCGAAATTTTTATGATTTCTGCTCAAAGTTTATGAGACGCCGTCGGGGGCACACAAAAACATGTCGAGAGTTCATACAATTTTGTCGAGTTATTTTATCAAAACAACGAGGAACGATAAAAAAAAAAAAAAAAAATTTCCGTCAAAATTTTTTATCGCCGTTACGTCGTTCTGTCCAAACGATGGGACGAATCCACCGGGACATTGTTTAAATATCAAAATTTAATCCCTCCAGCAAAAGTGTGAAAAATCGTGCGGACAAAAATCATAAAATAGTTAAAAAATTTCAAATCGTTTCTCGACCATTTGACATCGCGATTTATCCTTCAAAATCGTCAGAACGTTCGATAGAAAGTTTGAGGAAAGGGAATTTGTTAATTATTCGTTTAAACTCGAGAGTCCCAGCAGCCACTATTAGGCTAAGTAAATATTGTGGCGAGGAGGAATGACAAGAGGAAGAAGACGGTAAAATTGCGCAATGTACTCGTCGAGAGTTTTCGAAAAAAAAAAAACAAAAAAACAAAAAACGAAGAAAAAAGAACTCGAATAAATTTGTTGGCGCTCGGTAATGAGCCAAAGAAATGAGGGAGAAAAAAAAAGAGTCAAAAAAGTGGAAAAGATTTTTGAAAAATATTTGTAAATTTGGTGGAGATAAAAAATGAAGAAAAAAAAAAAAAAAAACACGAAAAGAAACGAAATGAGAAACAGACGTCAAGGATTGCCGGATGGATTTTGAACTCGGGCTCAAAATTACTCGCGATTATCGCAGGAGACTGTAAATTTAAGTTACAACGAGATTCCGACGACTCGTCAAATGTCACTTAAGATTATGGGCATAACTATCGTAACAAATCGCATTGGTAAACTTGAATAATATCGATAAGTTATCAGTGCAGCCAGAGAATGATAATTCGGTGGTGCTGAATAATTACGCGACGCTCGAGGATCGTACGATCGTTTGGAAAATCGCACCATCAACTCGGGAGCCTTGACATCAGTCTCATCGGAATATCTTTTCTTCTTCGAATGAAAAAAAAAAAAAAAAACAAACTCATCGAAACAGATAATTTTCCGGCTCGCACCAAGTTTATCAATTTTCCTGCAATAAGCATCGTTCGGAATAAACTTTTCCAGGATTTTTGACAGCACGAAAAAAGCGTTTTTTTTTGTACTAATTATTCGTTGACTTTCCGAAAACACGACAATTTTGAAGTGTTGATCGAGTTTTTTCTGTAGATGTATTTTTTTTTTTTTTTTACTTCATTCAGAATCTTTGGCAATGCTCGAAAAAACGAGCCTTGGCTCTCGAGTTTATTTTCATATAAAAAATAAAATACAATTATATTTTCATGAAAATTTACATTTTGCTCGGCAAAAAGAATAAAAAAATGAAAAAATAAAAAACAAAAAAGGGAAAGAATTATAAAATTTCCGTATAAAATAAAATACAATTATATTTTCATGAAAATTTACATTTTGCTCGGCAAAAAGAATAAAAAAATGAAAAAATAAAAAACAAAAAAGGGAAAGAATTATAAAATTTCCGTATAAAATAAAATACAATTATATTTTCATGAAAATTAACATTTTGCTCAGAGAAAAAAATAAAAAAGGGAAAGAATTATAAAATTTCCATTAGAAATAAAATATTTTCATGAAAATTTACATTTTCGTCAGCAAAAATGAACAAATCAAGCTCGTCCCCCGTTTCTATCGTTGGAAAGCAACGAAATCATTTTTTCTTCATCAGATTTCAAGATTCTAATTTAATAATTGGTCAGGGCGAAAAAACGTTATTTATTTAGGATCCAAAGCGAAAATCGATACGAAAATTGTCATGATTTGTGAAATTAAAAAATCGATTAATAGAAAAACGTATTTTTCGTTGGACCGGAACGTTGGGAAATCGAGTGTCAAAGAAAAAAGTCTACGGAGGTTGAGAAAGACGTTGAAATGCTTGGAACGATCGTCCACGAATGCGTTAACAATCGATGATGAAAGTTAAAAATTCAATTGAAAAGTATAGCGAATATAAAGGAAAATTGGCAACGCGTCCGTAGAAAGCTCGTGGTCGTTAAATTTTTCCGTAAGCGCGCACGCTCTCTTGAACCTCGGCGCGAGTCTCGTTAATTAATCATGCGAATAAATTGTGCCACGAGGATGTAGATTTGTCGAAAAACGTAATAAAAAGCAAAGGAACGATGTGCCAAATGAAAAAAAATAAAAAAATAAAAAAAAAAAAACAAAAAGAAACGAAGAGACCGCGGGGTGGGGAAAAGCAAGAATGACGTAAAGTCAGAAATGGAGGAAATATTCACATGAGATAGAAAAAGCACGCGGACGACGTTAATCATGTGGGCATCACGCGATTTACGCAAACGTCAACGCGTTATGTATACATTGTATATACGCACGTATGCAGTGATGCACTTGAAATCAACGATACGGACATAAAAACATGAGATTTTCTTTTGCCTACTCAAGGACCCTCTATGCAAAATTTTCTATCCATAAAATTCCTTCAAATTTGCACTACACAAAGAGAATAGTCACATCTAATTGCTCGCGCAATTTTAAGAGCTTTCATCACGTAGAAGTCGAGATATTTATTTATAAAAATCACAATTTTCAGTAGTTTCTCATAAGAGCGTGTGTTAAAAGTTACAATTTTCAACATTAAATATTTCGATTTCTAAATGGTGAAACCTCTCAAAACTTTGCATACACTTTTGTGTAACATCGAAGAAGCTTTATTTACTTTTTTAAAAAAATCGCTCGTTTAATTTTTTCGAAATTTTTTTTATTATACAACAAATACAGATTACCACGGAGAATCTTGGATTTAGAGTATTTTCTTCTTTAGTCAATTCGTAACAAATTTTTCTAATCAACTTGGCTTCGCAAAACATTTCGTACGTAAGAAAAACTGAATACAAAAATTTATATTTCATCGTCGCCATACAACGTCCTTAGTCAAGTGCTCAATTTTCAAAACGCTTTTTGACCAAATTTAACGTAACAATTAAATGTGGATGTGTGTGGATTTGTTTTACAACACTCTTTAGTAACCCGGAAAAATATTAAAAACGATAGTTTTGCAAAACCATTAAGGAGGTTGGCTACATACGACAACGTGATATAAAAATTTAATAAAATTTCGTGATAACATTCTTTAGCATCAAATACGATGACACTATTTTTTTCAAATTTTTCGTCCACATAGTTGTCGAATTATTAGAGTTTACAATTTGCAAAAGATCTAGAAAAAAATCTCCTAATGCTTATGCATGTAAACTCTAGTGTTGAATTACTCAAAAATTATGTAGAAGAAAAATATTTAAAAATTTGTATATTCATCAAGAGTAGCTGCTCGACGCCAAGTATTAAAAAAAAAAGAGTTTTTTTAATACTAAAGAATATACTCACCAAATTTCATTAAATTATAATAATTTCGAATTTTATGATGCATCGTTGGAATGCAACGAAATTTTGTTTTTCCTTGAGCAGAATTCGTGATTATTGTTAAATATTTGGGTGAGGAGAATAAAACGATATTTTTTAAGGATTGAAAGCGAAAATCGGTGGGAAAATTGTCATGCACTGAAAAGAAAATTTGGTTGAAAAAAATCGATATTTTGTTGGAAACTTATTTTTTCAACAATGCCAAAAATCATGGCATCAAATTTTTGTCATTTTTTAAATTTTCATTACAGTTTCGCTAGAAACAAAATAAACTGCAAAAATAACGAAAATTTTGAAATTAGTCAAAAATATTTAATTGACCAAACAAACAATTAATAGAAAAAGTAATTTTCGTTGGACTCGAACGTTGCCAACTTTTGTTTCATTCGAAATTATGGCGTTTTATTATTTCGAATAAAAAAAATTTTTAAAAATCAAGAAAAAATTAATTTATGGGAATTTTGACTCTACGTGTTACGCTTTTGAAAATATAGCTTCGTAGTTGATGGTACGATGCGAGCTTGACCGCTGCACTTTGCCCCCTCTCTCTCTCTCTCACCTGCGCCCTCGAACCCCCTCCCGCGCGTTCGGTATCGATTTCTTAGCGGAAATGGCAGCATGCACTTTGCGATGATGCAGCGATGCAGTCTTCTCCAGCGTTCTGTCCGAATCGTAGCCGAACGAAGGCGTTATCGGAGATTCCATCGTAATAACCATGTGAGGCATCGTTTTTTATTTTCCAAAGGTAAACGTCAAAGACTTTTTCTCTAAAACGTTCGGGTCTGCATATCGCTAGGGAAACGATTGGTCCGAGTTTTTTTTTTTTTTCAGAAAATATGGATAAAAAAGCAGAATTTTTAAAATTTTTCATTTTTTCGTGTTGAGGCTTCTTCCCGCGACATTCCGAAAGTTTCCGTCGCACGATTCATCGTGCTCAGCAAAATCCCATCAACGCAACGGTGAACGACACACTGACGTTTTTTTTTCTTCCTCTCTCTCTCTCTCTCTCTCGAGAAATTAACGACCGACTGTTTTAGAGAGAGAAAAAAAATCACTCTCTCTCTCTCTCTCTGTGTGTTTTGCGCCGGGAATATTCATGGCAAAGCTTTACGGTTTTTCACTCGAGATTGTATGACGCATCGCGAAATTCCATCCTACGAACGTTGATTCATATATACGTCGGATATGTAACCGTTTTTTTTCTCTTCTTTTTATTATTGACACACGATAAGCTTGGCCGAGCGATATGTCGTTACATTTATCGTTGGAAGGTGTTCCAATTTCATTGGCTTATTATTATTGTTGTTATTATTATCAATTTTATTGTTATTTCGATCGATTATTGATTTTTATGAGTTTTTCTATTTTCGTTGCGAAAGTAAACAGGCCTTCGAGTCTTGAAATTATTAGTTTTTTCTCTGCATCGATTTTTTTGGACAAAATGAATTTTTTTCTGTTTTTTTTTTTAATTTTAATTTTTGCATAAATTTTGAATTTTTTCGTTTGTTTTTTGGTTTCTTGCTTTTGGAAAAGATTGACGAAATGCTCATCGAAGCGTTCATCATAATGTAACACTCGCCATGGCCGCTCTCTAGTGACCTTGAACTCGAGCAAGGCCGCGCGCGTTCGGTCGCTCTCGACTACGCTAATTCACGGTCACGATCATTTCGTAATTCCGAGTCTCTCGGCGCGTACGCGTGTGTGGTGCGAGCGCCGCCTCTTATCGACACCGCTAATGTCTTTTTCTCGACATGATCGCCCCTCACTCGTCGACAGCTCACTTCTCTAGTTCCTCGACATTCAGACCTTCCGGAATACCCGAGTTTATGCAAATTAACCAGAACAGAGTAATCGTAATTAACAAAATTCGTCATTTTACGCTATAAATAATAATAATTAATTATTAATCATATTTATGTAATTAACTAATTAATTCCAATAATGAACCAGAGCAGATTCGTCGTAATTAACAAAACTCGTCATTTTACGCTATAAATAATAATAATTAATTATTAATCATGTTTATATAATTAAATAATTAATTCCAATAATGAACCAGAGCAGATTCGTCGTAATTAACAAAATTCGTCATTTTACGCTATAAATAATAATAATTAATTATTAATCATGTTTATGTAATTAACTAATTAATTCCAATAATGAACCAGAGCAGATTCGTCGTAATTAACAAAACTCGTCATTTTACGCTATAAATAATAATAATTAATTATTAATCATGTTTATATAATTAACTAATTAATTCCAATAATGAACCAGAACAGATTCGTCGTAATTAACAAAACTCGTCATTTTACGCTATAAATAATAATAATTAATTATTAATCATGTTTATATAATTAAATAATTAATTCCAATAATGAACCAGAACAGATTCGTCGTAATTAACAAAACTCGTCATTTTACGCTATAAATAATAATAATTAATTATTAATCATGTTTATATAATTAAATAATTAATTCCAATAATGAACCAGAGCAGATTCGTCGTAATTAACAAAACTCTTCATTTTACGCTATAAATAATAATAATTAATTATTAATCATATTTATGTAATTAACTAATTAATTCCAATAATGAACCAGAGCAGATTCGTCGTAATTAACAAAATTCGTCATTTTACGCTATAAATAATAATAATTAATTATTAATCATGTTTATATAATTAACTAATTAATTTCAATAATGAACCAGAGCAGATTCGTCGTAATTAACAAAACTCGTCATTTTACGCTATAAATAATAATAATTAATTATTAATCATATTTATGTAATTAACTAATTAATTCCAATAATGAACCAGAGCAGATTCGTCGTAATTAACAAAACTCGTCATTTTACGCTATAAATAATAATAATTAATTATTAATCATGTTTATATAATTAACTAATTAATTTCAATAATGAACCAGAGCAGATTCGTCGTAATTAAATAAAATTCGTCATTTTACGCGACGATTTATCAATTGCTGCATTTTATTTATTATAATTAATAATAATTAATTGCAAATCAATATTTATTTATAACCGAGGATTCGCAATTATTATTGGTCGTCCAATTCACGTATCGAAGTTTCTTAGGTACAGAGAGTATAATTACAACGATTATGATAAACAATATGACACAAAATTATCGAGCAAAAAATCTGGGAATCAATGCAATCGTAAAAAACGAAACGCTGAGAAAAATCATCTCTCATTTTGAGGGAATTGTGTAAGGAGACAAAAAGTCTTGTTAACACGTGTCGACCGAGTCAGTGAATACGCTCTCGTCGCTGTGAAGAAAAAAAATAAAATATGCAAGCGCACGAGAACGCAACGAGGTACGACAGCGTTTTTTTTTTCTCATCGCGCCAGTTGGTTCGTTGTAAATTTTCTGTAATGTTTTTTTTTTTCGATTCTGATAAAGTTAATTTTACGAGAAAAAAAAAAAATTCATCATTTTTTTAAACGGTTGAGAATGTTTTTTTTTTTTTTTTTCAAAAAATTACATGAAAATGTTGTTTGAAATATTTTGGAGGGCCAGACTCGCGGACTCTCAGAATCCAATGAAAATGGTTTTCATTTTGTGAAACAGGAGAAAAATTAAATTCAACGTAACTTTTGATTAATGTGATTTTTAATTTATTCTCAACAAGGATTTTTACATGCGTTTTCGTGTTTTGTTTTCTCTCGCACAAGTGCAATTGGTGCATCCGGTAATTATTGATCGGTGCATTAGAAATTTTAAATGCCTTTAGTCCGCAAATATATTCAGCGAAGGAGACCGCTCGTACTCGCGGAATCTTTCAGCGACGTTGTGTCAACCTCCGCCTTTCGTTTAATCGATTTTTCACCGGATTTTCAGCTCGAAATTTGCAGATTAAATTATCCGACGAAACGATTTCGCGCCGTTTTATTCTGAGACAATGTTTATCAATCATAAATTTTTTATTGGACGAAAACATAATTGCAAGACGTAAAAATAATGCGAATCGTTTAACGACGAAACGAATGAAAGTGCGCAAGGATAAAAAATTGATAGACAATTGGTCGGACGACCCCGAGGGTCAGGTTTCAGTCTCGAGTCAAAAATAATATCCTCAACTTTCGATCTGAATGATCCCCCAATCAAATCCTTCATTTTTTCTTCCTCAACTCTGGACCTAATGTTATTATGACAACTCGGGTTCAAAGATTTCGATTTAAATGACGCAACAAGCCGAACAAAACGATCGAGGTCATTCACAATTGCGTTGAATTGAGACGTTGAGAGAAGTGAATGAGCAACAGACGAGGATTCGAGATAATGTGTCCGAGGAGAGAGAATTCCACACACACACACAGATGTTTTGTCGCGAAGCAAACTCTTTCTCTCTTTTTCTTTCGGCCGAGAGACTTTAATTGGGTAATTGATGTCACTCGTTGCGAGTCAACCAATTTAGCAATGATTGCTTCTCCTCGGCTATTCTTTATTTACATCCTATATTTCTCCTGATGAACGCAAATGTGATTAACTACACCGGACGATAACTTTGGCCCGAGGTGGTTTCTTTTCTCTCTCCAAACATCGGCGGCTGATATTGGTGACGCGGGTTCGACACGAGGAACCTAAATTTCATTATTTAATTAAACGAAAAAAAAAAACACGAGACGAGTGTTTTTTTTTTTTATTCTCGAAACAAAAAATACGTTTTTCTATTAATTGTTCGTTTTATCGTCCTTATTAAATATTGAACAAGAATCACGAGCTCTGCTCAAGAAAAAACCGAATTTCGTTGCAATCCAACGATGCAAACTTCAACATCGTGGAAAACAACGAAATTGCGTTTTTTCTTGAGCAGAGCTCGCGATTCTTTGTCAATATTTGGTCAGGAGAATAAAACGATATTTTTTTACAGTCCAAAGACAAAATCGGTGCTACGAAAATTGTCATGGTTTTTTTTTAATTCAACAAACAATTGATGGAAAAACGTATTTGCGAATTTTAATGTCGTCTCTTTTGATTAATAATATTTATACGTCGATTAACAAAAAATGATTTTGTCGTGTGTGCGTGTGTTTTTAGCCTGCTGTCCACGAGGCTTCCGCGTGCGATTAGAATCCGTGAAGAAAGTAGAAGGAGGATAAATTCGATACCACTAGCGACAGAGAAAGAGATTTCGGCAACGGAAACACGAGAAGAACGGAATAAGAGAAGAAAAAAAAAAAAAAAAAACTAAAAAGGAGCGGGGAGGTGAACAATGCCAGCAAGATTCGAAAGCGCGAATGCACCGATAGTGCGTGATCCAGGCTCGACAAACGGAGGAGGTGCCTATACGATGGAAAACGACATCGTCATCACCGGTTTTTCCGGACGTTTGCCAGAGTCCTCGAACATCGAAGAGTTCAAGGATCAGCTGTTCGAAGGAATAGATTTGGTGACGGACGATGAGAGAAGATGGCCGCGCGGTCTGCACGGTTTGCCGGCGCGTACCGGAAAGCTCAAGGACTTGACCAGCTTCGACGCAACTTTTTTCGGGGTTCACGCTAAGCAAGCGAACGTGATGGATCCGCAATTGAGATTATTGTTGGAATGTACTCACGAGGCGATAATCGATGCGGGAATAAATCCAGTGGATTTGCGAGGCTCCAATACCGGGGTTTTTATCGGGGTTTCTGATTCCGAGTCCGACGAGTACTGGACCGCTGATCCGGACAAAGTAAACGGCTACGGATTGACCGGATGTTGTCGGGCCATGTTCCCCAATCGTTTGTCCTACACGTTCGACTTTACCGGGCCGTCTTTTGCGGTGGACACTGCATGTTCGTCGTCGCTTTACGCGATGCACCAGGCGGTCCTGGCGATGAGAACCGGCCAGTGCGACTCGGCGATAGTCGGCGGGGTTAATCTTGTTTTGAAGCCGACGAGTTCGCTCCAATTTCATCGATTGAACATGCTCTCCCCGGAAGGAATGTGCAAAGCCTTTGACGTCTCTGGAAACGGCTACGTCCGCGCGGAAGCCGCGGTTGTTATATTTTTACAAAGGTCCCGTGACGCAAAAAGAGTTTACGCGACGGTCGTCAACTCCAAGACTAACGTCGATGGCAACAAGGAACAAGGAATCACCTTTCCGAGTGGCGCCATGCAGAACAAGCTCATGAGGGAGGTATACGCCGAAGCCGGAGTTGATCCGAAGGAAGTCGTTTACGTGGAGGCTCACGGGACTGGGACAAAGGTCGGTGACCCTCAGGAAGTCAATTCGATCGCTGATCTCTTCTGCAAAGATCGGAAAAGCCCGTTGCTCATGGGCTCCGTTAAATCCAACATGGGCCACTCGGAACCGGCCAGCGGTCTTTGCTCAATTGCGAAAATACTCATTGCCATGGAGAGTGGGGTTATACCCGCAAACTTGCATTTCAAGGAGCCGAATCCCGAGATACCGGCGTTGAACGACGGCAGAATCCAAGTTGTCGACCGGCCAACCGCCTGGAACGGCGGCCTCGTTGCCCTCAATTCTTTCGGCTTCGGAGGCGCAAACGCACACATTATTCTGCGCAGCAATCCCAAACCAAAATTGTCGCCGGTTCTTAACGTCGGCCTGCCGAAAATTGTAACCGTTTCCGGAAGGACCGAAGAGGCTGTTAATTTCTTGCTCGATCGCATCAAGGAACACGAGAAAGACGACGAATTCGTCTCTCTCGTTCATGGACTCCACGAGAAAAACATTGCCGGACATCCGTTCCGAGGTTACGGCATCCTCGGGGATTCGCCAGCCCGCCAAATCGCCGAATACGTTCCTGAGAAACGTCCCGTTTGGTACGTTTTCTCTGGCATGGGATCACAATGGGCTGGCATGGGCAGACAATTGTGGCCGATCGACACTTTTCAGAGGAGCCTTCGGCGATGTGCCGAAGCTCTCAAGCCCGAAGGCATCGATCTCTTGGCTCTTATCCATCAAGGAACCAACGAGACTTTCGAGAGTGTTCTCAACAGTTTCGTATCGATCGCTGCGATCCAAGTCGCCCTGGTCGATGTCCTGACCATGATCGGCATCCAACCGGACGGTATCGTCGGTCACTCGGTCGGAGAGCTCGGCTGCGCTTACGCCGATGGAACCTTCACCCCGGAGCAGACAGTACTCGCGGCTTATTGGCGAGGAAAATCGATCCAGGAGTCGAAACTGCCGCCCGGAGCAATGGCAGCGATCGGCTTGAGCTGGGAAGAGACAGCGAAACGTTGTCCTCCCGACGTTTCTCCGGCTTGTCACAATTCCGCCGATTCGGTCACAGTCTCCGGCCCGGTCGACTCGATCGCCACCTTCGTCGAGACACTCAAGAAGGAAGAAATATTTGCCAAAGTTGTTAATAGCTCCGGGGTCGCATTTCACAGCAAATACATCGCCTCCGTCGGACCCAAACTCCGAACTGTTCTCGAAAAAATTATTCCAAACTCGAAACAACGCTCCGCCAGATGGATCTCCAGTTCGATCCCCGAAAGCGCTTGGGGAACTCCGCTCGCTCAACACAGCTCGCCCGCTTATCACGTCAACAATCTCCTCTCACCGGTGCTCTTCCACGAGGCCCTTAAACACGTCCCCGAAAATGCTATTGTCATTGAAATTGCTCCGCATTGTTTGCTCCAAGCGATTCTTCGTCGATCTCTGCCCAGCACAGTCACCAACGTCGGTCTTCACAAACGCGATCACACCGACAATCTCGCTTTTCTCCTCTCGAGCATCGGCCAACTTTACAACGCCGGAGCTCAACCGATCATCAGCAACCTCTATTCCCCGGTGAGTTATCCGGTTGGCCGGGGTACTCGGATGATTAATTCTCTGATAAAATGGGACCATTCGATCGAGTGGCAAGTTGCCGATTTCTCTGGACGCTCCGGAGGCTCGGGCGAAACGGTCGTAGAGATTGATCTATCGAAGGAGGAACACGCCCACCTGGCAGGCCACACGAT
The DNA here is from genome assembly GCA_963921915.1 of Hyposoter dolosus. Taxonomy (NCBI): domain Eukaryota; kingdom Metazoa; phylum Arthropoda; class Insecta; order Hymenoptera; family Ichneumonidae; genus Hyposoter; species Hyposoter dolosus. The sequence goes on from OY998139.1 coordinate 7,334,757, forward strand.
CGACGGAAGAATTCTTTTCCCGGCGACCGGTTACTTGACAATCGCGTGGAAAACTTTTGCTAAACTGAGAAACGCCGATTACGAAAAGTTGCCAGTTATTATGGAGAACGTGCAGTTCATGAGAGCGACCATTATGCCGAAAGAAGGAACCGTCAGATTTCTGGTCAACATCTTCGAGGGGACTGGAGACTTTGAGATCTGCGAGGGAGGATCACCAGCGGTTATTGGAAAAATTCGGGCCTCTGAAAACATCGAAAAGGACCAGCTCAACTTGCCCATTCCCGTAACTAAGAACGATCCCGAATTGCTCCAACTTTCTACCGGCGACGTTTACAAGGATCTTCGTCTTCGAGGCTACGACTACACCGGGATATTCCAAGGAATAAAAACCTCTGACAATCGTGGCTCAGCCGGAAGACTCGCCTGGGTCGACAATTGGGTTTCCTTCATCGACACCATGCTCCAATTTAGTATTCTTGGAAAAAATACTCGCGACCTTTATTTACCGACGCGACTCCAATACGCGGCGATCAATCCGGTAATGCACCGAGAATTGGCTGCGAATTTATTAAAGGACGAAGGTATCCCGGTCTACAGTTACCCCAACATCAGTATCATCAAATCGGGTGGCGTCGAATTACGCGGAATGAAAGCTTCTTTGGCACCTCGACGTCAGCAGACCCAGGCGGCCCCTAAACACGAACGATACGTTTTCGTGCCGTACGAAAACTCTCAGGTCCTTGTTGAAGACCCGACCAAAGCCAAGGCTCACGCCTTGGTCGTTTTACTGCAAATCGTCATTGAAAATCTTGGCGCTTTGAAGATCAAAGCCGTCGAGGTCACCGGAGATCGGAATCCCGAAGCCCTGCTCGCTCCACTCGTTATCGACGCTCTCCTCAGCGAACCTACTCTCAGCGTGAGTAATCTTTGACCTTTTTTCTCCATTGGCTAGAACTGACGAGCTTACGAGATTTTCATCCTTCCAATTCTTTTCAATTTCAATTTTTAACAATTTAATTTTCAATTCAATTTCCAATTTCGATTCGGTTTCCAGTTACAATTTTATTTTATCTCATTTTCAGTTTTAATTCAATTATTATTTTCAATTACAATTCAATTTTCAATTTCAATTCCAATTTTTTTCAATTAAATTTTGAATTTTTGGTCGACAGGTGGACATGCAAATTGCTTCAATGGTACCGGACAACTATGCGACACTCGCCGAACAGTGGGGAGCGAAAAACGTAGCCCGGGATGTGCACAAAGTGCCGGCAGGTCAAGATTTGCAATTGGTTATTGCAGCGGACGTGTTGAGCAACGGAGAATCGGCGATATTGAAAAATTTGGCAGCTGCTCTGAAACCAGGCGGTTACGTGCTTCTCGAGGAGACGGGAGTTTTGCAAAAGTCGATTATTCGCGGAACTGGATTGCTCGTTGTCGGAAAACAAATGGCGCCCGGAAAAACTTACATCCTGTTGAAAAACGAGGAGAGCAACGCCGAGCCGATAATCATTCAGATCACAGAGAAAAACTTCTCGTGGCTGGAAGGCGTGAAAGCCGCGCTGAAAAAATCCGAAACCGAGGGCGACAAAGTGTTGCTCGTCAGCCAGGGCGAAGAACTTCTTGGTCTCATCGGCCTCATGACTTGCCTGAGACGCGAAGCCGGAGGAACGAACGCACGATACGTTTTCATTCAAGACAAAAATGCTCCCAAATTTAGCCCGAGCTCCAAGTTCTACAGCGATCAGCTCGACAAACAATTAATGGCGAACGTTCTCAAGGGAGGGCAATGGGGCAGTTATCGTCATTTGCGCCTCGATCAACAGACCGACGTTTCTTCTCTTCAAGTTGAACACGCATATATAAACGCCTTGGTCAGAGGCGACCTCAGCAGCCTCAGGTGGATCGAAGGACCTCTGAGCTATTATCAACCCGAAAAGTATCCGAATACCGAACTCTGCAGCGTTTATTACGCCCCACTCAACTTCCGGTAAGTACAAACAAACAAAATCCCAAACCTCGATAATTGCTGCTATTTTTTTTTTCGTACGAGCCGAATTAACAAACAGGCTTCGCGACACCATATCACAGACAAAAATATCTCACGTCTAAATATCAAATAAATTTTGCAAACAATAAAAAAAAATGATAAAACAAAAATCAATAAAATAATATAAAATTCTTCCGGTTCGTGATACACATATGTGTGACTTTTTTCGCTGTGACATTGTTTGAAGTGATGGAATGTTGTGATATTTTGTGACTAACTAAGAAATTGACGATTTTTTCGCAGAGACATAATGTTGGCAACGGGAAAACTGCCACCTGATGCTCTGCCGGGCGATCTCGCCGGTCAGGACTGCATTTTGGGTCTCGAGTTCACAGGACGCGACAGCAAAGGCCGACGAGTGATGGGAATGATCGCTGCCCGAGGATTGGCGACTACCGTTCTCGCTGATCCAGGCTTCATGTGGCAAGTCCCAGAAAAATGGAGCCTCGAAGAAGCTGCGACGATTCCCGTCTGCTACGCAACCAGCTATTACGCTCTGGTAGTCCGTGGTCGCCTGAAACCTGGCGAGTCCGTTCTCGTTCACGCCGGAACCGGAGGAGTCGGTCAAGCATCGATATCCATCGCTTTACACGCCGGTTGCAAAGTCTTCACCACCGTTGGCTCGCAAGAGAAACGAGACTTTCTCAAAAAGACTTTTCCTCAATTGACCGACAAAAACATCGGCTATTCCCGGGACACGAGCTTCGAACAGCTCGTCCTCTCGGAAACCAATGGCCGCGGTGTTGACATCGTTCTCAATTCGTTGGCCGAAGAAAAACTCCAAGCGAGCGTTCGGTGTCTCGCGAAGGACGGACGTTTTCTCGAGATCGGCAAATTCGATCTTTCCAACAACAACCCCTTGGGCATGTCGTTTTTCCTTAAGAACACGAGCTTCCACGGTATCCTTTTGGACGCTCTCTTCGACACCGACACCCCCGACAAGAAAGAAGTTGTGAGACTCGTCAGCGAGGGAATCAAGAGCGGCGCCGTGCGGCCACTTCCGTCGACAGTCTTCTCCGAACAACAGATCGAACAGGGCTTTCGGTTCATGGCCACCGGCAAACACATTGGCAAAGTTTTGCTGAAAATCCGCGAGGAAGAATGCCGCAAACCGACCACTCCCGCCAACAAAACAGTCGCTGCGATCCCCAGGACTTACATGAACCCCGACAAGTCTTACGTTCTCGTCGGTGGCCTCGGAGGCTTTGGACTCGAATTCGCCAACTGGCTCATCACCCGAGGAGCCAAAAATATCATTCTCACTTCCCGCTCTGGCGTTAGGACCGGATATCAAGCTCTGAGCATCCGTCGTTGGCGCGAAATGGGCATCAACGTTTCCATATCAACCGCAGACGTGACGAGCTTGAACGGAGCCGAAAAACTCATCGCGGAAGCCAACAAAATCGCTCACGTCGGTGGCATTTTCAATCTTGCTGCTGTTCTCCGCGATGCTCTCATCGAAAACCAGGAAGAAGCTCATTTCAAGGCAGTCGCTCTGCCCAAAATCGACGGCACCAAAAACCTCGACGCTGCATCCAGAAGATTGTGCCCTGCGCTTGATTACTTTGTCGTTTTCTCATCCGTTTCCTGCGGACGTGGTAACGCTGGACAAACTAATTACGGACTTGCCAATTCTGCGATGGAAAGGATCGTCGAACAACGACAAGCCAATGGCCTACCCGGACTGGCCATCCAGTGGGGCGCCATCGGCGACGTTGGCCTCATTCTTGGTAAGTTTTTCCATTTTACACCATTTCACAGACCAAACACAAAAATATTGCAAAAAAAATTTCTTTAAATACATCAAACGTCTAAATATCATGAAACAAAAATTAAATACAAACAAGAAAAACAAAAATGCATAGAATAATATAAAATTCTCCTGGTTTGTGCAATTTTTTTTTTCACATTCCTGTTGTGGGGCTATTCCCACAAAAAAGTAGTACATTATTATGAAATAAAATAAAATAATTGTTTGTGATTTTTGTCTGTTCGTTATTTATATTTTTGTGATATTTTTAGCAAGTATTTTTTTTCATTGAACCATTTTGGTTGTCGCGTCGAGCGATTAATCTTTGAGGATCCTTTCAACTGATTTGTTTTGTTTGTTTCTTTTGCCTTTTTGAAGAAACTATGGGCAACAACGACACGGAAGTTGGCGGAACTTTACCGCAGCGGATGTCGAGTTGTCTCGCAACTATGGACACGTTCTTACAACAGCCACATCCGGTGCTGGCCTGTATGGTCTTGGCCGACAAGCACAAGCCCGGGGACTCTGCGAATCAAATCGGCTTGCTCGAGGCCGTTGGAAATATCTTAGGAATCAAGGACGTCAAGACTGTCAACGTCAACAACAGTCTGGCCGATCTCGGAATGGATTCCCTCATGGGAACAGAAATAAAACAGACTTTAGAGAGAAATTACGATCTTGTACTCTCCGCCCAAGAAATCCGGGGCTTGACGTTCGGTAAACTTTTGGAAATGTCGAACGGAAGCCCCGAAGTTGCAGAGCCTGCTTCTTCGGTCTCGCCGGCTTCCCCGAAAAAAGTCTCACCGCCCAGCCCAACCAAGAGTCTCGATTCGCTTCTCTTCCGGTGTTCCGATGGCGAACTCGTGCCCAAGCAGGCCCTCGTCCAATTGAAATCTCGAGGTACCAAGGGCCAACCTGTTTTCTTCGTCCATGCGATCGAAGGCTCCGTTTCCGCCATGAAAGCCTTGGCCATTGAAATCGATCGACCCGTGTGGGGATTCCAATGCGTCAAAAATATTCCTCTCGACTCGATGGAGGAACTGGCACGCTTCTATGTCGCCCAGATGAAGAGCCTCCAGCCCAAAGGACCCTTCACAATCGTCGGATACTCCTTCGGTGCTTGCGTCGCCTTCGAAATGTCCCTCCAACTCGAAGCCTCCGGCGAACGCAGCACACTTTTCCTTCTGGATGGCTCACCCGCGTATCTCACTCTCCACACCGCAACCATTGGCAAACATGCTACCGAAACCGGAAGTGAACTCATTGCCGATGGTTTCCGCAAAACTCTCGCTTTCTTTGTTCGACAGTTCAACAGCAACGTTGGATTCGTCAAGGTAATTACAATTTTTTCCATATCTCGCTATCGTTTTTCTTTTCGGATTCTCTCAACTCTAAACCCATGAACCTGGTTCCTTTTCGTTCGGTTTTTTTTCATCGAAAATTCCAAGTGTTCAGAAATTTTTTACTTTTCCATACGATTTTTCAAATATTTCTTTTCCCACGATCCTTGTCCCAATAACGCGACTTGTACGATAAATAATTTACAAAAATTACAAAATAATTACAATTTTTTTTTTTTTTTTTTTTTACAAAATACACAAGAAAAAAATAAAAATTCAATAAATATTTATTCTAGTAATATCTTGAGGATCCGGAGGTAATATTTGTTTTTTTTTTTTTTTTTTTTCGTTTCCTCAGGCTTACAGCGACTTGAAAGAAGCCGAAACCGATGACGCCATGATGGACAAGATGCTGGAGCTCATCGGCGAGACGCCCTTCGACGCGGACGATTTGAAATGCGCGGCGCTGCTGTTTTTCAAAAAATTGAGAGCCGCCAATACCTACAAACCTGGGAGCAAATTCCACGGTGGAATTACGTTGTTCAAGGCGAAGGACAACTTCATCTCGCTCAGCAAAGATTACGGTTTAACGGAGGTAAGTTTTTCCACGCGAAAAATTTAATCAAAATAATCGATAAATATTAATCTCTTTTCCTATATTTTCGAACCGAAGATCTGCGAGGGAACGGTGCAAGTGCAAGAGCTCGCGGGCGACCACAGGAGTATTCTCTCCGGCGAGACCGTCAAGGAGATTGCGCGGTTACTAAACATTTGAGACGAGGATTTTAGGGGGAGGACAAAAAAACACAAAAAACATAAAGCAAGTTCGAAGAAGAAGCGAGGAAAGAAATAAGCAACGTCTTTTTTGTACTCCGTAGCCTCGCGAGTGTTGAAAATGAAAAAAACGTTAAGAGAAGAAACAACAAATGAAAAACTCACTCTTTCAACTTCGATAAATCATCAAGTTCCTTTTGTATAAACAAACGAAAACTATAAGAAAGAGAAACATCATGACATTCCGAGTAGAATTTTCAGAATTCAACAAACTAACATAAATTAATTTAGTTTGTCATTTTTCAATAAGTGTGTGAATGTTTTAGTTAATTAAGGCCACGATAAACGTTCGTCGTTTCTATTTCAAACGCCAACTATGAAAATCACCAAACAAAACGAAGCGAAACGAAATAAATAATAGAATCGTTAGAGCAAGTGCAAATAACGTGGAAAAAAAATCTTCGCGTAATATTGTGATCCAATTTAATTGCACTTTCAAGTAATTACAATTATCGTAAAAATAATTATTGTAAAAAAAAAAAAAAAAACAAAAAAACAAAAAAACAAAGGACTCCTCGTCCTCGTGGGTCGTTTCTATGTGGATATTTTCTGTGCATTTTTCTTTTCCCACACGATTTCATTTTTTTTTTTTTTTCTCCAACGTTACAAAATCAGTGGACAGTTTTTGTTTCGAAAAAAAAAAAAAAAGGAAATTTAATCGTTTGGGATGATGAAAGGTGTCGATTTTATTTTTTATTTATTTAATGAGGCGAGGCAAAAGAGGCATTACAAAATAATTAAACAAAATGGCAAATATACAAATATAAGATACGCGTGTACGTCTTCCTCGTTATTGTCAATTCATTGTCAAAGAATTACGCGCGATAAAGATTACTAAACAGTGCAGTTTATATCGCTGGTCGATTTTTTTTATTCGGCCCCAAACGTCTCGTCCCATTCGTCGATACATATACATATATATATATATATATACACATGTGTATATGCGTGCGTATATATTTGAAAAACGGTAAATAATTATTCATAAGCGAGAAAATATATAATGGCCCTCTACACCAAACGGATCGTTTTTTTCTCGTCAATCCTCTTCCTCTCCCTGTCTCTTTTCGAAAAATTATACGCGACGCTCCAAACTCCACTTTCCGCTGTAGAAAACGATTTTTCCTCGAGTACCAACGATTTCTTCAAGTCGAATCCATTTTTTCCATCAACGTTTATCAAAATTAATGAGCGAGGAAATATTTAATGGCCCTCTGTACCAAACACATCGTTTTTTCTCGTCAATCCTCTTCCTCTCCCTGTCTCTTTTCGGAAAATTATGCGCGACGCTCCCAACTCAACTATCCGCTGTAAAAAATGATTTTTTCGAGTCGAATCCATTTTTTTCCATCAACGTCGATAGAAAAATCAATTTATCGATTCGATCACAATGCTCGATGATTGTGCGTTGGCTCAACAATGGCAGGGAAAACGTTGGATAATAATCGAGTAAGAAAAGAGTTTTATTTTTATTTTTTTATTCATGGGTCAGTATTCTTGTTCGTTAACATTGAATTATGTCGAGAAATAAAACGGTGTAAAAAAATACGAGATTAAAAACGAAACGTCGAATAAATAATATTCGGGATTTTTGAGGAAATGAGCAAAAACGTGGAATTATTTTCAATGCAAAGTAAATTGGTAAGTTTTGTAAATTGACGCTCAATTATTTTCCTAGATTGGGGACGGAGTAAACAATCGTAAGAATTCTTTGGAAAAGGTCGTTTTTGGCTCGGAAAATGGAGGGAAAGAAAACCGATGGAAAAATAGTTGACAATTTTTTACCAAATACTGTTTCGGTCTTTGTAACGAGATTAACTTTTGCGTTTAACGAAGAATTAAGATTTCGATTTAACTAAATTCGGGTCGGATATCGCGGCTGCTGGATCGCACGTGAAGGAAACTGTCAACGCGTAACGTGTGCCGGAAGTCACTCGCTCTACCGCGTGAAGGTTTTCCGCACCGGAAGTAAACATGGAAACTCGACCTGGCGGGAGAGAGAGAGAGAGAGAGAGAGAGAGAAATAATTATCACATAAATCGATGAGAATTTTTTTTTTTTGCTTCTTCGGAGTTTCGCTCAAACGATTACAACGAATAAGAGGAAAAAAAAGGTTTTTACTGACCCTTGCGTGGCTCGATCGACGAGGTCGCATTATTTTTGTCGATAAAAATGAAACGACCACCCTGAAAATCTCGGCCGTGGTCGTTCAGATACAACAACGACGTGTAATGAAAATTTTCGTAGGTCACCTACAAAACGATTTAAATATTTGCATTTCAATTATATAATTTCGACAAATTTTCTAGAAAGTAAAGAGGAAGGAATATCTTAGAAAACTTGTAAAAATTAAAACGGTTGGACGATTTTTCGAAAGACTCAGATTTTCGTAAAATTCGAAAAATCATAAAATTTAAACCGTTCAACCGATATTTTCCAAATTCAATACCAACCTTCCTATTATAATACTCTATTTATAAAAAAAAAAACATTAGTAATAAATCTTAAAATTTGCGGAAGTTAGAGCGGTGACAGACTTTTTTTGAAAATTTCAAAATGCCGTAAAATTCGTATTTTTCTAGCAATTCCGACAAAATTCGCAGAGAACGAAGAGCTCGTATAGATCAACATCTGTGCAAAACGGGAGACCTGTAGCTCAAACCGTTCTCGAGTTATGAACGTTTGAATTTTACAGTTCCAGAACATACACACACACACACACATCCGAAAATTTTTTCTAGATATGATTTTTCGATGTTTTGGGACATTCTAAGCACATTGACATTGAAAAATGGAGAAAAAAAAAAATGTTCACCGTCACATAGCTTCCTCTATGAGGAAGCAAAAAAACAGTCAATTTAGCCAAGAAATTGAGAAATTTCCTTAAAGTTCTAATGAGCACCTTGTCAACGTGTGGCAACCAATATTCGTCGTGAATCGTTTTAGCAGGGGCGCTCGTCATCCTCGAGAAGAACGTTGGCTTTGTCAGGTAAATCTTATTCGCGTCGACTCCGAAATGATGAGCGATCGCGTGATGAATTTTTGTTTTTACGACCCTAGAAAAATTGCCTGTTTTTTAGCAATTAACAAAAATCATAATGGCAGCGCGAAAAAAGTACATTCGTTTAAATTCGCATCTTCAGAAAACTATGAAAATTTGTTTTTTTTTTTTTTTTTTTCTGCAAAATGGAGCTAACAATTTTCTGAAAAAGTGAGACCAATGGCGCAGCCCAAAGTCTTGAATCTCAGAGGCACGAAAAACAAGTTTTGCTTTCTTTAAATAAAAATTTCAAAACGACGTTCTCATCGTTGAAATGCAACGAAAACTTATTATCTTTTCCAGCAGGACATGAAATTCTCATACAGTATTTGTCAACGATAATGTCTTATGTCTTAATTTATTTATTTATTATTTATTTATTGTTTATTTGTCATTTATTCATTATTTGTTTATTATTTATTATTTTGTCAATGATAATGTCTTTTTGGCCATTCAGAAACTGAATTCACTAGAAAAATTCGAACGATTAACAAAATGATGAATAAAAAATAGATTTTTCGTTGAATTTCAATGACGCAAGCTTGAAAATGACAATTTCAACATTAGCGTCAAAAGTTCTCACTTGTAAATAGCAAAATCTGCATTGTTGAATATTTTGGATGCCTGCGGAAGATTATAAACGTTGATAAATCCGGTGCCTTTGCTGAGCGCTCCGCTGTGAAGATCCAAAATGCTGGCCCCGCCGTTGGAGCCTCCGAGGTTAATGCCGTTGGTAGCAATTTTAAGGAGGACGTCAGTTTCCGTAGACGAGACTAATTTGTCGCTTATAACGCGGCCGCATTGCTCGGGAACACAGCCAGGGAACGCGGTCAATTCTGAATTATATTCGGGAGAACATTGAACGTGCTGCGTTCTGCTCACCAGAACGTCTTTTTGCTTAGCTAAGGAAATTTCTTTGCCGCGTTTGCTGTTGTACCAAACTACGGCGAGTACGCAGAGAATGAGAACGCTGCGGGACCAGACTTTTTGATAGGGGAATGAGAGCAGCGGTCCGTATTTCCTGAAAATATGAACATTTTCAGGAAATGCTGATTTTTTTGGTACACGAGATTAAAAATGTAAATTTCTTTGTTTTTTTATTCAAGACTTACGGTTTGACTGGTTCGTCATTGTTGACCTGATTCTTTTCCTCACTTTTCGTCGTGTCCTCTGTTTTTTCTTGTTTGTCCGCGTCTTTGCGTTTCGTTTTTTTTCCCTCGGACATTCCGTCACGTTTTTCGAATAACAACGAGAACGAGTGGGACGAAAGAATCGAATTGAAATTCGAAAAATTATGGTCTTGTGTGTCTTTATTGCACGTGGATCTACACTTTTTTATTCGTTGTTGACATTATTTTTTTACGAATGCTGCTGGAGAAATCAGCCGGTGGAGCAGACGGAGCAGACTCATTTTTCGAGACGAAAAACAGAGTTTCAGCGCCATCTCTTGCTCGGAATTTTCAACTATTTCGTCAACATGCGATGCTGGGCAGACGGTGGTGGTGGGCAACACACATGCACACGAACGTCCGCTCTTGCGCTGCTGCGTCCATGTTGCTTCGTCGATCTGTGACGCGCCGTCGAACCACGTGCTGTTTTGTATTTTTTAACGCAGTATCACAATAATGTAATTAATTATGACGATCAATTAGCCAATATTTTCATCAATTTTTAATTCCAAGTGGTTCACAAATCAATTTTTTTTAACTCGTAGAAAAAATATTACGAGTAAGTTGAAAAGCTTTTTTTTTTTTAGTTTTGAGGTTATGTCGATTATGTCGCGTGTGCCGGTTCAAAAACCTGGAAAATTCACTCAATAAATTACCACGAGAAGAATCAACCGCAATAATCAACGAATAATGATTCTTCCGTAGATTCGAAATGTCGACTTCATTGGCAGAGCAGTTGAAAAAACTGCGTACACCTCAAACCTCGATTTTACTGCAAGACAAGAAGCGTCCGAGTTTGCTGTTCGATCCCAAAGAGGCTGCTAACCTAGACAGAGAAATCGTCCTCAATATTGGTAAGTAATGAATATTTTTCTTTAAACTGTTCCACCCGCGACATAAATCCGATAATTCTCACTGTGACATTATTTGGACTCGAGATGAGAAAAAAAAAACGATAGAACAAAAGAAAAACGAAATAATTAACTGTCTCAGGTCAGAGCGGTTTGGAGGATCTGATAAAGCTGTGCAGTTCCTTCAAGGAGTTTAGAGAAACGTTTTTCTCGCAGAATGCGTTGGGTCTTGAGCGTTCGGTGGAGGATTCCAGTGTGAACAAGAATCTGGACGCCGGGATAGAAAAGTTTCTCATCCTTTTGTCGCCGTATTTCTTGCTCAACAGCGCGCACAAGGCTTTGGAATGGTTGATCCATAGATTTCGTATCCACGAGTACAACAGGAAAGATTTCATGATGTTGATATTGCCGTACCACGAGACTAGGATATTCGTCAGGGCGTTGCAGCTCCTGGATCTCTCGGCGAACAACGACCGATGGAAGTGGTTGGAAGGTTTGCAGAAACCGGGCGTTCCGCTGTCTTCGTTGACTCTGGTCAGTCGAGTCGCCGCGGACAACGGATTGTTGAAATTATTGTGCCGACACGTGGTCGAGGCCACAGAGGTTTTCGGAGAGGACGCCAATCGCTTGAGCACTCTTTACGCTTTTTACACAATGTCCATAGTCGGAGCTTTGGAGAGAACTTTGTCGATAAGCGAAATACAAATGAGTTACGTGCTCTTCTCGTTGGCGAGAGGTCTGAGCAGTTCCATAAGCGATTTTCAATCGAGCAGTTACATGATCATTGCTAAATTATGCACCAAAGCGAGTTTGGATGACGAAACGTTGAATTATCTTATTTCGAAGAGCGTGAAAAATCCTCTGTCGCTTTACGAAGCGGTTCTGCTGATTTTCTTCCTCTACGAAAATTCTCTGAATCGGCCGAGCCAAGTCTCCGAAAAAACAGCGCAGCGAGTTGCCAAATCACGATTTTTCATGGACCACGTGGCGAAAATAAAACTCTTGGGAGTGGACGTGATCAAATTCGTCGTACCGTTTCTCCAGACTTGCCTCCAGCTCGTTCTCGTTAAAGCCCCCGAAGAAAGCGAAGCAATTAGGAACGCCGTGGAACAACTTTTTGTTCGCGTTAGTTTCGACGATGCGGAGATCGACGTAATCCTGAAAAATATTATAAAACCAGAGGAAAACGTCGAAACGAACGAACAAGCCAAAATATTTTTTGCCAGTTTGTACGATAATTTGGAAAAACGGTATCCCGCGAGGTTCGATGAATATTTGAAAAACCTCATGAGAACGAGCGACAACGACACGAGCTCAAAATTGACGTTGCAGTTCTTAATGTCCTGGCATTCGGGAGCTCGAAATGCAAAAGATTCCCTGGACATTTTGGATCGTCTGAATCATCCTTGTCCCTACCAAAGGATCGCAGCGCTGGAAATAATAGCTCGTGGGGATATCGACGTTACAGAAACATTTCGCGAGATGGTGAACAAGGCTTTGATCGCGAGGTTCGGCGACGAGGATTCGACGGTGGTGCGGACTCTTTTAAAGTTTCCACGAGAGCGTTTGAAGTCGCTTTTCTCTTGCGACACTCTCGTCGACGAATTGATGATTTTGCTCGCTCAATGCAACAGCCAGAAGCAAACGGGGCTCGCTCAATTGACGATTAAGCTGTTGCTCGAAATATGCGAAGACGTCGACGACACTTCGATCTTCATTGCGACTTTGCCCTACTTGTTTCCGAGCCGCAACGAAGAAATCGACATTTCGATGCAAATATTGAAATCCGAGTATTCGCTAAAGAATCGTTACATGAAAATGGTCCGCGAAGACATGGGAGAAAACCCGGATGCGGAGGCTATCAGTTCTGCCGCATTTCACAATATTCTCAAATGGGAACTTTTGCCACCGACCGCCAATATCCTCGGAACAATAAAATCGCAATCTTGTCGCGGCGACGCAACATCCATGTTTTTCAACCTCGTACTTCTCGGCTCTGCGTGCAGAGTCCCCGTGGGATCGTTGCCCAACAACGTAGCCCTCGAGGTGATAGAAATCGCGGCTTCAATGACGAAATTCTATCCGAAAGTTCGTCGTCTGAGCAATTGCAATCAATTGAACGCCGACAAAATAAGCGAAGCCTTGGCTTTCACTTCGGAAGGAATCCTCCCCCTGCAGGCTTGTACCTACGTCATCGAGATGGTGCATCGACGGATAGACATAAAAACAAACCCTCGTGTTGATTTTGAAAAGGATCGAGAAAGATCGAGGCTGTTGCTGCGACTGTTGGAAATATTCTTCGATGGCATGGGGCTCGCGTCTCGAAAAGCTCACTACTCGTGGTGCTTGAAGATTTTCTTCCAGAGACATTTTTCCAGCTCCCGCGAAATGCTCGTATTCCTCTCGCAGTTTTTCACGAAACCCACGAGTCCACAGACCTCGTTGCACTGCTTGAAAATCGCTCACGATCTTCTCACCTCCTCCAAGTCTTACAACTGGATTTTTGAGGATCAAATCTTCGTGACGAACCTTTTAATCACGTTGGCTCGTCCCAACGACCCTTGTCGACTTGCTGCCGTCGAAATATTGAAGAAACTCTCCCAAACGTTCAACTTGACGATGCCTGGCTTTTCGAGCCTTTTCCACGAGCTGGCCAACAAGAATGCTGAACTTTCCATCGACCCGGAACAATTGTCACTCGTTCTCTATACTCTGCTGTCCCCTGATCCTGACGTGACGCATCAATTGAAACGAGAAGTAAGAAGAAACATGGAGGAATCGAGAAAAACACTGATCCGTAAGATCCTCGATGAAAAAACTCCCATACACGCGATCGCCCAATTGCTCGAAGTTCTGACACACGTTAACGGTCCGGAGATACTTCGCGATCTTTCAAAATTCGGCTTAGAGTTGCACAAAAATATCTCCGATGCGACCGACTCGAAGAAATTTAGTTGCGAAGCTTTGAGAAACATTCTTCAGCGATTCAATTCGACCAGCGTCGAATCCCTCTTGGATAGTTCCGTTTCCGAGCTTTTTGAGCTCGCCATGTCCGACCATGCTCCGATTATTCCTACGGATCCGGAGGCCCCTGGAACGAGGATTTCCCCGAGCTCCATAATGATCAAACAAATCGATCAAGTTTTCTACGAAAAAGCTTCGAGAATCTCGACTAACCTGGCGAAAAAAATATTCTCCAAGCTCGTGGACGTTGTCACCGATTGCGAAATCGGCACCGTCGTCGCAGCTTGCAACAGAGCCGTGAGAAGAATTAAAATCGATGCCAAACTCGTTGTCGACGAATTGAAAAGCATGAAGAACGCTCAGCTTCCGGAAGCGAGCACGATGACCGCTAGAACGAGAAGAATATCGAAAACTCAGTTGCCACGTCCAGAGGTTACCAACACCAGAGACTGGAAACGTGGAATAACCGTTTTGGAATTTATTCAAAGAGCAGAAAACATCGAGAACGAAGAAACTTTGATTCCGATGCTTTTTGAAATTTTGAGAGTTTCCCTCAGCTTCGAAATCCAAAGTCCTCTCGAATACGTCAATCAGTTGATTCTCTCGACGATTTACCATTTGGCCACGAAATCTTGCCCCATCAACGAGGCGCATCTTTACATCGACTTGATTGCTCAGTGCATAAGAATTTCTCACAATCCTCAAACTCATCATCATGCTCTTTTGGTCCTCGTGGAATTATTCAAGATCGCTAACGTCGAAACCGCCCTTCACAACATCATGCCGATTTTCACGTTCATGGGAAGCTCCGTTCTGCGTCAGGACGACGCTTATTCCATACAAATTATTTCGAAAACCATCGAGACCGTTGTGCCGATCGTAAATTCTACCAACGACGAGAAACACGCTTGCGAAATAATCCGGATATTCGTAGTCTCATTGCCCCACATCCCCGAGCACAGGAGAATTCCAGTTTTTCTAAAACTGCTCCAACTTCTCGATAAGCATTTGCATCTCTTTTATCTCGTCACATTCGACAGCCACGTCATGGCAGGAAACAAAGATTCTTTGAGTCGTAAAAACTCATCGGAACGTTTGGAATTTGCTCTGGGAATCTCACAGGAATTTTCGCCCTCTAGAGTTCTGCAAGTTTGCGTTGAAATATTGAAATTCGTGAGATCCTTGCCGGTCGAGATCGAGGACGAGGCTGCGAGGAAGAAAATTGATTTTTCTGGCAAACACGTTTTCGACGTTGCCAATAATTCCCCCAAGCAATTGAGACACTACAAATACACGGTCGTACAATTCTTAGGCGCTCTCTTGTCGAGCCCTGACTTTGTCAATAAAATTGCCAGCCTTGAACCTAAAGTCCTGCACGAAATGGAGATTCTGTACGACGAAATAATCGTTGAAATCGTTTTGGTTGTCGAAAGCTCAAGCCGCAGTGCCGATCTCCATCAGGGCAAAGTTCAAAGCAAATATTGGAAAGTTCTGCTTCACAATCTTTACGATATTTTGGACGCTGTTAATAATCTCCTTCCCAACAACATTTTCATCTTCACGATCGTTCGACTTCTCGCTCATGATCTCTTGACCGTGAGAAAAAAAGCTTTGGAATTGTTCAACTCTCGATTGCATCAGAAAAAATTCATCCCTGAAGATTATCAACACCTGCTTCCTGTCGTCGATTCTCTCCGAGAAATCGTCGCCAAAAAAGGCAAGATTTTGAGCCCGGAACTCGAAATTATTCAACAAACTGCTCTCATCAGTTTGAAACTCATGGCAAAGCTACTAGCGACTGAAAATCCGACGCACTTCAAACCGGTGAGTACGAAAAAAGCGTTCGTTTAGATTTTTCGTTCGATATTAAAAAATTTCGATTTTTTGTCATTTTGCTTTTTCATAGTTTACAACTCGAGAACAATTTGAGCTGAGAATTTTGTCGGAATTGATAGAAAAATACTAATTTTTCGGCATTTTGAAATTTTCAATAAAATCTCTCACCGCTCTAACTTCTCCTCTAATTTTTTTTTATAAATTGAGTATCATAATAGGAAGGTTGGCATTGAATTTGGGAAACATCGGTTGAACGATTTTATGATCTTTCGAATTTTACGAAAATCAGAGTTTTTTCGAAAAATCGTCCTCTTTACTTTCTAGAAAGGTTTTCGAAATTATTTTTAAAATTGAAAATTTTATTAAGTTGCTTCCTCAAAATTTAACATGATGCTTGCGGAAGCAATTTGAAACTTTCTCTTATAATAAATGAATGTGAAATTTATTCGTTGCGAAACAGGTGCTGGATTTGACGACAGAATTGATGGAAACGAAAGAAGGACCGTTGCTGGCGAGTTCTGTCCTTTGCGCCGCAGAGTTGTGCGCTTCGATGAGAACCCACGCGATTCAATCGCTCAACAAATTCGTTCCTGCGATAATCCGTTTGTTGAGAACGCATTGTCATAGAGAATCGCCGGATGTCGTGGTCGTTAGTATCGTCAGTGCGCTCCAAAAGATAGTCGAGTCCGTTGGAAATTTTTTGTCGTTGTACTTGGACCAATTGTTGCTCGAATTGACGAGACTCAGTTCGGTCTACACCGAGACGGAGCATCCAAAAGTAAGCAAAAAACTGCACGAATCGTTGAATAACAAAAAATGTATTATCCTCGCAAATATTTCGGAGAATTATTGAGAAACTTTTTTTGTTACTTGCTCCAGATTGGCCTGATAGTCTCGCGGCTGAAGGGAACGACACAGAAATTAGCGAGCTCCATTCCCATGCGAGTATTATTGCCTGCAGTATCGGAAACTTACGATCTACTGATCGCATCGAATTTATATCGTTGTATTCCTCCCCTGCTCAACATAATTGCCGAATCTTTTGGAAACGTGCAATCGAACGAGCTCCAAGCATCGATTCCCGATCTAGCCACGTTTTTCTTGAAAGTATTACAATTTCGTGAAGACGTGAAAATTACTGATGAGGAGGCGTCCATGGAAATCGATGAAGCGAGCATTGCCACGAGCGACGATGTTTTGAGAGTCGAGGAAAGTGCCAGTTGCGCTTTGGTAGCTTTGGTCTTGAAACTTAGCGAAGCTACTTTCCGACCTCTTTATTATAAACTTTACGACTGGGCAGCGAGGTTCCCTGAAAAGAGACAGAGGAACATCACTTTTTACAGGTAGAAACGATTTTTCCATTCGACTCGATAAAACGTGAAAATTGGCTGGAATAACGAGGCAAATAAAAACGTTTTTCTCCGCAGACTCTCGGCGAATATAGCGCAACGACTCAAGTCACTTTTCGTTCTATTTGCCGGACACTTTTTGAAGCACGCTGCCTCATTGTTACGAGCGAATAATCCAACAGTCACCGAAGAATCTAGCGAGTTGAGGCTGCCCGAAGAATCGCGCAGGATCGAGCTCGTCGAGGCGATTCTTCTCACGCTTCATCGGGTCTTTAGCTACGACGCCCACAACTTTGTTAACCAAGAACGTTTCGAGGCTCTGGCACAGCCGATCGTCGACCAGCTGGAAAACACCATGGGAACCATAGAGGAATTTGAAAAACGAGCCAACGATCTCGTCGTTCCTTGTGTCGCTGCTTTCGCCAGTGCGATACAGGACGACTCTTTGCACAAGCAGCTCGTTTATCAAACTCTCTTGAAAACGAGGCACACCAAGCCCTACGTACGGAGCGCCGCCCTCGCAGCTCTCGTAAGTTCCAATTCACCATTTTATTCAAACAGACTTGATTTTCAATCCTCCGTAGACAGATTACAATTGGACTCGTTTAAAAAATCTGAAAAAATTCAGGAAAGTAGTTTTGGATCTCTGGAAAGAGATCCTGCACTGGCTGATGGATAAAAATTCTTTTTGCTTCCTCATAGAAGAAGCTACGTGACGGTGAAATTTTTTTTTTTCCAGTTTTCAATGTCAATTTTCTTAAAATGTCCCAAAACATCGAAAAATCATATCCAGAAAAAATGTCCGGATGTGTGTGTGTGTGTTAGTGGATGTCCTGGCACTGTAAAATTCAAACGTTCATAACTCGAGAACGGTTTGAGCTACAGAGCTCCCGTTTTGCACAGATTTTAATCCGTACGAGCTCTTCGTTCTCTGGGATTTTTGTTGGAATTGCTAGAAAAATACGAATTCCACGGGATTTTGGAATTTTCAAAAAAAAAGGCTGTAATCGCTCTAAATTCCGCAAATTTCAAGATTTGTTATTAATTTTTTTTTTTTTTTTATAAATAGAGTATCATTATAGGAAGGTTGGCAGTGAATTTGGAAAATATCGATTGAACGGTTTATTTATTATTATTATTTAATATGCCTATCGATACGAAAAACGAGAGATTCATTCGCTGTATGGGCACCACAGACCCATGTGTGTCTACTTGATAACAATTGCTTTTAATTTGTTTTTTTTCTGCAGGTGGAAATAGCGAGAAAACTCGGCGAAGATTTTATGCCTCTCCTGCCGGAAACTGTGCCATTTTTGGCCGAATTGCTGGAGGACGAGGACGAGAGCACCGAAAAAAGTGCACAAAACGCAGTACGAACTCTCGAGGATATCCTCGGCGAGCCGTTGCAAAAATATTTCTAATTTTCAATCTTTATTGTTTTATAATCTTGTAAATAGCTAGACTAACACGTTAGCTAGAAATCGAGCGATCGAAAGAGTGTTTTTTATCCGTCATCTTCCGTCGAGAATAAATAGTTTAATCATCATTCTAATATTTATTCACCGGCTTTTCTTCAATCGACAAATTAATTAACTCAATGAGGAGAAATACACGCAGATTTTGAATGGAATTGGGAACGTCCCGGCTACGTAATTTCGAGGATTATACGCGAGCTCGTATATTAGTCTATGCGGAACAATGGCAGCTATGTCATTCCTCTTTGCCAAGCTCGTCGTCCCTCTTGTCCTTCTCCAGGCTTCAGTCTCCCTTTCCATTTCTCTCTATGTCTCTCGCTCTCTGGACGAGGGAGAGCACACGAAAATACTGTCGTACAACAATCACGTTCGTAATCTGCGATGGATCTTCTGGAATTCTCCTTCTCTCCCTTTAACGTACAGCTTTCTAAAAGCTCTCACAACACTACGGATAACGAGAAAACGTTTATATTTGCAGAAGCCCTAGAAACGGCATGAAAAATGTGGAAAAAAAAAGCAGCAAAATTCAGACATCCCAAGTTTTTTCAATCTTAACAATCGTCATTTATTTTGTTTCGATGGAATTGAGAAAAGTAAACTTTGCTTTTTGACATCTGTAGATTTGCCTGGCAAATGTAGGAAAAAGCGAAATCTAGGCATTTAGAGTTTTTTTAATCTTGCACATTTCCTATAAGTGCATTTTGGGTCAATCTGACCCAAGGCGTTTTTCGTAGAGACGTTTTTTGTCATATGTTGTGGCCCTAAATTTATTTTTTGACGAAAACGAAAATTGTAGGTGACAGAACATTTTTGGGGTCTACACGACCCAGTTTGCACTCGAAGCTTTAACAATCGGACGTTTTTTTTGGTTTATTTGTAGTTTTTTTTTGTCGTTTATTCAGTTTTTAGGCTCGCCACAAAAAATTCATCATTTTTTTTGATTCCATGGAATTGAGGGGAGAAAGTTTTACCTTTTGACTCGGGCTGTAGCGGAAACGTATATCGTGTGCCAGCTCGTTGTACAAGCCTCCATTGATAATCTTCGATCTGTGATGGTACTCTGGTCAATATTGCCTTCCGCTCGTTTTCACTTCAATTAATCGTCATTCAATCGGTGATTCGACTCACAGCTACGAAACGATTGAGCATTTTTTTTTTTTTTTTTTCAAATTCATCGATACGATTCTGTTGCCTCGAGCAAGAGCTTCTGATCCGTTTCCGTCAGTAACGAAGGGGTTTTTTTTTTACCCTGGTGTGTATGAATGTGCAAGGTTTTTTTTTCCCACGTACAGGGTGTTCGAGGTTTAGTCGTCTCACGATGTGAAGTTGTTCGGAAACGAGGTCGAAAGAGAAAGATCACTTTAAGTGGGTATATCGTTGAAACGGCTAGAGATAGAGGAAAAATGAATGGGACCAATTTTGTAGAGCGTGAAATTTCTCACAAAAAAGATTCACATGTTTTTTTTTGTATTTCAAGGCGTTTGGTCCGGAGCGCAGTTAGAAGAATAAGCTTCCTCTCGAAGTTTGCGTTTTTCAAGTTTATCTTTCAACTGTTCCGAAGACTAAACAACGCGGAATACGACAATAGCTCCGGGGACTTTTTCGTAGGAAATTTGACGCTCTACAAAATTGGTCCTATCCATTTTTACCGTATCTCTCACCGATCATGCAGCAAATGACCTTGAAGTGCATCCTTCTATTTTTTTTTTATTATTCTGATTCGTCGAGAAGAAATGACGTTTAAAAAGATTCACCAAAACTTTTTATGTGACTATTCGGTGCTCGATAGCACTCTGAGGCATATTGAATCGCAGTCGTCGGAAATGTGGTATACACCTGTGAAAAACGCTCGCCCATACTCTCCAACATGGATCGGTTTAACGTGGAGATTTTTATTTCTCATTTACAGCGTAGGATTCGAGAAACCGGAAATGCTAGTCGGGTATTTTGTTGAATGGTATTTTCCAATAGGTATATCACATGGATATAGGGCGGAGAACCGGCACGTTGAGCTTCGTTGAGGCGTTATACTGGCTCGAAACGAAATCTGCTGTTGCAGACAATTCGATCATTGATTGGTGTAAAAATCCATCGGTATAGGAAAAAAAAAAAATCGCTCTCTCTCTCTGGCGTTTCTTCTTTTTCGCAAATACCTTTTCACTACTCGGGTAAATACGGGAGCAACTATATGAGACGCGATCGAATGGAAAAAGTTGTGTTTGTTCAATTTTGTATTTTTTCGAAAAATTAAAAATACTATTTTAACAATTTTGTTTCACATTCGTCCGATAAATGAATGGGAAAAATTAATTGCCAGTGACGAGCCTGTAGATTTTACAAGTCGATTGAATGTTTTTTTTTTTTTTTTTGAAATTGTCGTAACGCCATCGATTAAAATCGAGAGAATTCGTGGCAGACGAATCGACGAATCTTCGTAATAAAAAGAAAATAAAAGAACCGAGAAAAATGGTGTTTTCATTCCATTCCTTAAACGACCAGTCGATAATGGTGAACTCGAACTAACGAACCTCTCTCGCGTCACCATCGACCAACGGCAATCTGCGTCAGGGTCAAGTGTCGATAAAAATTTTCTTTCAATCTTCACGTTCATCTTGATCGTACACGGGGGCACGACACTTGACACAATTTCAATTTTTCTCTCCTCTCCGCACTCTTCCCACCTCCTATTTCTCCTCGTGACCATCTCGAGCCAATTGAACATTTTGCCTTCAATGCTGATTGATTTTATGATTTAATCACTTGATTCGAGGATATCGAAGCAATCATAAAATTTATAAAGAACGCGGTATTTCATTATAAATCGTGATGCTTGATTTTTTATTAGAATTTTTCAATAAACTGAAAAATAAAAGAAAATTAAAATTTAATTGTCCCACGCCAATGTATTCGATTCCTTGTGTTTATTCGAGCAGCTGTTTTGACTCTTGGATCGAAAAGTCGATTCCCCATCGTTTCCAAAACCGATCGGTTCAGCCTCAAAAATCCGAAAATTCTCTAAAAATTAAAAATTAAATAAAAAATTTTAAAAAATGCGCGGCCAACTTTGGTCAAACTTTAATGGCCGTTAACGCACATTGTGCTCAGAGGAGCGTAGAGTTTCGTTAACCAAGGACAATAAAGCACAATTAGCATTTTATATCGTTGGCGAGGGCAGAGGCATGAGGGGGAAGCGTAGTTACTCTTTTGGACTTGAATGAAAGCAGTACTTTGGTCCTTTGAATAATCATGAATATTAAAACGAATGAAAAGCCAATTTGCCCAGGTCTCCGAAGTATCTCGACGACAACGCCATTGACCATTTTTTTTTCTGCTCATCGCGAATTGCAAGTTTGACAACATGGACAAGGAATCGATATCAACGATAAATATAAAATAAATTTGTTCAAAATTGAGAGGCTCTGTTTCGGTCTTGGATCAAAAAATCTTGCCAGAAACGTGTGTGGGCTCGTAAAATATTCAACGGTTTGAAAAGAGCGTCAATTTTGAGGGAATCATCGTTTGGTTTTGATTATTATTTCAAGCTGTTGAAAAAATAGATGACAAGAGAAAAGAGCAGTGATTTTTAGAATGGAAATGAAATTTATTGAAAAATGTCGATATTTTGTTGAACGTGATGATATTTTTGAGTAATTTCAAAATTTTCTTAATTTTTGCAGTGTATTTGCTTTCCAGCGAAACTGTCAGCAAAACAAACGATTGGAATGACCAAAATTTGCTTTCAGTGACAAGATTTTTTGGATTATTCACAAAAAATATCGATATTTTGGAAAAAAACATTTTTTTTTTCAATGACAGAGAATTCTGTTGTCATGGCTGTAAAGCTGACGAGGTGGAGAGAGAAGAACTCCATTGGATCGGGGTAATTCTTGGCTGAAAATAGTCGAATTAGGAATTCGAGTCACGTAGAGCACTCCGCAGGGAGAGTTGTAAGACCCGGTGAGGTATAAACAGGAAAAAAGAGAGAGCGATAGAGAACAAGATCGAGGGATAGAGAAAAAGTAAGCTTATGGTGCTTTCAGCGCTCGTAGGTGGTCGGCAAATGTTGGTTCTCTCTGTTGCTCTTGATCGACGTAGCTCCGGCTCCGGTATCGTTCCATCTCGTATTTTTTTATGCCGAAAATGGAGGAGAAGAGAAAGAAAATGTACAGAAGCTTAAGGGGGTAGGTAAGCACTTTTCTGGCTGGTAATTAAATAGAAAGATAGGAGAAACGAGAGGGCAAAGCTGCTCGAAAGCTCAGAGGGAGAGACGACGTTTTTCGGGCCTGGCCATGTTTGCAAGCTCATGAACGAGCCCCTATACTTTGTACGAGCATCAAGAGACACGTGACACTGAAGAAGCTCTCGTCGCTATAAAAGAAAAAAATAGTTGAGCTTTCTTTGAGCAACGGGCCACTGTCAAATGAAAGAGAAAAAGAGAAAGATTGCTCTTTTTTGTTTAGCTTTTCTTCTCGGAGGAGAAGCCACTAAACTTGGCAAGTTTTTTCAATCGCAGTTAATTTATTAAGGCCATAAGTCTTTTCGAGCTTTCATTGACTTTCATTTCTTTAGCTTTTTCTTCATTTCCTGCCGCAAGCTCGCGGTAATGCACTTATTTCTCTATTTATAAGAAAATTGCTCAACTTTATTCTCGGGGCTTGGTTAATAGTCTGCGAAATGATAAATTGCGAAAAGCATTAATCGGACAATTGGTGTAATTGGTTAAGTTCGAAAATGGGCAAAATCCGAGAGAGAGAGCGAGATTTTTTCGTTTGGAAAATTCGAAAACTCTCGACATTTATCTCTCAAGTTCCTTTCGGGACTTTCGAGGCTTCAAAGTCGAGTCTACGCACTGACCCCCCAAGGGCAGCATTTTCACTCCGCATCGGTCTTCCTCCTTTTTTTGCTTTAGCCTCGTGGACAAGTTTGCCAAAACTGCCTAGGATCCACTCTCTTTCTTCTTTCTTATTTTTTTTCTTCCTTTTGTACTCTGTTCGTTACTCCCTTTTATTTTTCTCTCCCTCTTAGTTTCATTCCACTTTCTTCTCATCCATTTCTCTCTCTCTCTCTCTCTCTCTCTCTCTCCTTGGCTGTTTCCACTCTTTCAAGCTTATCTCTTCTGCCTCTGTCTCGATCCCTCGGTCTCTTGGATTCTAGACACCCTCGGGCGATTCTCGACCTCTCCTAGCTCGTGCCGAAACTTATGGCCCGAGATGCTTCGTACGTAGAAACATCTCTTGATTCTGTGCATCCACCTTTGCCAGACTCCACGAACCTTTCGTTCTGGCATACACAGTGAGAGCTAGTGGTGTGGGCGCGGGGGTTCCGTTAGCCAGAGTTGCCTTGGTGCTGGCTCCAAACTACAGCTAAATCCCCGAGGCCATCTACTCCGAGTAACTTGCTTTTGACTCTTGCTTGGCTCTTAAATGGCAGCGAGAAGTGTGTTGTTCCCTTTTCCTCGTTCCTCTCCATCCCGGCGCCCCTTGCTCAGCCCCGAAAACTGCCCCTACGATGCTGCAAACTCCAAGAAGCCTAGCGTTCTCGAGTACCAAATGAGAGGGAAAAAAATCTAAGAATAGAGACGAATGGAAAAATGCGGAGGGCGATAGAGAAAAGTTAGCTAGCCATCAACGCGACAAGTGCCAACGCGTCTCTTTCGAAAAGCTTCTTGCCCGAGTACCGACCAGCCGCCGACTCTCTGTGTGAACTCGACCGTTCTATTCGAGAGAAGAATGAAAAGGAGAAAAAAATGTTTCAAGACCTTCGACTTTTAACCTGGAACTGTTGTTGCGAGTTCCCCCTCGCAGCAAAATATTGTTTTGTCATTAGAATTTTTTCAATTTCTCGCCGGCTCTCATCGAGCTGTGATTATTTGATTTTTTATGTGACGGTGAACATTTTTTTTTCCAGTTTTCAATGTCAATGTGTTTTAAATGTCCCAAAACATCGAAAAATCATATCTAGACAAAATTTCCGGATGTGCGTGTGTGTGGATGTTCGGGCACTGTAAAATTTAAACGTCGATAACTCGAGAACGGTTCGAGCTAGAGGGCTCCCGTTTTGCAGAGATGTTAATCTATGCAAGCTCTTCAGTCTCTGAGAATTTTGTTGGAATTGCTAGAAAAATACGAGTTCTACGGCATTTTGAAAATTTCAAAAAAAGGGTGTCGACGCTCTAACTTTCGCAAATTTTAAGATTTTTCACTAACTTTTTTTTCACGAATAGAGGATCTTAATGGAAAGGTTGGTATTGAATCTGGGAAATATCGGTTGAACGGTTTGAATTTTATGATTTTTTGAATTTTACGAAAATCTGAGTCTTTCGAAAAATCGTCCAACCGCTTTAATTTTTGCAAGTTTTCTAAGATATTGTGTATAAGTCCGTACTTGCTCTTTATTTTCTAAAAAACTTGTCGAAATTATATAATTCAAATGCAAATACAAAAAACGCTGCAAATTGCTTCCTCAAATGCTCAAAGCTTCCTCCACGAGAAAGCCAAAATAAAAAAATATCACCGAAGAATATTTGAGCATCGTGCATCTTGAGCATCTTGAGGAAGCAATTTGCAAATTTAAATTTGCAGCGTACGTTTTAAAACAATTCTGCATCGACATCTAATTTGCGTAAATTGAGTGAAAGCATTTAAACCATTTGATTATGGCAATGGAAAAAAAAGCTCGCTGGAAAAGTTGGTTCTACGAAAAATCAACAATCAAATGAGCATCAACGTTTCTACGTCATTACCTCCAAGATATTTTTCCCTTTCACGAGCCATGTCGGTCGTTTTCCATTAAAAGTAAAATAAACTCATTGAAAACTCGGAAAAAATAGGTTGATCTCGTTTTTTTTTTGCACCTCGTTAAAGCGAGCTCGTAAAAAAAATTTGCTCGAGAGCGATCGTGTGGAAAAATGGGGCTAGTAAAGTTTATCGACGAGTTTGGAAATATAATGAATTTGGAGGGTGCAAAGTTGGATGAGGATCGGAAAAATGAATTTTTCGGAGCGTCCCCCGTTTGGTATCATTGAATCGAGTCAATTAAATGATGACAACATTAAGGGAGCTTTCGAGGGGGCGAAGAAACTTGTTTGTATTAAAATGGGAGAGAAAAGTAGGGGGTGGCAAATAAATGGAAGCTCATAGAGTAGACAATGGTAATATGGATGCTGGAGAGAAAAAGGAGAGAGAGAGAGAAAGAGGAGGATGAGAAAAATGTCGTTTGACACGAGGTAAACGCGACTCTGAGGAGCCATCGTCAACTTCCGGTTGTGGGGACACTTTTTCCTCTGCTCCGGAGGACTTTTTTTTTCCCCCCGAGGTGGCACGTATTCCGGAAGTAATTATTATTATCAGCCGCGGTGGTCAAGCGAGAGTAATCACCAAAAATCTCCAAGGAATTCTTCGATAAATTCCTTTTCCCTTACGACCAAAAGAAAATTCATCCTTTCCCCTAGAAATTCTCGATCGAAATAGCGATAAAAACACCGCGATCGAGAGCAGTGATTCAGCGAAAAAATGTGCCAAGTTTTATTTTCCGAAAATCATCGTTTCGAGCTCTTCTTCGTTCTTTATGCACATTTCTTTTCATAAAAAACTCTAAATCGCTTAAAGTGAGAAAACATAAAAAGGTCTCAAACAAAACGATTAAAGTGGCTCGATTAATCACTAACGATCTGCAATCTACAAAAACTCGATCGATTGCTTATCAAATTTATTTTTCATTAGACTCTTTAACACGATTATTCATCCCTCGCGACTCAAACTTGCCCCCGACTATATACGTGCATTTGTAAACATATTCAACGTTCAATTTCGTTTCGTGTAAATATTATTTCAACATGTTGTAATTCCCTTTGTGGTATGAGCCCCAGTTTCGTATTTGAGTGCGTCGAGTTCCATTGCATTCGTTCATTCTAGTCGCACAAATTCGAATAAATATACAGGGTGGATCGTGCCAATTGAGAGGGTCGAAAAAATCAAAAAAAAACTATTGCTCGAAAAACAAACAAAATATTCCGCCGCAAAGCTCCAGAATTTCGACAGTGACACGATGTGCCATTTAAATTATTTATTTTGTGGTACGATTTGGAGAGAATGTGTCGATCAATTTATTTTTCAATTCCAACTTAAAAAATGACGTCTAGAAAATTTTCTTGAAAAATCGTTTTTTCGTCCTGACCGAATATTGATTGAGAATCTTGAAATCTGCTCAAGAAAAAAAAAATCAGAATTTCGTTGCATTCCAACGATCAAAAATTCAAAATTATGAAAAATCGAGCAATTCTCTTCTCAGAAATTTGTCGATTTTGGAGCATTGATAAAAATTAAAGATTACACGATAAAATAATGCTTGGAAAATGTTCAAGCTCGTCCCTCGTGTCTCACTGGCTCACCCTGTCCACAGGAAGAGACATTTACGACTCTGCTATCCGTCAGGACAAAACGACAAATGAATAGTTAATGTGAGAGCAAGTTTGAATGGTTTCGATTGAGACTGAGCAAAAGGAGGAAAATTTAAAGGGTCGCAACACAAGCAACGAGTTGTTGGGTTTGCGTGGTTCGTTGGCCTATTTACTCAGTGAATAAAGCTTTTCGCTTGTCATTTCGTCTGCACAATGGGAGGCTAATTTTAATTTCTGGATTTTAAAGCTCCGAGTGAACGAGTGTTTGAAATTAAATTCATCTTGATGAATTTTTATGATATTAAAACCCTTCGTGTGCATACTGGGTCGTTCAGACCCCAACAATTTTCTGCCACCCATGGTTTGCCATTTAACGACAACGAATTTTTCGTCATTGCATTTTCGTTTTCTTTGAGAAATAAATTTAGTCTCTACAAAACAACAAAAAATGCATATTTACCGGAATACAACGATTTTAAAGAAGCCTCGGGTCAGATTGACCCAAAAGCATTTATAGCAAGTGTGCAACATTAAAAAAAACTCTAAATGCTTCGTTTTCGCTTTTTCCTACATTTCCCAGGCTTCTACAAATATAAACGTCAAAAAGCAAAGTTTCCTTCTCTCAATTCCATCGAAACAAAATAAACGACGATTGTTAAGATTTAAAAAACTTGGGATGTCTGAATTTTGCTCAGATTGACTCAATATGCACATGCAGATCGTGTGCACTCGAAGCATTTATATAGAAAGCCTCTCGTCGAGACTTAACTTAAAATTTCTATTGTCTAATTAATTATTATTAACATCGAAATCGTAATTGGATCATTCCAAAAGCTCTCAGTGGCAGGATCGCTGTTCACAGAAGCTTCAGCCACTTGGACCAATCACGTAATACTGTCATGGGTCCACAAGTAATTCTAGAAGCTGAAAAAATTATTTCTACACGCATCGAAAAACGGTTGATTCGTTACATTTGCATAAAACGTAATTTCCCATAAAAAAGAAAGGCAACCAACTGCACAATGTTCGTGGCAAAGTTTTTCGAGAAGCTCAGAGTCCCAGAGAGTGGACGAAACGAAAGAAAAATTGATGAAGAAAGCACGTCGCGAAATTGTCTCCCTGCATCAATTTATTTGCCAGGGAAAACGTACATGGAAAATGGAAAAATAAATAAAAACATAATATAGAGCACGTTATAGGATTTAAGAGAAACAAGCTCTTTGGCCATTAGACGATACGAGTGAACTTAATTGCTCGAACGAACTAGAGGAGAGTGGGGAAAAGCAGAGAAAGGGGATGCTTGGTTTGGGTTACTTTGCGAATAGGAAATTCTCCTTGGGCTTGTGTGTACATGTGTATGTACGTAGACCAAACATTACACGCGTTGCTATGAGCAATATTTCCTCGGTAAACCGGGTTTGCCTTTCGAAGCTCGCCCATACATACCTATACCCCGTTCGTAATACGTAGCATCTTTCACATTGCGAAAGCTTCGTGAATACAACCTATTTCTGCCTCTGCTTCTCTCTCTCTCTCTCACTCGCTCCCTCCTTACTCCTCATTTCTCTCGTTCTCTCGCGCACTCTCTTTCTCCTTTGGTACTCTCGGGACAAATATGTCTACAGATTCGGGCCAAGCTCCAATTCCCTTCTGGAAGCTCGAAACGTGGCGCATGCCATGCGCATCGAGGCTATTTATACTATCATTTTCCTTCTCTCTCTCTCTCTCTCTTTTTGGCTCTCATTGCTACACCGGATGCTGCGTCTATCCAAAACTCTTTCCGCTCTCCTCTCTCGCTCGCGGCCTTGATCTCTCGCGATCGCTCCTCGTCTTGCTTCCTCTTAACTTTCAAAACAGTCTCTACAAGCCCACAAAAGTCGTCCACTAGTCACGTTCGGTAACATCTTGAATGTAATTATTTATTAAATGGACCAAATGCTCCGGATTACCTTCTGCAATAATGAAAAGTTTAGGCACGCAAAAAAGCTTGATTCTCAATTCGAATTTAGATCTACTCGATCGCGTTCCCTTGCTCGGTCTATTTTTTTTTTTTATTTACCAATTAAGCTGGCGCTGGACAAAAAAATATTCAAGAAAATCTACTTTTTTATTTTTACGTAACAACACTACTTTGTTTAGGATTCTTTCAAAATTTTGTATAAACATTCTTGGCATCAAAACTAACAGTTTTCTTCTTTGAAGAAAAATTCTCTGACGTTTAGAATTTGAGATATTTCATTTCTCATTTTTTATTTTTCCCATCTAAACGCCTGTGTAAATTGAAGTCGCGTTTCTTTTCTTCTTTTCTTGCAACTTTTTAACGAAACTAGGGTCCATCACGCGCGCTGAAGCGCGCGAACGGTTTTCTGGTAGCGCTGCAGCGCTCCTTTTATGTATAATAACTTATCGAGATATGCGACAGCTTTTTGAAACCAACTTATTTTGGAACAGAATTCGGACCTCCACTTTTTCCTAGTGAAAACCATGGCTCAAATTTTTTAAAGTTGACGCCGCCACAACCTTTTTTTGCTCTATATTATAATTTTTCGGACCTCCACTCTTTCTTATTGTGAGTGATGGAGAAAGTCTCTTTTAGTCATTTGCGTTCCTGGATCATATTTGATCCACAATTTTTGAAAAAAAATATATATACAAATTTTAACCCCGAAGCTGTGGCTCTATGACGAGTTTTCGTAGATCTGGCAATTCCCAGTGATGGAGAAAGTCTCCCTGCGTGCTCTCGTGAAGAGTTCTAGTCATTCGGGCTCCCGGATAAATTTTTATCCACCATTTTTGAAAAATAAATATTTATACAAATTTTAACCCCGAAGCTGTGGCTCTATGACGAGTTTTCGTAGATCTGGCAATTCCCAGTGATGGAGAAAGTCTCCCTGCGTGCTCTCGTGAAGAGTTCTAGTCATTCGGGCTCCCGGATAAATTTTTATCCACCATTTTTGAAAAATAAATATATATACAAATTTCAACCCCGAAGCTGTGGCTCTATGACGAGTTTTCGTAGATCTGGCAATTTCCAGTGATGGAGGAAGTCTCCCTGCGTGTCCTCGTGAAGAGTTCTCGTTGATTGCGTTTCTGGGAAAATTTTTACCCACCATTTTCCGAAAAAACTAAATAAATAAATTTTCAATCCCGAAGCTGAGGCTCCATGACGCGTTTTCGTAAATCTGGCAATTCTGAGTGATGGAGAAAATCTCCCGGCGTGTCCTCGTGAAGAGTTCTAGTCGTTTGCGTTTCTGGAAAAATTTTGATCAACCATTTTCTGAAAAATAAAAATATAAAATTCCATTCCCGAAGCTGTGGCTCTATGACGAGTTTTCGTGGATCTGGCAATTCCCAGTGCTGGAGAAAGTCCCCTTGCGTGCTCTCGTGAAGAGTTCTAGTCGATCGCGTTCTGGGATAAATTTTGATCCACGAATTTTGAAAAAAAAATATATATAAATTTAAATCCCGAAGCTGTGGCTCTATGACGAGTTTTCGTGGATCTGCCAATTCCCAGTGATGGAGAAAGTCCCCCTGCGTGCTCTCGTGAAGAGTTCTAGTCGATTGCGTTCTGGGATAAATTTTGATCCATGATTTTTAAAAAAAAAATATATATAAATTTAAATCCCGAAGCTGTGGCTCTATGACGAGTTTTCGTGGATCTGGCAATTCCCAGTGATGGAGAAAGTCCCCTTGCGTGCTCTCGTGAAGAGTTCTAGTCGATCGCGTTCTGGGATAAATTTGGATCCACGATTTTTGAAAAAAAAATATATATAAATTTAAATCCCGAAGCTGTGGCTCTATGACGAGTTTTCGTGGATCTGGCAATTCCCAGTGCTGGAGAAAGTCCCCTTGCGTGCTCTCGTGAAGAGTTCTAGTCGATCGCGTTCTGGGATAAATTTTGATCCACGAATTTTGAAAAAAAAATATATATAAATTTAAATCCCGAAGCTGTGGCTCTATGACGAGTTTTCGTGGATCTGCCAATTCCCAGTGATGGAGAAAGTCCCCCTGCGTGCTCTCGTGAAGAGTTCTAGTCGATCGCGTTCTGGGATAAATTTTGATCCACGATTTTTGAAAAAAAAATATATATAAATTTAAATCCCGAAGCTGTGGCTCTATGACGAGTTTTCGTGGATCTGGCAATTCCCAGTGCTGGAGAAAGTCCCCCTGCGTGCTCTCGTGAAGAGTTCTAGTCGATCGCGTTCTGGGATAAATTTTGATCCACGATTTTTGAAAAAAAAATATATATAAATTTAAATCCCGAAGCTGTGGCTCTATGACGAGTTTTCGTGGATCTGGCAGTTCCCAGTGATGGAGAATGTCCCCCTGCGTGCTCTCGTGAAGAGTTCTAGTCGATCGCGTTCCGGGATAAATTTTGATCCACGATTTTTGAAAAAAAAATATATATAAATTTAAATCCCGAAGCTGTGGCTCTATGACGAGTTTTCGTGGATCTGGCAATTCCCAGTGATGGAGAAAGTCCCCCTGCGTGCTCTCGTGAAGAGTTCTAGTCAATCGCGTTCCCGGATAAATTTTGATTCACGATTTTTGAAAAAAAAATATATATAAATTTAAATCCCGAAGCTGTGGCTCTATGACGAGTTTTCGTGGATCTGGCAATTCCCAGTGATGGAGAAAGTCCCCCTGCGTGCTCTCGTGAAGAGTTCTAGTCAATCGCGTTCCCGGATAAATTTTGATCCACGATTTTTGAAAAAAAAAAAATATATATAAATTTAAATCCCGAAGCTGTGACTCTATGACGAGTTTTCGTGGATCTGTCAATTCCCAGTGATGGAGAAAGTCTCCATGCGTGTCCTCGTGAAGAGTTCTAGTCAATTCCACTTTCACGCATACGAAAAAAAGTTTTATTCCGATAGAAACTTATAACCGCACGCGTACACACGCAACTGTCAAGCCGACAGCCTGAACTGCTGTCAGACTGATGGGATGACTTGAAGCACGCGCGCATAACCGAACCGACCAATCACAGGACGAATAAAACGACAACAATAACGTTCGAGATATATCGTTACTTAGAACTTTTTATAAGGGGACGTGACTTGAATTTACACTCGTTTAGATGATTGAAATTCTAAACGTCAGAAAATGTTTCTTCAAAGAAGAAAGCTCTTAGTTTTGGTGCCAAGAATGTTTATACAAAATTTTGAAAGAATCCTAAATATGTTTTGTTACGTTAAAAGAAAAATATTGACTTTCTTGATTTTTTTTTTCAACCGCAAGATTTATTCGTAAATAAAAGAAAAATATTTAGTTTTTTATATTTTATATAATATTTTTAGTTTTGTTTTGAGTAGAGAGTGAATTTATTTTTTGACGAAAACGCGAATGGAATGGCAAGTAATCGGTGACAGAAAATTGTTGGGGTCAAAAAGACCCAGTATGCACTCGAAGGGTTATTTTTATTTGGACCAATTTCCTCGCTGAATAATAAAGATTCTTAATTGATTTTTTATCTAATTACATTTTTTCCGTAGCAGTTTCAAATAAGAGAAAAATCATTTCATTTCGATAAGGTTGCCAGAGTTGGATAGAAATGTCAATAGTTCATAGTCCTTGGATCCTAAAGAGAATTTTATTCCCGAAATCGTCGCGGATGTTATTTTTTGTCTACTCAGCACAGATGTTCCTATCTGAGAGCCTTACTACGTTTTTTCTTCTCTGGACAAGCCACCTGAGACTCGTGCGAAGGCTGTGATAAGAACTTGACCGGATATCTTGAGAAAAGAGAATTATTTCGGGAAGAAAAAAAATGGTTGGTCATTTGGACAAAAAGGATTAAATGAAAGAAAAGCTTATTGCCATGAAAACTAATTAATAAAATCCCGTGATTGATAGAACAACTGAGAGCCCTCTCCCGGGAGAAATTAAAAAAAAAACAAAACAAAAGAAAAAAAAAAGGAAAAAAACGGCCAAAATTTCGAGTAAATCTCGGTTTGACCGAATCCAGTAGTACGAACCAACGTCTGGCCAGACGATGGAAAAAAATCGAGTTTCCCACGAGGCGGACCTCCAGAAATTTTTACGGCTCGTATAAACGAAACAACGAATCGAAGATGAAGGAGAAAAAGATAAAAATTCATGCGCTCGTTTCCAAGAAATTGATTGGAAAGTCATTAAATGTTTAGCACCAGAAAAAAGCGTGTTCGTCTCTTTTTTTTTCAGCAACTTTCATGAGTCTTCATTCGTCGCGATGCTCCCTTGGTTGTCGAGTAGTTGGAATTAATGGGAATCGTCAGAGGGAGTGTAAAGAGGGCGACGCGAATGAAGGTGCGTGTGCATGTCGAGATCCCCGACAACGCTATTGACGAGGCGACGACGTATATCTCTATATTCACTGCGAAGCCAAATCGTGTTTGCCTTAATATATGCGGGAGGGTCTTAAGCCTCGCCTTTGAGACTCTGTACTGTCAGCACATTTCCACTTGACGAACAGATCAATTTTCTCGATCCTCAACGACTCGTCACTCCTCTCGAGCTTCTCCCGACTCTTTCAATAATAATAATAATAATAATTGCTGAAAGATGACGTTGGTAGAAAAAAAAACATGGCACTGAAGTTCGCAACGTTGAGGTGCAACGAAAAATCCGTTTTTATATTAATTGTTTGTTCAATTTAAAAAACCATGATAATTTTCGTATCGATTTTGTGTTTGGATAAAAAAAAAATGATCGTTTTATAGTCCTTATTAAATATTGAATAAGAATTTCGAGCTCTGCTCAAGAAAAAATATCTATTCATTTTTTTCCATTATTAATTATTCTATTAACGTCTATTAATATAAATTCATAAATTAATAAAATTTCCATTGATTAATGTTTTTCTAGTAATTGTTTGTTTAATTTTAAAAACCATGACAATTTTCGTACCGATTTTCTCTTTTGATCCTAAAAAAAGATCGTTTCAGTGTCTTGACCAAATATTTAACAAGAATCATGAACTCTGCTCAAGAAAAAACAGAAATTCCTTGTATTCCAACGATGCAAACTTCAACATCGTGAATAAATAAGGAAAAGCCTCAAGACGACCTTAAGATTTTGGGGAAAAAAGTGAAATGTCGATAATTTGCTCATTACGTTGTATAATTAATTGAGATAATTTGGAGCGTCCTGCATTGGAAAGTTTGAAGAGGGTAAAAAAAGGCGTGACGAGTGGAAAATAAATGATGCTGTAGCAGGAAACGAAGGGGAGGGGGGTGAGAATAATAAAAGGTAATTTTTCGTCTTGGGTAACGAGACGTCGAGGGAAAAACGTAAAATGAGCTTGACCTCATGACCAACTAGCCTTGGAAGACGATTCTCAATGACTATACATTCGCCACTGGGAAATATCTCGTTTTGACTCTAGCGCCACTCGCTCTTCCGGGCATCTCTTTTCTTGGCAAACTCCCCGAGACACCGAGATAGAAGGAAGAGCAATGAAGGGCTGAGTTATTTGTTGGAAACGAGCGAAGGAGAACGAGGCGACTTTTCGAGCACAAAACATTTTGCCTCCGTTGAAAAAAGGAAGAAAAAACAAAATATTTAGTCATCTTTTTTGCTTTTCTCTTTGGCAAGTCAAGAAAAATCATGATTATTATTTTATCGAATTTAATCTCGAGTAATGCAATAATATCGTCGAGTGACTTACGACCTCGGAGACGTCAGTGGCCCACGGATTCACAACTTTTGCCTCGCATCCTAATGAACTGGAAGGAATAGAAAAAAAAAACCTTTTTTTTCTCTTTATAAAAAGAGGAAAAAAGTCAGACGGTGGTCTCCGTGAGTTTCGTACCTCGCAGTGTATCGCAGTTGCATGGCACGAGTCTTACTGCCACTCTCATTACAGCCTGGCACCCAAATTCTTTTTTTTTATTCTCCTTCCTTCTTTCTTTCTTCTTTCGAGAGTTTTTTGCTCTGTTTCGTCGGCTGTACTGAATGCAGCGGAGGAGAGCGTTCGATCAGCAGGGAGATTGGTTTTTCTTAACGACTGAGAAATAAGAGTTAAATTATTCGTGTCGATTATGGATTTATTGTAATGATTCTTGAACATTTCTCTCTTAGACATAACTATTCGTTAAAATCTCGTTTATATTTACAGTTTTTTTTTTTTTTTTGCTCTTTGTTGTTTGTCGTGGGTTCGATCGATGGATTTGCTCCTTTGGGAGGCTGCGATCGAGGAGTCAAGTTGGTGTTTTTATTTCTCAGGAATATCTCGCAATATTTACATTTTTCGTTTTTCTGGTTGCAAATTTTTTTCTTTGGTTACAGAACAGACAAGTTTATTGTTTTCTTCAGAATTTTCTACAGGAATTTTGTCGTCCAATGAAAAAATGGTTTCTCCTTAAAAATTTTTAGCCCGATTTGGAATTTTGATTTCTTTTCAGTCAACGACCCAGACGTCATTTCTCATTTAGGGAGAAATCCTGATTGTGGCTAAGGGAGTCAATAAAGTCGTATCGGAATATCACGCTTATGATTTCCGATTGATCTTTGCCAGGGAGAAACTAGAAGGCAGTTTATTCACCGAGAAGGGAAACAGACCGAGGGACTTGGAGAGAGAGAGAGAGAGAGAGAGCCAGAGAGCCATAGAAATCGAGGGAACGCTGTCGAGCGTCTGGCAATTTTATCCAGGCTGGGATTACAGACTCCTTTGGAGGGTTTCTCTTGGTTCGAGGTTAATTATACGGTAGACGAGAGCTCGATACTCATTGGCGATATTCAGCCAAAGAGATAAGCAAAGACAAACGTTAAATTTCTCTTTCTCTTATTTTTCTCTCTCTCTCTCTCTTTCTCCCTCGTTCCGGATCTCCGCCCTCGGCAAATAGAGCGAAAGATCGATGACGTCATTTCATCAACCTGCTGCGTTAATACACACTCGATTATCCCTTAATTACACGTACGAATTCGGTACGAACATAATTCGAAAAAAACGTAAGCACGTCTCGGAATATTGCATGAAAAAATATTGACGAGCTTTGAGTCCTGAAATCTTCCATGTTTGGAATTTCATTCGCAACGATCGTTCACGCAGTCGACGCTGATTTTTATTAAGAAATAAGAAAATCACGAATTATTTCGATTAAAATTATTTTCCAACGAACTTTTTTTTGTTTTTTTTTTTTTTCTTAGTTCCAAACTGAAGATTGAAATTTATGGTAATTCGGGCGCTCGGATTAATGTTGAAATAAGGATGCCGGAATGTGGCAATGTACGCATGTTCGTAAATCAACACACACACACGCACAAGCCTCATTAAAAATGAGTGCGAAGCAACGAAGCGAAAGTAGAGAGCCAAAGTAAATCATAAAGCAAATAAAACAAGTAAATATTCACCATAATAATGCAACGTTGCGTTCGTAGGTGAAAATAATTAGTGGAAATTGTTCCGGGGATGGAAAAAGTCACTTTGGAGCATAAAAATAATTTGTTTTTTCTCGTGGAATTAATGAAAAAGCATGGAATTGGTGATTTTCCGAAAAATGTTCATACCTGCTTAAAAGTACTTAAGATTAGTGAATTAAATTTTAATTTCTTTACACATTAAATGGCAGTCGATGCCTCGGAGCAATGAGACTCGATTAAAAATATAAATGTTTACACGTGTGATTGATTTTCATGGAAAAAAATGATTTGGGAAAAGTTTTTGTTATTTTTTAATGTCTCGGAGTTATTTTGGGAAGTTTATTGCAACGCTCACACTCACTGGATTTACCAAACAATCAAAGTCTCCTTTACCCAACGCCGTTGAGCGTTATTTTCTTCGTGTACTTAACATTTTTCAATTTAACTTTTACACTTGTTTTTGTCACCCACACTTTTCGTTGTTCTTCTCTCGATTTAACCATTTTTCTCCTTTTGTTTTGTTCGTTTGCTTTGTTCACCTCGGAGCTTTCATTGCGATACAAGAATTTCGTTTATGGGTACTCGATTACATCAACCAACATTCACGTCGGATAGAGACTCGAGAAACTCGGTATCCTCCAACTAACAGCAGCGAGAAAAGAGGCGAGAAAATTACTCGCCAAAATTGCTGGGCTTGGATTTCGTCTGTCACCGCCATGCATTGCCGCGGGTTTTTCTTCTTCTGAAAAAAAACAAAAAACACATCGATAATGGCATCCTTTCAAAAAAGCTTTTATTGTCAACGAAATAAATTTTTTTTTTGCATTTATTCACTTAGGACTGAGTAGTTCTTTCTCTTTTTCAGAGCGTCCCAAAGATTTTTTTTTTTTTTACAATTTCTGCTCAAATCGGATCCGAAAAATTGGGCAAAAACAATTTTCAGGAAAATATGCGTGTTCGAAAAAAATCGTGTGTTCTCGGGTAAATGATCCGCCGCGGAATTTACATTGGAGGGATTGTCACGTAAAAAAAAAAAACGCGAACATGTGGAAAAAACTTTTCCTCACGTTTCCGAGGATAATAGTGAATTTTTTCACTCAATTATCTTGCAACTTGAAGTTTAAGAGACTCTTGAAAAAAAAAAAGAAAACACGATATGAAAAGTTTGGGGACTCCAGGTTTTGGAACCAGCCTCCAATATTTTTATTCGCTTGGCATAGAAAAAATATGAAAAAACGAGGAATAAAAAAAAAAAAAAAAAAAAGGTAAATTAGGTATGAGCAGAAAAAATGTGTAGTACGAAAAGCTCCTGCAGGCTCAATTTGCATTAATGAGGATATGCTCGCGAGGGGATGGAATGTCATTTTGGTTAAGAGGGCGGAGAAAAATTATGATGGGCTTCACATCGCGATACTGCAAGAGACACGATCCGCGAGCTTTTCCCTTCGCGACAAATCTCTGCTGATTCAATATTTGTGCGACGAGAAAAATTCGACTTTTCAACTTCAACATCACTCCCTGAGAGTTTTTCTTGCTAAATAAATAGATTTTTCAAAATCGTATTTATCCTCTTGCGTTTTTTCATAATCGTACGAAAAATTCATCTCCATTAGTAAAATTTGATTGAAAAAAAAAAATTTTCCTCGCATCAAAACTTTTTTTTTTATGAAAAATTTTTGCAAAACTTAAAAACTCAAAAAAGATTTTTTTTTCATTTTAGTCTCGAAAAATTTAGATCCAGAGAGAACTCATGTTCACAGAACAAGTTTCGAACGGGGGGATGAAAAATAAACGCCCGTAGGGGTCTGCGAGAATTTCTTTTATTTACATTATTTTTCAAAAGTTTTTTTTTCTTCGTCAAACCGATGCATTTGAAGCCCGCAAGCGTGTGTAACTCCCTAACGAAGCCACCGGTAAAGTTAAACAACCAAACTGCGTATGAATAATTCAGGTGTATATGCACAATACAAAAGACGAGAGCAGAGAAGGTGCGTAATTTGTGGAAATGGCCTTGGGGGTGGTTTATAGTGACGTAAAGTTCGCGAGAGTTAATTGCATGTAATTTTTGTTCAACGAAAAGCCAGAAAAATCAAGTGAGAGAGAAATGAGCAAGTGATTATCGAGATTTAATTTATTTCAAAAACTAAGGGTGGAAAAACACACCCCGTATAGTTTTGACAAGACTGCGAAACGATGTTTTAAACGTTGCAGTCTCGTTTCTTAAGGACGTTGTATGCAAAATTTTTTATCGATAGAATTCCTTTAAATCTGCATCACACAAAGAAAACAGTGACAATCAATAGCTCGCTCAATTTTAATAGGTTTCACCATGTCCAAATTGAAATTTATAAAAATCACTATTTTCAAAAGTTTCTCATAAGAGCGTGTGTTAAAAGTTGCAATTTTCAACATTAAATATTTCCATTTCCATTTCATATTTCGATTTTGTCGTTTATTGACTTTTTCAAAAAAATCGATCGTCAAATTTTTTCGAAATTTCGTTTATTATATAACAAATACAGATTACCTCGGAAAATCTTGGATTTAGAGTATGTTGTTCTTTAGTCAATTTGTAACAACTTTTTTTTTAGTGAACTTGGGCTCGTAAATCATTTTTTATGTAAGAAAAACTGAAAATAAACATTTTCATTTGACTATCCCTTTTTTAATTCTTCTCTCTTGCACCGGAAGTTTCGTTACTTTGGGATTCGGGTCACGTTTGCCACAATCGCCCCTAAAAGCGGAACCATTCGTTTTTTGCTGTTTCTCCTCCCTTCGACCCTTGTCTCTCTTTCTTTCTCGCTAGGTCAGATATACAAACAGAAAAAAAAAAAAAAAACGGGAGAAGAAAACTAAAACTTGAATAAAAACAACCCCTGGGCTTAATTTTTAACAACCCTTGTCTCGAAACAATAATTAATTATTTTTGACCGTTGTAAAAAAGTTTATCTTGCGATTAAGAATTAAGATAATGTAACGCGAAGCTTGAGCTTTATTTGGCGTTTGTAACGGAGGCCATGAAATTGAATTTTATTAGAAAATGTTCGAGGCGACAATTCCATGAGAAAAAAATAGTAACATTTTTTTTTTTCACCTTGGCCATTATTTCTCGTTCTTTTCATGAATTCCCGTGCAAATATTGGAAGAAGTAAATGTAGGAGATGAATGTAGCTCGTCCCAGATCTGCATAGTCGCGTCATCAGATCGATACGCGATGCACGAGATTGTAATGCCTCGACTAAGGGTTGCAAAAAGTACAAAGGAGAAAAAAAACGCTAGGCACAACGAATTAAAATTTTTCATATTGCCGAGTCATTGATTTTTCATTTTTCACACAAAGCTTCATTTTCAGGATTCCCTTCCAATATGCTGCATTCATTCGAGGGTAGTTTTTCGAACGCGAGGAGAAAAATGTCGATGGAGCAATATTCAAAAGCTTTTGATTCGCAGGGATTTGGAAAAATTGATACTCCGCAGAATTTCTTGTTCGATTCCATTATGATCGATACGTCAGAAAAATTTTAAGGGATGAAATTGGAACTTGCAGAATTTTTTCATAATTTCAAAAATAAAAATGGTTCAATTAAAAAAAAAAATTATAATTACGAAACTTTATGACGTTCGAAAATTGTGCTTTACCTTCAATGACGTGAATCATGACCGATGAGGGCTTCGCATTGCTCGGCACGCACGTGTAATTGCCGCCATGTGTAGTTTTCGTTTTGTCAACTTTGAGAATCGATCCTCTCTCGGTTAATTGGACCTCGACACCAGGTTCTTCGTCGTAGTTGATCATGTGACCTTGCTGGTACCAAAAAACATAAAGGGGCGTCTCGGTTGCGGCGATTAGTTGACACTCGAGACGCAAACTCGATCCCTGCTTAACGTGAAGGTCAGGACCACCGGGTATCATTGAATAAGCCTCCGTTACAGCGAGACGAACAAAGTTTCTCTGGGAAGTTGGATAACTTGC
The DNA here is from genome assembly GCA_963921915.1 of Hyposoter dolosus. Classification (NCBI taxonomy): domain Eukaryota; kingdom Metazoa; phylum Arthropoda; class Insecta; order Hymenoptera; family Ichneumonidae; genus Hyposoter; species Hyposoter dolosus. The sequence continues at coordinate 7,375,128 of OY998139.1, forward strand.
CAGCTTGAGGTCCCATGCAAAAATACAGCATGAAAAAGACATTTTTTTCGTTAAGAATATTTATCAATTGTTCATTATTCTTATCCCTTCGAGTGCACAAATTAATAAGCGCAAATTGGGTCAATTTGACCCGAGGCGTTTTTCGAACGGTTGCACTCTGGTAAATATGCATTTTTTGTTTTTTTTTTTTTAGTAAATTATTCATATTTTATGGCCTTAGATTTATTTATTTGAATATATTTTTTCAAATGCCAAACAATTGGTGGCAGAAAATTGTAGGGGTCAAAACGACCCGGTATGCACTCGAAGGGTAAATTAGTTGATGAAACATTTTATTTTCTCGTCAAAATTGCTTCGTTAAAGTTTCGCTCAAAGCGAGTGGTTGTGAAATATTTCGCAGCACGAAATAGAAACTCTTAATAAATAATTCGGAGGCTAGGGAAAGGCTCCGAGCTTAATCGAGACGAACTGTAACTTTTGCAACTTTTTAACGTCCTCGAGACAACGAATTTCTCGTGAAAATAAAAGTTTATCGATAAAGACGTACCTGACACTCGTAAAGTCCAGCATCATCGAGACTGACTCGACTTATGATGAGCGTGAAATCCGAGGATGATTGTTTAATCATGAAACGATTGTCTACCGAATAAGTCGTCTTTCCAATGGTCAATAACTGACGGTTTCTTCGTCGTAGCCACGTGACCTTTCGAATACATAAAATCACACAATTTTTATGTAATAGAGCCATTATCGTGGCTGGTACCATTAAAGCTATAGCCAGTCTTTTTTTTTTTATTCTATTTTCGTATTGTTTCATTCTGGAGCACGTCTTTTCGTGCCCATTGAATTATTCACTTATTCAATGTCCCCCGACGCGGAGTAAATGTTTTTAAAAACTTTTTTTCAACGCGTTACTAAATGAAAAAGTTTTATAATCACGTTCGAATTAATTAAAGTTTCCCAGTCGATTTTTCGTTCAATTTTTACTCTCATTTCGTTTCGTTCGTCGTTATCAATTTTTATTGAAAATCATCGGGAGCTTAATGAGCAAAAAAAAAATGATTTTATCGAAAAGGAATCATGTGAGAGACGAATGAATAATTTTAATTCCATCAACGCGAGAGTAACCGAACAAAAAATACAAAAAGCTTCGTGCGTGTCGAATCCGAGTGCAGAAGAAAGAAAAATTGCACAATGATACGCGAGAGAGTTGTCGATGGACGATTAACACTACGAAATCGTCACGAAAACGATAAACTGCAAAATCTGCACACGCTCCCAATGTTCGTGTTTTATTTTATTTTATTGTCTCTATCGAAAAAATCTTTGTCCTCGCACTAATGAGGCATTTTAAAAAGTCATTTATAATTCAATTTATTTTTTCGTTAATTTCAAATCGTATAAATAATTGGCAAACATGCCGAACCAGAGCTGCAGCTTAAAATGCATTGTATTTTTTTTTCTAACTCTTTTTATAAAAATAATAAAGGGTTAGAAAAAAATGTTGACCACTTTTGAGCTGCAACCCTGATCCGGCATATTTACTAAATTGAATGAATGAATAAATAAATAAATAAATAAATAAATAGAATAATGAATAAATAAAAATAAATAAAATAAACAATTGAAAAAAATCCCTATAAATAACGCGATCACATAATTGTGCATTGCATTGCTTTGAAAATTTCGTGTGTATCGCATTATCGAGGGAATGATCGTAAAAGCGTGTGACAAGAAAAATTAAGTTGCGTTTCTTCTCGGCGAGGGTAACTGGGGGAAGAAAAAAACGAGGGCAAGCCGATACTTTCTGTAGAAGTGGCACGCATAAAATAAAGTTAGTAACGAGGTTAGGTAGGTAGAGCTGCGTGTGCATTTCCGCAAGTCTCGTTACAGCAGTGAAAAAAGTTACAAACTGAGGGGGATGATGGGGGTCGTTACATTTATTACGTCGTCGAAAGGCACAAACACATGAATGGATTTTAGTTGCTCGAGAGCGGAAGGGAGAGAGGAAGATGAACGTGAAATAAAGAACTGATGACGAGGACCGTTAAGGGGCGGCTCTAAAATCGATTTTATCGCCGTTGCACGCGATCGACGAGAAGAAACAAAAAAAAAAAGAAAAAAAATGAAAAACAGCAACAGAAAAAAAATCTGAACACGATGACAATGCAACGGAGAGGGAAATCGTATATGGGAGCTCGTAAAACACGCGATCCTCGAGTTTTCACAGCGCATAAAAGAGCTTTTCAACCCCCTTTGTATTCTATGGCCGCCTCAAATATTTTGGCATTTGCCAATGTTATTCGAAGTGAGGAATTTGCCAGTCGCGATCCAATTTCCAACCAGCAATAGCATCAACCTTTTCCTCAAATTTTTCGCTCACTCAACCTCACCAAGAATCCCTTTGTAACGATATTATTTATACACACATATATTTACAGTATCCATTTTTTATTTTTTTTATAACTTTCATTCGACAATGCCCGAAGCGATAAACGTGTATAATAATTGAATTCCGATCACCCAAAGCCAAAGGAATTATTTAATATCGACTCCGTTCTCGTTCTCCTTTATGCCCAAACCGCTATTGTGCGTTGATTGTTTTTCAGCTACACTAAGAATCTTTACTACGATTGTTTTAGAACGCATCAAACAAAAACAAAAAAAAAAATTGTCAAATTTTAATTTGCAGCGTTTTTTGTATTTGCATTTAAATTATACAATTTCGACAATTTTTCTAGAAAGTAAAGAGCAAGTACAGACTTATACACAATATCTTAGAAAATTTGCAAAAATTAAAGCGGTTGGACGATTTTTCGAAAGACTCAGATTTTTGTAAAATTCGAAAAATCATAAAATTTAAACCGTTCAATCGATTTTTTCCAAATTCAATACCAACCTTCCTATTATTATACTCTATTTATAAAAAAAAAAATTAGTAATAAATCTTAAAATTTGCGCAAGTTACAGCGTCGACATCTTTTTTTTGAAAATTTTAAAATGCCGTAGAATTCGTATTTTTCTAGCAATTCCAATAAAATTCTCAGAGAACGAAGAGCTCGTATAGATCAACATCTGTGCAAAACGGGAGCCCTGTAGCTCGAACCGTTCTCGAGTTATAAACGTTTGAACTTTACAGTGTGCCAGAACACACACACACACGCACAGACATCCGGAAATTTTTTCTAGACATGATTTTTCAATGTTTTGGGACATTTTAAGCGCATTGACATTGAAAACTTAAAAAAATGTTCACCGTCACACAGTTTTCTCCATGAGGAAGCAAAAAACACACGTGAATAAAAAATTTCTGAAAATTTGAGCAAAAACTTGAATTTCCAATGAATAGGAAGCGATTTTCACGATTGAAAGATAAAATTGACTAAATGAACGATGAATCTAAAATACATTACTCAAACTTTGATTAGCCAAGCTCAAAGAATCCTGATGCAGCGAAAAAAAAAAAACATTGACTATATTTAAACTCGTTCCTTTACGACAATGGAGACGAAAAAGGAGACTCGTGTATTTCAGTGATGTGAGTCAGTATATGGTAAGACTTGGGGATGAAATTCAGTGATAGGGATCAGAGAGCACAAGAGCTCATCGCAACGTCTTATCCATTCACGCGACGATGTAATTAGAACGTTTCACGCGATTCTCGTTTATAGCAATATGTGTGTCTACAGAGAGATACGTATATAGAGAGGCTGTGAGTGTGGAAAGCAATTGGTTGGTATTGGTACGAGGAGAAGTCTTGATCCTCATAGGCCGGAGGTATTGGGGCAGAAGAGAGAGAGAGAGAGAGAGAGAGAGTTTCGTGTAATACGGTATGTTACTGCTCCAGTAATCCTGGCAAGAGTCCTATGCCAAAGAGGGAGTCATACCAATTCTCCAAAGCTCGGTCAGCTCTCTCACTTGCTCTTTTCCTTCTTATCCACCTTCTCGCGGGTTCTCTCTTGGCTTTGGGCATGTGAGCGACGTTGGTGACTTCACGAGAAGGACGACACCGGAGTCGCCTAATGGTGAATCCGATATGGAGAAAGGGGATCGAGGGATGAGAGTGAGGAGTTGGCGAACGACGTTCAATCTGTATATATGCTCGTGCAGTATCACTCTAATTGCAGGTACAGAGAGAGAGAGAGAGAGAGAGAGAGAGAGAGAGAGAGAGAGAGAGGCCAAGGGAGGAAGATGGAAGGACGAAGAGGAAGAAGAAGGAGGAGGAGGTTGAGGATTCTCTGACCCTTAAAGTTACCAGGTCCTCACGAGTTTACCTCAATCAACGGTAAAGTTACGTGAGCCACTCACAACGCGAATCTCTCGGAGGATCTTGGCCACTATCTACCAATGTCTTTCTCTTGGTTTCACTGCCTCGACATTCGCCACTCTTCATCCCTTTCCTCAGTGGAGGAACTAACCTTCTTCCTTACTACGAACACTCCTTGTTCCTCATGGGGCTTTTACTTTGGTGTGTAAACCCTCTCCCTCTCTCTCTCTCTCTCTCTCTTTCTCTGATGCCAGCCACAACCCCCTTAACCATCATCAGCCCCCTGCTCTCTTCAGCTTAGCTCGAAGCTTTGGTCAACTTTTAGTTGGTTGCTGGCTCGACCAACGTACAAGACGTGGATCAACAGAGATATTTCGATCTTACCACCATCCGAGCTGTAGTCGACCTTGTAATGGGTTAGATATTTCTTGTTATCCTTCATCACCGATCCTTTCGAGAGTTCGACCAACTTTCGTCCTTGAAACTCGTCAATTTACCCCATTAAATGTGTTCACTATTTAGAGCAGATTGAGGGCTCGCAAAGGTCATTGACCTAGTTTATTAATTTGGATTAATCCTGCAGATATTTTCGCGAATCCTGATCGGAAAGATGAAAATTTAAAAATTCTGGAGATAGGTTCTCTTTTTCTTTGTTTATAAATTTCCTTTTTTTTTTTTTTACACAAACGTCATGATGTCAAAATGAAATTTCAATGAAAAGAAGATTCGTGATTTTTATCGAATTCCCTCGGCACTGGTCCACCGGATCGACTCTTGGGAGAAAAAAAAAAAAAATTGTTTCATTTCGGTCCCGAGGGGAGTTCGATCTGCTCGATCGAATCTCGTTGAGTAAGAAATCGAGTATGTATACGGAACGATCTCGGAGAGTATAGAGTGGTCGAAAGATTGAGACGACCAAGTAGTGAAAAAGGAGAGCCATGAAAAGTTGTTTTTTTTCCATGGCTCGGAGTAAGTAAAAAGGAATGCGATAATGCGATGAGAAGGCGCGTCGCGGGAAAGCCACGCCCGCGTGATTTTGGACCTCGGCGATAGGCTGCCAAAGGGAAAATGTCAAGAGACGTTTTTTGCTCCTCGGAGTGACGTAAACCATCTACGCGTTCTGTCTTTCGATTGGATGTTCTCGCTACACCTTGTATAAAAAATACTTGTGCGTTTTTTATGCTGGTGGTTGTTTCGCTCAACTTGGCAATTTCTACTGGTTGCCCCAAGTGGCTACTCAATTTCCGCTTGACCGTGAATGGGAATTGCTATTGTTTTCTGGCTCACGAAGAAGAAGAAGAAGAAGAAGAAGAAGAAGAAAAAGGAGAGGAGAAGAGTCCATACCTCCTTGCTCTTCTTCTTTTTTCTTTATTCTTTTATTTTTTTTCTTTTACTTTCTTTCTCAAGTCTCCTCTCGAGTAAGGAGCATCGTGTTCTCGTTTCGAGAGACACGGAATGTCGTTCTTCGCTCGAGTGTTATCTCGGGCCTCGTTTCTGGCGTATCAGAGGGATGTGATCTTAACAAACCACTCGTGGCCCATGCCTAAGTACGTCTCGAATCACGTTCATTGGATCTTTAATAGAGTCACTTGAGCCTTAATGGTTACTATATGTCTTGACTCTCCTGCTTCTTTCTTTCTTCCTTTTTTTTTCTTTCTTTTCGACTCCCCTCTTTTGATATCGCGTTAGCCAAGTTCCTAAGGGTTGGAAGGACATTTTCATTGGCTCGTGGCTTCATTTTACTTACTACTGTCCTCGTACATTGTCTCCTGATGCACGAAGACTAGCGAGGCTCCGAGCGATAAGGGACTTAAACAATAAACCTCTCGGAAACTCGCTCCCTGGAAAATATCAAATAAACTGGAGGAGCCACGCTTTTTTTTTTTTTTTTCTCCGTAAGACTCGAATCTCCTTCTTTGGTTGTAAATTTGATTAAATTATCGTTCAAACCCATCCAATTATAATCCCTTCGCGAGTCTATCAACTGCATTCGAATTATTATTTTTTTCGAATTTCTGCATAGCAAGTGAGATTCCTCGTTGAGTGAATCACCAAGCCCAAGGATTCGTGCGGCGGCCCGATGAAAAAGCCCTAAATAGGCGTCGGAAGCTTAAGAAGAATTGACATTTTTTTTTTGACGCCAACTTCTGATACCGCGACGTTGAACGAGATTTGGATTTCCTACGTATATACATGTGCGAGGAAAAACGTGGACAAAGGGCGCAGGATCAAAGGAAACTTAAAGAGAGAACGAGGAGAGGGATGAAGGAAAGATAAAAAAAGAAACTGCCTTTGACAATGGCGCATGCTTAAGAGATTCATTAACAACGCGTTCTTCCTTTGACACGAAGCTTTTAAATGTTGTTTCATGCCCTTGAGAAAAAATGACTTTTTGCTTCATTTTGAAAACACTTGAATGGTGAAAAATAGCTTGGAGCTTCGGAGAGAGGTGAGAGTTTCGAAAAACCGTGAGAAAATTTGATACTTTTTACGTAGGAAAGCAAAAGAAAAATATGTTTGATTAATTCTCACTAAGAAATGTCGAACTCTCCGGATAAATTGTCGAGTCGTAAGGAAATTCCGAAAGTGTTGAATTTTCATTAATTCTCCTGACGTCAAATGGATTTGCGTGACGTATAAGACTCGTTAAAGTTTATGGCAATTGGATGATCCATCAATGGCAAGTTGATGTTTAAAAGTATAGCGAGCTCTGGAAAATTTAGCAGTCATGGGGTGAAATATCATTGGACGAATTGCCGGGTGAGATTAGTCAGGATGAACGCCCCCGAACAACGATTTAAAAGGATCGTTAACCTGTCGGTAGTTCTCGTAGGTTATCATGAATCGTGTGTATATTATTGTTATCACGAACTAATAGCCTTGGAAAGGAAGCTCCAGTTTTCTCTTTCTACCTCGGTTCCCTGTGCTCGACACGGTTCGATCGGGAGGAAATTCCCGGAGCCCGAAGAGAGCAGAACAAGCCTTATCTGTGTGAGGAAGCCTCGGAGGAGAAAGACAGCGAGAGAGAGAAGAAGAGAAAGAGCAATAACGACTTTTGCGTAGCTCGCACCTTCGATCCGACGTTTTACGACCTATATATAAAGCGTTTGGGGTAATATGGACCCCCGTTTATTCGAGGCAAAGTAAAAAAAACAATGATTCTTGAAACTAATAGAATTTCGAATATCAAGCGACATGCACACATCCTATAAGTGCACGTTGGGTCAATCTGACCCAAGGCGTTTTTCAAATCGTTGTATTCCGGTAAATATGCATTTTTTTTTTTTTTTTCTTAGAGACGTTTTTTGTGGTAAATTGTCCATATTTTATGGCCCTGAATTGTATTTTTTGACCAAAACGAAAACTAAATGTCGAAACGTTCGTTGCTATAAAATGCCAAACAATCGGTGACGGAAAATTTTTCGGGTCAAAAAGACCCAGTATGCACTCGAAGGGTTGTGTTATGTCAAATTCGTAGCGGGATCGTGTGGAAAAATGTGGAAATATTTATTAAACAATTAATAAAAATGAAACACAAGGAAATGTGCGGCTGTTTGTATCTTTGGGGGTCCATATTGCCCCCAATTTCTGTTTTGATAGGTCCGTTCGTATTCGAGGATGTACAATGGCCACAGGAAGCAAATGGCCGGAATGAAGGAAGCAAGAGGGCAAGATAAAAGAGGAAGAGCTTGATGCCCCTCGAGCCACTTTGTAATACAAATTATAAACTAAGATCTTGCTCCAAGAGGGCTTCCGTATAACGATGATCAATCTTTTAACTTTTACGACTCTTCGCCATAACCAGACATCCTACGACTTTATATCCCGATGTATACGCCCTTCGAGTTGAAATTAAAAAATATCTCCATGCACGAAAACCTCTGGCATGTGGATATTTCTTTATGTTTTTATATATATCGTAAAATAGAGTTACGACCCCTTAAAAATTTCATAAAAATAGACGGTCAACCATCCAGCCAACATTAAAAAGTGTTTAAAGCAGCACTTTTTTTTACGGAACAATGACTCGATGCTGGGAGCTCCGAAGGGCGCTCAAAATGCAATTTTCTTTTCATCCATCCCCAAGGAAAATTCTCATTTCCTCGTGGGATGAAATGAACGATATAATTACGTATCGAAATTGAACAATTGTTTCGCAACATTTCTCGTATCCTACGAAACGATGCGTGCCAGATTTTTGTCTCGAGTGAATTTCTTCATAGCCCGAAGCAAAACTCTCTGCTCCTGCCACAAGAAAAGCACCAACTTCTGCACGCGCGGATTTCTCACGTTTCAGGCTGAGCAAAAAGAAATAAAAAACGAGCATGCTTTTTGAAATATACAATTTGTGAGGCTGGGTGAGAGATTCGTGCCCCGAGAAGTCGAGACCCGATCGACATTGAAAATTGCATTCCATCGACAATCCCGTTTCTTCCGCTGCTCTTTCCCCTTAGCTGCTGTCCCCGCACGACTCAAAAAAGCTCGGAAATATTGTGAAAAGAGACAGAAAGGCTCGATTGACTTATGACGAAGCACGAATAAGAAGCGAATGGAAAATCAAGTGAAAACGAAACTTGAGAGCTTTGGGGTTCGGTTTCGTGTCAATGAAACGAACTTTCGAAAAATTTTATTTCATTTTTTTCACAATGCCATGTGTACGAAAAAATCCAAATGAATCAATCGAAACTCTTGATTCGATAATTTGAATTAAAATTATCAGGATTTTCAAAAGGGCAAAGGAAAAAAAAAAAACATTTTTTAATCCTTCGAGTGCATACTGGGTCGTTTTGACCCCAACAATTTTCTATGATCGATCGTTTGGCATTTAATTATCGTTTTCGTTACAGAAAAAATATTCATATCTACCGGAATACAACGATTTGAAAAACGCCTCGGGTCAGATTGACCCAATGTGTACTCGAAGAGTTAAAAATCGTTTTTTCATTTAATTACTATCCCAAAACGACTTTATTTAGGATTCTTTCAAAATTTAGTACAAACGTTCTTGGCACCGAGTTTTCTTCATTAACGAAAATTTTTCTGACGTTTAAAAAACGTTTTTAAATAAAAAATAAAATAAAAAATTGGAAATGAAATATTTCAATTTCTAAACGTGAGAAAATTTTTCTTCAGAGGAGAAAACTGTTAGTTTCGGTGCCAAGAACGTTTATACTAAATTTTGAAAGAACCCTAAATAAAGTCGTTTCGTGAGCTTAAACAAATTATCCTGCGACATGAAAATTAGACTTCGAAGACGTTGTTTTTTAAGTTTTTTCACAGTGACACGTTTTTTTTCAACTTGTCAAGTCGCGAGACCCTTATTTTTATTTTTGGCTCTCATGTATCTTTAGTACAACATTCTTTTTCGAGGTTGGAGTGTGTGCAATACATTTTTCTTCGCAGCTAGAGGCTCGAGGCGAGCCAAGCCCCATACTTTCGTGATTCTTTATTCACAGCCAGCCCTCGAACAATCTCTATACACGCGTCTTGAGCGATTTCTCAAAGTGAGAAGGTCGTAACATTATGCGATTTTCTTCACAACTGCTATTCGGTGTAGCGCCCTTTTTCGGAGCTCGGGCGCAATGAATGTTCGTGTATGTGAATGGCTTGGCGGCGCGACGAGGTGGGGCCCGTGAATTTTTATCTTTTATTCACATTCCGTTGGATATTGTCGGGAGAGAGAGAGAGAGAGAGAAAAGGCGAAAAAAACGAAATGAAATAAGGAAACGCCGGCAAGAAAAGCACCAATTTTTCTTTTTCATTCATTCACCTTCTTCCCGCCCTTATTTTTCTTTTCTTCTTCCTAACATTCGGCAAGAAGCTCGCGCGAAGAAATTTCCAATTACCAGTATCTCGTATCGAGCTTCGCGGAAAAGCGAGAGAGAGAGAGAGTCTCGCGATACATTATCGCGAGAAACGCGAATCGCCAAAAGTCCAACACACACTGTTTCGATCCCTCTTCGCTCTCCATCTGTTACGAACCCGGTCCTCCGGGACCTTCCCTGCCACGTTTTTTTTTTACCCGTTACACTTTTTTTTTTCTCGCCTCGATCAACTGTCTCGCTCGATGACGTTTCGCAGTGTGCACTTCATTGAATTTTAGTTAACGAACCGTAAACCCAAATATTTCCGTTTCAGGATTAATTGAACGAGAGAAAATCGAGCGGGAATCGAAAGCGCTAAAGGATTTTGTTCCATTTTCAATTTTCGTGAAAGAAACCCTTCAAAAATGAGAAACGATCGGCTGAATATTTTTTTTTCCACTCGCGTTTCGATAACTAGACAGTCACTCGGACAATTTCGTTTGCTTTTCCATTTATTTCTCGTAATGATGGAAATAAATGTAAAAAACGGTGGCAAATATCGGTCGAGTGATTGGAAAGGGATGGAGAAATCGCTCCAACGCTGGATTGGCTGTAGCAAAGGCCGAGGCTCGATATTCCGTAGAATATTTAAAAAGAGAACACGAATTTTCTCCAAGTCTGGCCAATTTTGTTTTACCACTCTTCCCGTTTTTTTTTTTTTTTTTTTTTTTTTTTTACTTTTTTAAGGAAAATATGGGATTGCATACGCGAATCGTATGGAGAGATATTCATGTATCCAGCTGATGCGGAACAGCCTATCGCCGTTCGAGCTAGACTCTCGATCAGTGAAAAGCGTAAAAAAAAAAAACAAATTCAAATCTGGAGCTTCCTCCTCCACTTGCCGTCCGTTCTATCGTCAATATCTCTTGACGATTTGTATAGAGAGATGAGGCATCTAGGATCATCAGCATAAATCAGTTCGAGTGGGCCAATTTAAGGGATTGACGGTCGTGAGCTTTTTCAGAAAACATTTCGCCAATGATTCTCAATTCTTTCGAAACATATCGACACGAGAGTCGGGAATGAACGTCCTGGCAAATGAAATACCGTACAGTTTGTAAAATAAAAATTAACCCTAGAACGGTGTTAAAGTCCCTTCGCCCTTCGTTCTCTCGTTCTTTATCGTTTTACCGCATTTTTGACCAATTTTTTCACTTCAAGCAAAACTGCTCTAGGCTCGCGTGATTCTGCATTAAAAAACGAAAAGAATGAGCCCTGGTTGAACCCTTTTCGTTTAATTTTACCGGAGATATGAATTTTTCAAAATTGGGGTCATTTAGACCCCGGGTTACAGGAGCAGGTAGAAAAAAAAATAATATTAATAAAAATAATAATAATATTTCCGTTCTAGGGTTAAAATTTTATATTTTGCGAATTTTTCTGAATTCTTTCGAGTCATAATAAGAACATCAGAGTCAGGAATGAATGTCATGGGAAATGAAACATCGTCACATGGAGTTTGGAAAAAAAACGAGATTAATAGTATATTACACTACAAGGGCAGAAAGTTTGGGATTCCTGCACTGCGCAACTTCATGCCCGAGGCGAAGCCGAGGGCATGATGTTGCGCAGTTCAGGGCTTCCAAACTTCTGCCCGTGTGGTGTATACTATTTTTCTCCATAGCCGGTCGAAAGTACGATCGATTCACGGCAGATTATCGATCATGACAGATTTCATGTATTGATGCCTGCCCCGACATTTGCGGCACGAGCGAAGCGAGTGCCAGCTGGTCGGGGGCAGGCATCAAATACACAAGAAAAGCAACGAAAAGATACACAATCATCGAAGAATAAAAACAATAATTGATTCAAACTAATACGAATTTTTTAAAATTTTACGTAATAGATAATCCACAACACACAGATACAAGTGCATGATTTTGTGATCTATTATCACAAAATTCAATAAAATTATAATATTGAAGTTTCCATCGTTGGAATGCAACGAAATTATGTTTTCTCTTGAACAGAGCTCATGATTCTTATTCAATGTTTCGTCCGTACAATAAAAGAACTTTTTTTAGAATCCAAACACAGAATCGATAGAAAAATTGTCATGGTTTTTGAATTTGAACAAAAAATTCACAGAAAAAGTATTTTTCGTTGGAACGCAACGTTACGACCATCAGTGTAATGTAAAATCATATTTTTTACGAAGATTTTTATTCCAGAAATTTGTTTCCATCATATTTATCACGACCACTGCAATGCAAAAAATTGTTAACGATATTTTCACGAGATTCACAGTTTTCTTTTTTATTAAATGGACATTCGTCAACAAATCGATCGGTTGACGAAAATTTCGAAATGTGTCCTCTTGCACTTTGATTTTCAAATAGTTGATTCTCTGATATTTTCCAAAAAGCTCTAACCTTAGAAAAACAGATCATGGAAAAAATTCAAATTTGGAAAAACACAACAGCTCTGTCATTAGACTTTGACATTAGAGAAAACACGGTTAGAAAGTCACTTTCGGCAGTCGTGGCAGCCGAAAATACTATTTGCTCCCGATCAGAGGGCGATCGTGTTTTTTTTTTACCAATGCACGAATGTCGCACTTTCTGCATCGAAATCGATGCGGGAATCACGTACTTTCGACCGAGGTATGGAGAAAAATATTTATTTACGCATATCTAATTAATCTAATTGGACGTTCCTAATTAATTCAAACAAATAATGTAATCATTTGATTAAAGTAAATAATAATTAATTAATTAACTGAAATTTCAATCACTTTTAGAATTTGTTTCAACTTAAAAAACCGGATTATAAACAATTGAACGAGAGCTCGTAATCTTGACTCCATTTTCGTGATAATTTTCTCAGTAAATGCGAATTTTAATAACGCCAAATAAAAACAATTGGAGGAAACTCCATCACGAGAAATGAAATCTTCATTTGAAATTGAAATTATTACGAAACTGAGTGAAGGAGGATTTATGTCGTAATTGGAATGGTCGTACATTTAATCAAGCATAAGATTAATTAGCTCGTTAGAGTGATTTCGATTTTGTTGATTAAGCGATGAATTTTTTGCTTGGTCGTAGCAATCGCCACCGAAGGAATCTCTTAGCGTATCAACTTTTATTTTCCTCCTCGATAACGAGGAGGTTTTACTGACTTTGACGATTAATATTAGATACTCACGGTAGCACCTCCGGCGTCGGCAAACTTGCAAGGCAAATTGGCATTTCCACCGGTTTGGGCTGTGACCTCCTTGACCGGTCCGGTCAACGCAACCTCTTCGTTCCCATCCTCGTTGCCTCGGGCATTCGTTCCTTCCACCAACACGACCGCGTTATTCGAGCTCTGCTCCTTCTCCTGTTTCGCATAGCTCTCTGAAAACGAACGTTCCAAATTTTTTCAAAATCGTTTCCTCCTCTATTTGCTACAAAAGTTTATTTTTTATGTTTTTTTTTTAAATTTTTTTATTTACCGAAAGATTGCTTGAAAAAAAGTGAAATCCTTCAATATTTTCGTTTCGCAAAGCAAATAAAATAATAATTTAGTACATCGCAATATTTTTCGAATATCGAGATTTTCAGAGCCCGATTTTCAGCTCGTTTGAAATTTTAACCAAATTTCACTCGCCATCGTTATTTATTTATTTATTCAGTTGACGATTTTTTTTACTGTTTAAAAGGACTTTTTGAATACACCCGACGAAATCCGCTTTCTCGTATACGGCGAGTGCATGTAGACATTGCAGAAGCTTTGACGTGCTAATTTTGGATACTTCCCTTTACCATAGTTAATTGCACCAGAAATGGCCCTAACCTCGTTGCTCGATGTATGCGAATTAATGCATAATACACGCTGCAAACTAAGGGATCGAGACAAGTTTAACGGAAGGACACAATAGACCAGACATCGGATGCATTATTACAGAGGACACGACGAGGAAGAGTATGATGAACGGTGGGCGAGCATGCGCCGATGGAGAAACTCTAAGGAGTACATCTGATAACAAAGGATGAGACAAGGGCCGATAAAGCGACATAATCCATAGATAGGTGCCCCTCTAACATTCCCAAATTTGCTTCGAAATTGTTGGAAACTGTTTAAACGGGAAATCCTGAAGAGGAAAGTGTATTTTCACTTTTCTCTCTGATGCGACGACCTTGAAATATCAAATGATGAGCTACGGACTTAATCGTGAGGTTTTTTTACGACTCCACGAATTGGCTGTTACTCATAATTCGATGTGCGACAACTTTACTCTTTATTTTTTTTTGAATCGAGACAAAAAATCTGTGTTTTTGGCTTTGAAATCGAATGGAAACTTGAATAAACGAGCAGGGAAGAATTTTCTGTAAATTTGTAGGATTATTAACGAAATTAGCGAAAGTTTCAATCAGGGTCGTAATTATCAACCCTTCGAATGCATATACTGGGTCATTTTGACCCCAACCTCGACCCCGACCATTGCTCATAATTCGTTAAGTGACTGTTTTCTTTAAATTTCCAGAATCTATACGAAAAATCTGTGGAGAACCATTCCAACGCCAATCTCGAAGAAAATTTGTGCTTTTATTGGTTTGGCTTTAAAATTGAACGGAAATTTGTGTTAAAAAGTGGCAAAGTATTTTTTCTGGACCTGTGGGATAATTAGCGAAATGGAAGTGGAAGGTTTCAATTAGGGTTGTAATTAAGGGTTGGAAAAGCCTGTACAAATAGTGACCCAGTTGAGTCGGTAGGTTGAATAAGGGCAGGAGTAGTGGTTAACCGTAGTGAGAGGATTGTCAATGTCTGTTGGTGAGTTTCATAGATGGAAATGTTTCCTCAGACAAGGGTCGAGAATGGCACACCTATAAACCGGTTACTAACACGTAATGAGAGTCTCTCTAATTTTAGGGATGCATTAGGTACAATTTCTCAGTACGAAGCCCTCTCTAATTGTTCCTTCTTCCGCTATTAACGTCTGTGCGGATATTCCCATTTGGCGTCCATTTGGCAAAAGCCCTCTTACAACCCTTAACCGTTGACAAGGAGGAGGCTTGCTTGAGCCATTCGCCTCGCGTATTAAATTATCGCTAGCACGTTGTTACAACAACTGTTCCCGTATAATGTTGCCGTTTGGGCTGAGCTCCTCTGCCACTTCCGGCTGTGTATGCTCCCCCAAAATAGCCTCATCCCGAGAAACTCGCCAGCAACATTTTCCATAATTCACAACCAACTACCTCGTATCTATATATTTATATTTTTCCCTTGCGACATAATCGGAATGGCTTTTCGTTTATAGAATTCCTACAAATATCGCTCACGTGTGGGATGCTCGTTCGAGGATTACGCTACACAGCAAAAACGTGCGACAACCTTTGGACAAAAAGAAATAAAAAATATTCATAGAATAATCCAACAACGAAAATAACGATGACAATAGTTTTTTCTTTGTCGATAACGATAATGCATGAGAAAGCTGGACGAATGTATGACGTCAATGTGCATTTTATTTCGCAAAGTAACATCCTCGAGTCTATAAAAAACAGCTCGTACTATAAATCTCATAAACTCGATTCTCAATCGCTGTGACATCGCTATTAAAAGTGGATATGCTAGTCCCGATGTTTTCAAGGCATTGCATATACATCGAGGCTGAATAAATGGCCATGGCAAGTTGAAAACGATTCTTGCAACGAGTATTTTTAATACGAGTTTTTCTGATGGTGGCTCGCATGATATTTTTCATTTTAGAAATTTGAAAAAAACTATTGAAACTTCGCATCTCCGCAGCACCTTTGTCTCGCTCGACAAAAGCTTTGCCAAATGGAAACTCAATGAATTCTGCTCCGAGTACGTACATCTTTGCCACTTTTTTTTTTTTATTCTCGATACGTCGACATTGTAGTCGAAGATATAGACAGGAAGTAGTGAAGCAGACTTGCTCGATGAGTTGGCAAGCGTGTTTAGCCAAAGACCAAAGTTTGTTTCTTGCTCTCGCTCTTTCTGTCGCCCTCTCTCTCTCTCTCTCTCTCTCTCTCTCTCTCTTTCTACCTCGATGAATGTCGGCTTGGAACACGATAAGCGGAAATTAGCAGTCTGCCATAAAACACGAGAGAGCGCAACGGAGAGGGAGAGCGAGAACGCGTTCGTTCGTTTCTCGTTAGAAAGAGATCGAGAGAGTGGATTCGCTTGTGCAAGGAGAATTAAGTGTTTTAGCGGTGGACGTGAGATTGACGTAAACTAGCGAGCCTCTGAAATGTGTGGAAACACACAACTTCCTGCTTAACAGATGTACACACCCTTGAACATTTATGTAACGAATTGAAAAATTCAGCGAATTCTGAATCGCGACGAGGAATAAAAACGTCATGGACTATCGTTGTATTTTTTATGGTTTTCCCATGCGAAGGCATGCAATTTCAACGCTCCGTGGTCACTGGGGGTCAAAATGACCCCTGGCGCAACTTTGAGCTGGAATTACGACGAGTTATTGGCGCTGGAGACGGTTGGCCTCCTCTCCAGGTGCTTTGGGTGGGCCTGCAATTTTTATTTTTACACATTGCTTCTTTGCTGATTTTTTTTTGCCATTTTGAAAAGTGGGTAAATATTTTTTCTCTCGATATTCCTTTCCGGAAAGGTTCGAACTAATATCCTGAATTTTTATGTGACGTTGGGAACGATACTGGCAACGCGGCAAGCGTTTAAACATCGCTGGGGTCATTCCGACCCCGTGTGACCAGCGCGTTATTTCTAGAACCTCCGACCACACACGGTTAAAAGGAAAAAATGCGAAAAGTACAAAACTCATTTGTTTATATTTGTTGGTTATAAAAATGAAGAAGGAGGCGTTTCGTTTCGTGAGAAAAAAACGGAGTGGAGCAGTGCGATGACATGGAAATTGGTGGTGAAATGCCCTTTACAAATTTGCACTCGTATAGCTTCTCTCTGATTCGGCGCCGTCGACGCTGCTACGGATAAAAGCCGGAGCGAGAATGAAGGAATAATAACAGAGAAAGATAAAGAGAGACGGAGCAGATAGCGGGAGCCGGGCGACGAGAGAGTGAGAAACGAACGTGACCACTGGAATGGCTCTTCTGGATCCGTTCCAGCGTTTCTGGGCCGGGTAATGGCTCTGTGGGCGAATAATTTATTTGACGCAGCGAGGCTCTCGCTGGGTCGGAAGACGGAAAAAAAAACCCCATGGAGCCTTCGTCAACGGGGCCAACGAGGGTTGATAGAAAAAAAAACAGAAACGAAGAAGAAGAAAAAAAACGAGGACAAAAAATAGGAATAACCAAAAGATTCTTGGAGAAAAGCCATAGGTGCCGTATCATCCCCCAATAAATAACCCTCTTCCGCGACTCTGCTCGTTCGAGGCAAGTATTAATGGCTCCATGGACCAAATGAAATTTTTCCATTCGTTATTTATCATTTTTCATCCAAACATTTGCAGAATAAATTTTTAAACACGCTGATTATTCTTACCGCTTATGTAGAGCTGCCCTTCGCATACGATTATCAAGAATATTAATTGTAACCTCATTATCACGTCAGGATACGTCACTTTTCGAGTTTCTTCTCCAGCTTAAAGCGTTCAGTTCATTATTTACAGTTCAGTTCATCCGTTTGCCTGTAAAAAGACAAAAATTTATACAACTTTTTTAAAAAGTAAAGAGGAAGACTCATACACAAAATTTCACAAAATTTTCAGAAATTAGAGCGGTTGGACGATTTTTCAAAAAACTCTGATTTTCGTAAAATTCGAAAAATCATTAAATTCAAACCGTTCAACCGATATTTTCCAAATTCAATACCAACCTTCCTATTATGATACTCTATTTATAAAAAAAAAAAAAAATTAGTAATAAATCTTAAAATTTGCGGAAGTTAAAGCGTCGACAGATTTTTTTTGAAAATTTCAAAATGCCGCAGAATTCGTATTTTTCTAGCAATTCCAACAAAATTCCCAGAGAACGAAGAGCTTGTATAGATCAACATCTGTGCAAAACGAGAGCCCTGTAGCTCGAACCGTTCTCGAGTTATGAACGTTTGAATTTTCCAGTGCCAGAACACACACACACACACACATTCGGATATTTTTTCTAAATATGATTTTTCGACGTTTTGGGATATTTTAAGCACATTGACATTAAAAACTGGAAAAAAAAAAAAATGTTCACCTTTACGTAGCTTGCTCTGTGAGGAAGCGAAAAGTGATAAAATTACTACGACGATTAATTAAAATCGACATTTCGATTGTTTCCTCATAAAAAACCGAAAACTCATCGCTTTGAGTTTTTTTTTTGTGGAATTTCATAACCAAGTTGATCGGTTTTGAAAAAAATGTTATGAATCCCGGCCAGTTGTTCGCTTGGGTTAAAGCGATGAAACTGAATGTGGAAAAAAAAAATGTTCATGAAAAAGTCTCTGGCTCGATGCCACTTGATGAATCAGACTGAGAAACTTGGCACGCACGCCCGCTCATTTCTATCGCACGATTCTTGATATTCAGCAAGGTGAAAAAATAGTCTGGGCTTGAAATTGAATAATTCAAGGAGAAAAAGAAAAAAGGAACTCGGAAATCTCTTATTACAGGATCAAGGAGGCAAAGCGGAAGGATTACGAGACTGAGGAAATTTTAAATAAGGCGTAAATTAATGAGAACGAATCGATTGGATTTCCAATAGACGATGATGAGGCTTGGCAATATTTATTCATAACCAATTTAATTAAACAATCAATCTTTCGAATTCATTAATCATTCGAATCCAAAGAGCCTTGGGTCTTGTGCTTGGGCTTGACGATCGTCATCGTCATGCCATGTTTTTCTCAGCCTGCTGCTGCCAAAGCCACGTTATCACCCTCTTGCTCTCTCTCCCCATTTTATTCCATTCCTCGTAAGAGCACACTGGTCACACAATCTCTGCATCGTCATGCAGATCACGTGTGGCTATGTCGAGCAAAGCACAACTCTCTGATACGCCAGAAAAAAGGATTGAGAGAGGAAACGAAGGGTGGAGGAAAGAGGAAAGAGGAAGAAAGAGGAGAGTGTGTTCCACGAAGTATAAAAGAAACGTGTACGCGTACACCTGACACTGCAAACATGGCTTCCTCTGTTGGTGATAAATAAATTAAAAGGAGCATCACGACGTGTGTGCGAGAGGGTGCAAAAAGGGGGTGCGAGCGAACCAAGTATTTTCTGCTGTCGTTGCAACACCCGGATGACAAAGGGAAACAGAGAGAGAGAGAGAGAGAGAGAGAGAGAGAGGGAGAGAGGGAGAGGAGAAAAAAATGACCGCAGGAGGGAGGGTGCGATAGCTGCTGTTGGCGCATAAGTTAAGGGTTGTAAAGAGAACGTTATGCCGGAAGAGATGAAGACTATATAGACGTCAAGCTCAAAGGGACTTGACGACTCAGTCAAGACTTATTGCCTTAACGTCTCCTTCGGCTTTTACTTCAAAATTTAAAAACAACCCCTAATTTTGACAATACGCTTTCTACCGTAAGGGTTAACTTGACAATTTATATTTTTTCAACATGATGGCCAAGAAATAATGTGGCAAATATTTCGCCCGAAACTAAAATATATTCGAGGCAATCGTACGTTTTATCGAACAAGTTATCAATCAGTCATCAATAATTGGCCTTCGATGGAGCTCCGAAAAATTGAAGGATCTTGTATTTTGAAAGAAAAAAAAATATCGAACCGACAAATGATTCCGGTTTTCAAATTGGAGGTTTTTTTTTTTCAATTTTTCCAATAAACGTTTCCGACAAACGTTTAATTATGAAATTCGGAAAATTTGGAAAAATTCGATATTCGATAAAACGGCCAACTTTACAAGGATTCGTTTTTATTTATTTTTTTTTTCATTTTTCTAATCAACAAATATCCGACAAGCGTTTTTATTATGAAATTTGTATAACCGACGAACGAATGCACTTCGTTCGAGGTTTTTTTTTCTATATCCCTCTATTGCTTTGTGAATGAAAATAACGCAATAAAAAAAATAGGGGTGGGAAAATATTGCGTCACAGAGTTAAGGGACGAACAGGGGGTCGTTGGGGAAGAAATTTTTAGTCGAGATCGACGAAACAAGAAAAACGGAAGTGACCAACAGATTCCAACGATTTATTTCTCTCCCTCGTTCTCTCTCCGTAAGTTTCTCCCGAAATCTCGTTATCCAGGTTGTTTATTTCCCATTCCCTCATTTTTTCATCTCTACATTAAAAATCAATTTTTCAGTATTTTTTTCACTCAAAAAATTCAGAAGAAAAGCGGAATGAGAGTGCGAGAAAAATTCCCTCGCGTGTGTATCGAGGGACGTACAACATGTGAGAGAATAGAAAAATGGAACTAGTGGAAAAAGCGAGGTCACAGGTGTCCAGACCAAAAAAAAAGCTCAACTTTTCGTGCTGACGCAGTTTCGTGCGCCGAGACGCGAAAAACTCGACAAGAAACCATTTCGGTGATTCCCTGAGGCTGAACCAAAATATCGACTGCTACCTCGATACATTTTCATATGTATGGGTTCGCCCGATTGGCGTTAGTCATTTCATTGTCATTTCCATAGAGAATCAAACGATAAATTATTTTTTTTAAATTCAAAAAAAAATCTACTAAATTATAAAATAATGAAAAAAATAAAAAACACGTCTCTTCAGCTGGAGATTCTTTATTTTTTCTCCACCTCGTTATGGAACGTCTTCTGGATGAATAAACATGGCATTAGGGTGACAGTCGAAGGGAGCAAAACTCTCAGATGCTTTCCCGTTCGAATGCTCATCCATACGTGTGTTTTATGTTTTCTTTAGTTTTAAGGACGTTGTATGGCGACGCTAAAATCTAAATTCTTGTTTTCACTTTTTCTTACATACAAAATGGTTTCCGAGCCTAACTTCACTAAAAAAAGTTGTTACAAATTGTCTAAAGAACAACATACTCTAAATCCAAGATTTTCCGAGGTAATCTGTATCTGTTATATAATAAAAAAAATTTTGAAAAAATTTTACGACCCATTTTTTTGAAAAACTAAATAAAGCTTCTTCGATGTTACATCAAAGTGTATGCAAAGTTTTAAGAGGCTTCACCATTTAGAAATCGAAATATTTAATGTTAAAAATTGAAACTTTTAACACACGCTCTCATGAGAAACTACTGAAAATTGTCATTTTTATAAATAAATATCTCGATTTCTACATGGCGAAACCTCTTGAAATTGCACGAGCTATTAGATACGACTATTTTCTTTGTGTGGTGCAAATTTAAAGGAATTCTATCGATAAAATATTTTCCATACAACGTCCTTAAAGAAAAAAAGGAAAGACTGGAGAACAACTTGCTGAATATCGGGATGAAAAAGGAGGCGCATCTCGCGAGTGATCGTAAAGCCGCGTGGATTTTTTGTCTCTGCTGTTGGAAGTGGAAATATAAACGAAAAGTGTGGGATCCTATAGCGGTTACATCGAGAAAGTAAAAAAAAGGCACTTGGAGACGTTGCCTATAAGTAAAATACTGCATGTCAAAAAGTTGGATGGTTGTTCTTTACAAATGTATAAATGTGTATAGATTCGGAGAGATATATCTCGGTTATATGAGTTTCGAAGCCCGCGTGATACAAGCGGCGAATAGTCACGATGTGAAATAAAAGAAAGTAGAAAAACTATAAGAACCGGAAAGTATCGATAAGAGGTAATAAAACGTGAATGGAACAAGAAAAATAACTCTCACTTCGAACCCTCGTTTTTTCATCGATTTTTCCCTCTGTCCCATTCTCTTTCCCAGCAACTCTTCATCCTCTTGTCGTTGCTGTTAGGATATAATTTTTAATTCCTAGCGAAAAATTCCAAGTTCAAAAAATGAAAAATAATGAAATTGAATAAATGAAATAATTGGGTATATCGTGATTTAGAAATTCGTGGCAATGAGCCATGGGTACATGGGCTTGTTTTTACTGCATTTCCCATAAAACGAAAGCTCCCATTGTTTGTTTGCCCATGGAACAATGTTTCGAGCAGTCTTATCATTGGATTTCCATGCTTTTTTTTTTCACTTTGAGAATTTTTCGACACTCCTTCTGAGTCGCGTAAAGAGTGATGAAAATATTATTTTATTTTAATTTTTTGTACGATCGAGGCTTTCGTTTCGTGGGGGATGCGTCACGTGCAGATTTTTGTTCAAGGTGGAATCCCGATGAGAGCATCAGGACCGGTGAGATAATACAACGAAGAAAAAAACATCAGAATGATGAGAAAAAAAGTGGAACCTGACGGAGGTTTTCTCATTTAAGGGCTGGAGAGATTTAAGGGATGGAGAATGGTCGACGCTCGTTCCCATTAAGGTCTGCGCTCGTCAAAACCTCGTTGTACGTGATCAGGTTAACGAGAACGTTCCTCACAGCTCCTACTAGCCCACAAACCAGCCCTTTTCTCTCTATCGCCCCTTTCTCACACATTTTTCTCGGAGTGAAATCGATAATGCTTTTTCTCAAGCTTTTTCCTCGTCTCCTGTGAAGCAAAAGGTGTGCGAAACACGACTTGATCCTTTTCCTTCCTACACTTTGTCTTCTTTTCTTATACGTTTTTCTCGATCAACGCGAAAATACAAAAAACTACCTGCTCTCTTTATACGTACCCCGTCATCCCCCCCCTTTTTTTTTCTTTCTCTTTATTTTTCTCGCTTCGTTCCCCTTCTCGTTCGAGCGACCCCAGGGGCAAACTTTTTTCATTCAATCTCGTGTCATACGCGCATATCAGACTTCTACTCGTCACGCGGTCTTTCGACGCAGATTGTCAACATTTTACAACAATACGAAAATAATGGCAGAGCCAACTTTTTCTTATCTCGAAAATGGCTATTTTCAAAATTGAATCGCTGCTTCGTAAACTCATAGAAAATTCACAGATATTTTAGAAAACTTGGCAAGAAAACTCCGTGACATCGAGAAAGCACGGTCTGTCTTTTTCGCGCTACAAAAAATTCTCTCTCCATCGATATCTATGCATTTTTCATGACCTTGGAAAAAAAAAAATATTTTTTTTTTCTTTCGAAACTTCCGAACAGAGTTTTTTTTATCGCAGTTTTGATAATAAATATCTCGACGGCGATTCCGCAGTGAATTTACGGACGGAAAATCAATAAGCTTTCGTTAAAATTTATAGTAACAAACGAGGCTGTTGTTTGTTGTGAAATATTGTTGAAAGATGGAAAATGTTTGGGACGTTTGTTATAATTGCAATATCAATCAAGTAAATTCGTATAAACGGGTTAAATTTCATCGCGGACAATTCAATGCGCGGTAGAGTTGCACGTTGGTTGGAGATGAATTTACAAATTTTAACAAACACAACCGCAGAACGAACCGCGCTGCGCCGAAGGTGAGAAAGGAGCGTGCAAATGGAAATTTTAATCGTGAAAAAAACTGAAATATTCATGAAATCGAATGTTACCGCACGAAACTCTGGGCAATATTCGTTCCACATGTACACACGAGACATAGTTTCATGCGTTTCCGATGAAGCCATGCTGCGTGACGAGAAGGAGAAAACCTGCAAGCTTGATGAAACAATTGTTCTTTCTGAATTTTTGTACGAAATCATTTTCACATTTCGTTGATAAAAAAAAAAAAAAAAACAAAATGCCACGACACGTGCAGCCAAAATTCATGAATATGCCTCGAGTCCTGCTTGTGATTTGGGCCTCGTCCTCGAGTTGTCAGCGACAAATATTGGTACAGAATAAATAATAATAATAATAATAATAATGATAATAAAAGGAAGGAAAGGTACATGGTCGTTTGGTTGGTCGAATAAGTACCTTTAAATATTTAACAGGATATAGGAAGGAGCTCTATCGTGTTTCGACGTAGTAAGCCTCTTTGGTGAAAAGAAAGAGAGGGCGAGAGGGACCTTTGGCCACGCCCGAGGCAAACGGAATTCCATGGGTACGTGGTTCTGGAGGTAAAGCTAAATTGCGAGTTTCCGAATGAAATTTCCATGTAACGGTGTATCTTATAACGAAGAGAGCAAAAGAACAAAAAAAAAATACAAAGTTGAACGAGGAGAGGGTAAAATATTTGGCCCTGTGAATTAACGAGCAATCTTATCCATCGAATAATCGATAATCGTTTGGCCCTTTTGGCTCGTTGCGAAGTGAATAAATACTCGGACGACCACACGGAAAGAGCGCTGACCAGGCAATTGTTCGACACGAGCTTTTGCCTCGGAAAGAAAACTCCTACGCAAACAATAATAAAAAGAAAATTGATTTAAAATGAAGCAACAATTAGCTTCCTCCTTCAACTTCCGTGACACGGTGTCACGTCAATCGTCTATGGGAAGCGCCCATAAAAATAAACATGTACAAGTTAAAAAAGCAGCTGGGAGGAAAAAAAAATTAAATCCTTCCATCAGGGGCTGGAGGAAAAAAAATTGGGAAAAACTTGATGCGAAACCACGGAGCCAAAGTTTTGTCCGATGGTTGGGGTTGGAAAAAAAAAAAAAAAAAAAAAAAAAAAAAAAAAAAAAAAAACAGGAACGTTTCAGCAAACTCGAGGACACTAAATAACCGTGATTACGAGCAAACAGGCTGTTACTACTAGGGCACATTCACGCTATTTTCATCGGTTCCCCTCGCTCCGCAAATACAGCCTCGTGGTATCCCCCAGCCAAACTCATCGAGAGAGAAAAATCTCGCAGGAAAATATCGTCCTCCCAAAACCCCATCACAAGCTTTTTTCATCCCTCTCTTGGCCACCTCCCCCCCCCCCCTCGCCCTTTTCCTATTTTCTTCCCCTTCTCCACTGCCTGACAGGTTTGCTACCCTTATATTTGCATATCGAAGACCGTGTGTGGGAATGTACATGTGAAACATTGCATTACGAATGAGAGAAACCAAAAGAGACCAATGGATGTTTCTAGGAAGCTTGTTTAATCAGGGGGATGAAATACACCCTCGGAAAATCTGTGAACTTTGAAACAGAAAGCTTCGAAATATTCTCTCATTTCTCTGCTCGTGTAAACCCTCAAATATCAACTTGTTCGGGAAGCATGAGTTTTGACAAACGCCCATACGGAATATCGAATTTACGTGAGCATCAACAAATTTTATGGGAAAAGTTGAAAATTTTGAAGGATATTATTTCGTCCAAAATATCTGCGGAACGTCAGCCATATTTTCATCGCTGTAATCTCGATATTTTCAGCGGAATTTACTCCGGAATAGTTGGTTTAAATATTACTCAACCCCCATGGGGTTCTGTCTATGAATTCATTCGGATCAATCAACTTGATTATTTTGACGTTCATTGTTTACCAGAAATTTCCATTATTTTTTCGATGCATATTTGCAACAATACGAAATACCTTTCGTTATAAATTCTGCGAGGCATTGTTGGAAAATGGATTTTTATTTTTCAGCTAAATTTGTAATTGTGATGGAGAGGAAAAATGATTGGTTACAGCAGCTGGTATGATTATTGGAAA
Organism: Hyposoter dolosus; assembly: GCA_963921915.1. Classification (NCBI taxonomy): domain Eukaryota; kingdom Metazoa; phylum Arthropoda; class Insecta; order Hymenoptera; family Ichneumonidae; genus Hyposoter; species Hyposoter dolosus. The sequence continues at coordinate 7,400,685 of OY998139.1, forward strand.
AAAAATTGAATTATCAAGATCGAAGAGAATTGAGGAGGATAGCGAACGAGAGGAAAAAAGTACTGCGAGTGTCAGAGTGCTGGTATAAAAGTCTGGTCAATGGTTTTGCCTAAAATCGTTGCTCCGTCGATCAACGAGGCAAATTAGTTGGCGAAAAGCTTTTTCGAACGAGTTTCATCAGTTACACAGGATTATACAGTTTAATCTGCGAACGACCCTTCGCCAAAATGTTGCTGCGTGTAAAGTTTCTATGCTCGTTCGATGCTGGCATCTTTTACGACAAATATTTCATGAACGACAAGTTTATTCGAGTTTATTTTTCTTTCGTCATTTTCCCTCCATTTTTATGGTGGCTAAATTTTCGAAAAATCAACTCAATAAATATGGAAAACTAAAATATGTTGAGAGGAGAATAAATCTCGCGGAGTATGTTGCGAATTATTAAGGAAATTTGATAAACGATCAGTTACATGAATAAATGTTGAATCAACATAATCAAATATTCATGTAACCAAATGGATTCGGGAAGAAAAAAAAATCGCTGGAGCCTCGACTTTTTCATATTAATTAAATCAATAAAAATTAATTACTTCCTGTTGCAAAATTGAATTTATAATCAAGCCCAAAAAAAAAAATGAGAGATCAAAATTTCTTTCGAAGATAAATCGAGATTCTCATTAATTATCCAGACATGTTTGTACGAAAGCTCGAAGAGCACCGTGACGAATCGATTAATGTCTCTGTCGCGTTCATATTTCTAAGGCAGAAAAATAGAGAGAGAAAAAAAAAAAAAACAGACATTTTTTTCTTTCGCTCGGTTTCTAGTGCAAAGGCGCCCGTGAGGAGGAAAAAGTTTTTTAATCAAAGCTTCGTCTCGGAGGAATATAGGGAGACCTTCCGGGGTTTACAAGCTGCACCAAGGGGGTGCTGGGTAAAACGGAGCTCATTGAATTCGGGCCATATCGGTTTTGACAAAAGTATTGCGATTTTTCTTCCGTTTATTCTCCTTTTTTTTTTATTCCTCCGGCACACCGGGATTACGAATTGAGGAATACGACGAGAAGTGATCTTGGAATATATACCGAGCGAGGAAAATAATGAAAAATAATAGATACCGAGACATATAACGAGCATATAAATTCACAATCGCGAATTTCGTTCATCAGATATTCATTTATTCGCGAACGTGTTTCATAGTTAGTATAAATGTATATAAAAGTGAAAGGGAGTAAAATGGAACATTGGGGTAAAATGGACCACGCGAAAAGTTGAAAAAAGGAGAAAAAAAACAAAGAACACGATAGTTTTTGGTAGAGAACGAAATTCGTTTGTGGATAATAATGAAAAATCCATTATTTCGAGTGACGAAAAAATTTCCCAATTCTCATCACTTGCCAATTTAATTCTCTGGTTCATTTAATCTCGCAATCGGTATATATATAAATATTTGCGCGATGGTTCTGTCGGAATGGCCGATCCTTTTTTATTTCCATTATCTCTCCAAGCCTTTGCATTTTTCTCGGTTTATCTCCCCCCCCCCCTGCCCCACCACATTACGTATTCCCCCTCGCAATTTTTTTCATCATTGCTTCTTCCCTCACATTCCTCGTTCCATCAACAAGCAACTTTATTCAGACTCATCATATACTGCTGCGAGCAGGATCAATTGATTCGAGACTCGTGGGGAGATTCATTTTTCTGCTCATCTCCCCGAAGCTTACGAGCTCAGAAGACGAGTAATCGTTGCAAAAATAGTCGACGTTCTTCCACGAGATACTTCTCGACACTGACAATATGGAGGACAAGTCCAAAGGGAAACTTTTTATTTATAAACTCTTGTTTGGTTTTCTCTAAACTGGAATCGTTATCGCTGAATTTGACTGTGTTAATATTTATCAGTTATAATGTTTATTATTGCATCGTTTATTGAGCTTGTTTCCCTTGGCTCCGTCCAAACTTTATGATTACTTGGGTCTAAGCTGTATTAGCCTACTTTTGTATTTGAAACAAGTGTGTATTTTAGGAGAGATCCAAGGTAAAGAGAAAAGAGAGAGAGAGAGGGAGGGGAAAGTGAAGGGGAATGAGAAAGGGGGATGTATGCAGTCTGGGATTTGAAAGCTCGCATGAACGCCTGGGCACACATACCGGATGATTAATCCCGCTGGATGAACCCGAGTTGGGTCATCCGCTGGAATGCTCGAGAACGAGCACGATCTAGGAGATAGCTCGGAAGACACGAGTAGAAAAAAAACCCGTATGTATAATTTTTTAGCAGCTTTTCACGCGAGAGTTTCATCAAAAAATTCGAAAAATTTTCATTCCTCCCAAAAACGTTGTGCTACGAAATAAAACAAGAGACCGAAGCTGCATTTTCTGCGAGACAATCTTCAGCGAATTTTTTAGCCACTAACCGTTAGAAATTTCAACGAACCGTTCAATTTATTTATTCATTGTAACCATCTGACCATCGCGAAACTAGTACCTCAGCGAACAACGCAGTGTCGAATTTGTTTCCAGTTTATCCTCGAATTATACACTTGAGACAATTAACAAACCTACGAGTTCTGTTTACACGAAATTCAAAAGGAAAAACATTTGAATCGTTTGAAGCAAAGATTATGGACGCAGTTTACAGAGAGCCAGCAGGGCTGTTAAAGTTAAAGCGAAGGCATGATCTCCCATGCTTCCCAGCCCCAGACACCCCTTCCACCTTTCAAAGTGAACGCGTTTGTCGTGCCTGTCCTCTTCATGAACGTCTCCCGCAATTCTCTCCTCCCTCTCCTCTCTCTCACTCTCTCTCTCTCTCTCTCTTGCTCGTGTACCTCTTTCGCATACCAAGGGAGTTACGGTCGTGTTAGCTGTTTTGAATACAGAGTTATATATAAAAGGAAATATATAGGTAAACGTAGAGATATGTATATATTGATATAGTCTGAGGCAAGGGCATGACGTGGAGTACACGAAAGGGTGGTTTTAGCATCGCATCAGAGAGATTCTCATTCACGAGGTACAGTCGACACAGAACCTCGGAGAAACTTAAGGCTTGGTACCGCGTAACCACGAATACACTTCCGTGAACCGTCCACGAAGGTTTTCATGTGTAAAAGCGGCCTCAATATTGAGACTGGCAAACAGCAAATATTGGGAATGAGGGGGTGGTGGAAAAAATTGATGGTTTTTGGGTGGCAACTTGAAGAACTCACATCATCGAGTTGCTGGTAATTATTGAGCTTTGGAATGAGGGAACAAGATTTATTTATGAATTCTGAGCTAAACGGGGGAAATCCCCTGGGAGAGTGGCTGAATAATTCACTAAACTTTCGTTGGACTATTTTTGGGTTTTTACCTACTAATTAGCAGCACGAACTGTTCCGGTCTAATTTTCAATCACTCAACCCCACGCGAGCATCGAGCTTCTTTACTTTTATTATTACGATTGAGTGTATATTTGGATAATTTGTCAGTGGATGAAATTATTCAAACAACCTGAATGTTCTTTTTGCAGCAGGAACGAAGAAAAAATTGAGAATTTATCTGTGGGGTTGTTTTTTTGGGTAGGATAAAAATGAAAGAACGACGGAGGAACAGACGATGTCGTATTACAGAAATTGGGTCGTGAAATAAGCGGATCACTGGATCTTTCGAAACAAGTTACGGGGAGAGAGAGAGAGAGAGAAGGAAAGAGACGGAGTCGAGATTCGAGAAGATTTGAAACGACCAACGATCCTTTGGATTTTTCTCTTTTTTTTTTTTGCTACGTGTAGCAGGTTTCGATACAAGCTCGTGAAAGGCAAAAAAATGTCGAAGGAACGAACTTATCCCAGCTGGAAAAGACGCGTATGTGGGCGGCTGCAATTCCGTGGACTCGCTGAGACTCTCCACCAGTCCACGTTCTGGGTATTACCTTTTTTCCAACCGTAACCAGTCAGTCGAGTAATCCTTCAGCTGCAGCCTTCTTCAAATTGTGTATACGTAGATATATACCATACATACATAAAACCGATTCCCCCCATCCCATATAACGCCATGTGGAAAGAATGAAATCACGGTCTGACCAAAACAGACTGTCACCCCTTAGACCATACTTTCTCGTCTCCGAGATCCTCTCGCTTCTCCATTTTTTTTTTTTTTTTCATGCCCCCATCAAAATGCCTCTGAGCGACAACTTTTCCAACAAACAACACGGACCTGCCTCGATTTATCCTCGAAAAATTAAGCGATCAAGCCTGAACTTGTACAACGAAATGTCTGACCAAAAGAGGCTTATACTACTGCCGTCTGAATAACCCGACAAATTTATCGGATTCGCGGAATTTGATCGTTCGAAAAAGCCACCGCGGTCACATTGATTGTTGAGAATTATCATTTTCTCGTGCAATGACGTTTCGTGCATAACGTTTATTCATTTTCCCACTTTTTGCAAATAATTCATCGAATAAAAACGAAATTCTATTGGAAAAGCTCGCGACTGCGTCAGTGTTTTTTATACACAAAAGTTTAACAACTTTTCACGAGTAAAAATATTACAAAATCGTAAATCGCATCGACTGTTTAAAAAAAATTATTTTCTCTTGCAATGACATTTCCAAAAAGTTAAACGAATAAAGTTTTATAAAATCTCAACTTTTCACGAGTTAAAATATTATAAAATCCTAATTTGTTTGAAATTAAAAAAAAAAGGGAAAGTTAATTAAGATAAGTCCGTGAGAATGAGAGTGATTACTTCGTCCCAGAATGACGAATCGACTATTTCGAGATCCCGAATCTTAAATATTGATATAAAGATATTGTTATGCAAATTCGGTGGAAAAGAGTATGCTTTTGCGCGTGATACGAGGAGCTCTGGAGAAAATAGTGGAACGAGGTAGAACCCAGATGTTTAATAATTCTAGGCAGTACAAAAGATTGGAGAGAGAAGGAGTATAAGGAAGTGAGAAGGGAGCGTAGGAGGAGGAGGAGGGGGGGGGGAGTCTTAATAGGGGTGATTACCGGCACCGATAAGCATCGGGGCAATTGCCGTAGCTGGCCTCCTGGAGAATGGATTACTATGTTCCTTTTATACATGCAGTGGCTTTATAAACGTTCTTCCGTTCTTCATCCCTTAAGGCTCCGACCTTTCCTTCGTTTGCAGAGAGAATAATGACGAAAACTTTCAACCCTTATCGACAGGCTTCGAAACGAAGAAAAAAAAATTTTTTTTTAAATAGTAAAGTCTTAAAAATACAAAAATGAATATAAAAGTTTAGAGAGCCTCCATTATTTTCAATTTTTGTGAACAATATTTTCTTTCGTTCCTTCGCAGGCTTTAAAATTCGTGGAATATAAAAATTCATACGAGTCCAGAGTGCATAAAAAAAAGTTGCAATTTTTTTTTTTCGTTCTTTTTTTTTTTTTTTTAATCTCATGTTATAAATATTTCGCCTTTTTTATTCTATCGCACGGTAAATTTTATTCATCGTCAAATGTCCTCGGATTCTGCACTCGTAAAATCCTTTATTCTCGAAATTCCTACACACGCACACACATGCGGATGGACTTTCACCAGAGGGCGTTGTAAAATACAACGAGTGTTTCATTTGTATGCAGAAATGCATGGGCAAAACGCGCGAGAAAGAGGAAAAGGGGGAGATACGAGATTTTCTAGAGTACTAATGTCCAAGTGGCCGTGAGACTCGTGTTTCAATCCACGTGAGAATTTGCATGTATTTAAAGAGGAGTATAGCTCACTGGTAAATCCACAATTAGACAATGGGGGATGAAAACGAGAACGAGAACGAAACAGCCACTAAAAATGTGCACATGCGTTCGCGAGGACTTAACGCGAGGAATCCTAAAACCAATTTGTTATTCAACAGAGAGATTATGTTTTCGAGATTCGCTGTAGATCGGAGCAGGATTCAGAAATTCGTGCATTTGATTAACAAGGAAAAATTTTGTCAAAAAACACCAACAACTTTTTTGTCAAAATTCAAGCGTCACGAATAAATATCCTCGAGGATATTTCGATAGGGAAAAGGTCCTGCGATAAGACCTTTGACATTCCAATAATCATGATTGAGTTATAATTCTCATAAGGTTCGGGCGATGGAGAGCACCGAGGAGGGTCAACTATTTTTCTCATTTTCCGCGACGAGGCACGCAGCTTTCTTCGACCCCACCCTCGCCCTTAACAACCCCTGTAATTATCAATCTTTTGTCGTTCGAATTATGAGACACACCCTCCGAAAAGTGGCTTGAAACTCGTACCAAGGCTTTTACACATTTATTTACGTCACATTCGCTACATGAGCACACACACACGCCGCTGCGTGGGTGTGATTGTGCCAGTGAGAAGAATTGTACGAACCAACACGATTTTTCGTCGCTGCTCCAATTTACTTCCGAGTTCGACGGTTATTTGAGCGACATAAAAAATGTCGAGTTACGAGGTGGAACATAAAAATACTTGCGGGTCATTCGAGCAATATAACACTTTTTTTTTTCTCAACCCCTTATTTTCTGCGATATGAAAGCGAGCTCAACATTTTTTTATCGCCGTTTTGTGCGAATTTTCAAAAAAACATCGTTTCTTTTTTTTTTTTATTACTTGGAGATTTTTCGTGGAATTTTTCCATTTACGAACTTTTTTTTTACATAATTGATTTCATTGAAATAATTGAAAAATAAATGATTGAATCATTTTTTGTTTTCAAACGAACGCACTCGAGTTAACGGAACGGAAAAAGTAATTTTCCGAGATAAAAAGACGAAATTTTGTTCGTTTTTTTCGTGTGATCGCTGGGATGAAATTTATGAAGGGCAGCATTTTGATTGGGTCGCTAACTAGAGCGTGTAATAATTCAATCGCGAGGTAAATAATTGAAGGGGCATTCACGATTTGCGAGCAATATTTCTACGCTTGTTATTTGGATCGTAATTCATTGAAAAGGTGGAAAAGGAAATACAATAATTCACACATTTGTTGAAAGCAGCATCTGTGACATTGCCCGTGTACACGGGTCCAAGGTTGCAAAAATTATATTTAATATGTATGTGTTTTTTGGGTGGAGGGGAAAAAAATAATTTGCAATTCGTGCGAAATGTCAAAGTGTCAAACTGTAGTTACGAGCTTTCGTTCTATTTCGCTTCTACCGTAATATGATCGATCGTCGAAACTTGTATATATGCACGTCCATAGACATTGCTCGATTTTCTGGGCACGTACAAGGATAAGCCATCCCTTCCTCTTGACCCTTAATGATTAATGATTTATATTGAAATCTCTATAGCATTATTATAAGGCAAAGAAAAAAGCTACAGTTTTCCTATAAAGAGTGACGAAATTATTCCCAATAAATGGGAAACGAATGGAATAATAATTTGTGAAAAAAAAAAAAAAAACATTTGTTTCGTTAAGTTGCGATATTGCGAGAAGCTCGGAGCAGAATGGAAATATAAATTGGCATAAATATGCAATAAATTTGGGCTAGGAAAATGAATAATTTGTTTGGCGACTTTAGTGGGTCAGTATATGGTAGTTTCGTGAGAGTTGTTCGCGACGATTATTTAGTGGTAGAACGGGAATAATCCCGAGGGTGTACAATTTTCGATAATTAGTGCCAAGAGGACTCCCCGAGTGCGGAGAAAAAGAGAGGAGCGAGAGAGAGAGAGAAAGTACCGGAATTCAGTAATTTAACTGACACTCGGAGGAACAAAAGGTAAGAGGAAATGTCCACGCAGAGATAGAAACTGTTGCAACGTTTAATTGGATACATTTCAAAAGGAACGAGGGAGGAAGGTAGTAGAGGAAGAGAAAAGAAGAAACCGAGGGAGAGAGCACGAAAGAGGGAGAGGGGGGAGAGGAAGAGGAAGTAGCTGTGCGTGTACCGAAGGGTAAAATAGAGTAGAGACCGAAGAGAAACGAGGTGTATGAGGTACACGGTACATGAAGCTCGAATTGATATCTATGCGAAAGATAGAGAGATATATATGTGGACGAGGCATGAGAACGAGGAGTAGCGCGCCAAGCCATCACAATGGACTCGTGGACCACGGGGCTCGGGTAAAATTGCATCGACGAACGATCACGAAACGTTTGCCTGTTGAAATTTTGAATATACACAAGAGAAGAGAGGAGAGGAGGGTGGAGGATACCTGTTTACTCTCATCGCTGTCACATCTGTCTAAAAATATACATATGCGTACAAGGTGCTCGAAATTCGATGCGATAATGGCTGGAATACATAGGCATTGAAATTTCGAGATGAAAAGTCCTTGGGCACTTTTCTCTCGGACTGGGCGTTGCTGATGTATCGAAGAATCAAAGTGAGAGCCAATCGGCGGGCTCGGAAGCGGAGGAGCGGCGCGCAAGAGTGGAGCGGAGTTTTCGCGCTCCACTGGCCATCACCAATCACGGCAAATATCTCGGGAACCCTACGTCTTAGAAAAATATGACCGAGGACTTTTCTCTCCAGAATTTCATATTCTAGCGACTCCCGATCTCGAAAGTACGACTTTCTGGACACTCTGTACGATATGTATATAAATCGTTACCACTCGTGATACGTGAGCGATGTCTGCGTAGACAGGATACATTATTAGCTCACTCTGTTGGCCATTCGAGCATTAACTAAAAGCTCCGTAAGCATCAGACTGTCTGAATCAACTTAAGCTCCCAACACGAATGAATCAACTTTTGGCTAACTATGAACAACAACACATAATCAACGAGCGAACTAGTGAATTATGTACTACAAGAACGATTCTGGTGAGGGCATTCGAGGGGAAAATTCGAGCTCAAAAGCTAATTCTTGCCGACAGACTGGTACAGACATTCGATATCCTAACGTGATTTACCAAAAGTTTCTAGGACACCGACGATGGCTTATCACGACTGAATATTCCTGAGCGCGGAGATTCCTTCGATTTCAAAATCGTACATAAATTTCAAAGAATCATGTTACCAAAATTTTAGTTTCTCTTTCTTTCATTTTCATCGAACGTCGAATTACAAGGGCCGCACAAAATCTCGCGTTAATTTCATTTCCGAAAAAGGTTTCCTCACGTTCTAACTTCTGGGGAGGAACGATTGGAAGTTTGAGAAATCGTCGAAACTTGAATGAATGAAGCCAAAGTACGTTAACGTGTATCAAGGCTTCGTAACGCTACTGTAGCCATGTAATGTAATCCCGTGTAGAGTCTTCGGTCTTTGCTTATGTGTTTGATTGGTTTCCTCATACTGGAATATCCTCGTGGTTGGCTTTCAAGTAGCCAGCGATGCTCGAATCCCCGCGACGTCGCTCGCACGGACAATGGTGCGCGTTTCTATCCAACCGTTTCGTACGACACTATATACGTGTACAGACATTATTAATAATCCCTCTCTCTCTCTCTCTCTCTCCTCTCTCTCTTATTTTATTTTATTTTATTTTGTTTTCTGTATTATTTTTCTTATTGCCTAATAGTTTGCAGACTAAGGCAAATAATAAACCAAACAATCAATCTCTCTCTCTCTCTCTCTGTATAGTTGTTGAATATTAATTTTTTGCTTTTTTCTTTTCTTTTAATTTTTCTTTTTCTTTTTAAATTTATTTCTATAGTTTTTTTTTTTTATTTCTTTTGTCATTCCATTATTATTACTATTATACCCATCTCTCTGCACATTGTATTTTTCATAGTTGAAGTGAAAATGAATTTTGTAATGAAAAAGAACCATTAATAACTTTTAAAGTTTAAAGTTTAGTAAATACGAACTTTTTAATAATTCCCAGTACATTGTTGCTCCACGAAAAATCTTGCTCGATCGTTCTTAGTTCCTGGGAGGTGAGCTACGTGCAAGAGGAGAACAAAATAGAAGCCACTTAAATGATTATTTCCGGAATTGAATATAATTGATTGAAAATTGAATGAAGGTTCGGATTCTTGTTAATTAGAGTATTAAAGAAACAGAATACTCATTCCGATCCCTTCTACGCGAGAGCTTACATTTAAAAAAAATGAGGCCCGAGTGACAATCAAAGAAATTAAAAAAATGAAGACACAGCGAGGAAAAAATAATCTTTTGAAGGAATAACCGTGAGCGATGAAGAAGGATTCGCTTGGGAAAGGAGCTCATACGTCATTAACACGACCTACAGAATTTTTTCTCTCGAGCATCGAGCTCGAAAGTCTCCCAGCGCTAACCGACGTGTGTAATGCGAGAGGGTGTAACCTCATTGACCATTCGGCTGAAAAATTTTATCTCGCCTATTTATTGAATCTCGAAATAAATCTCCATCATGATTTGTTCGTTCGTGCGTGCATTCATATGTATCTATAGACGGATTAATATTATAATAACAAACTCCACAGATCCGGATTACGATGAGAGTTCTATTGCAGCACGAATCAACGAGCTGTCTGCTCCCTTCCGGCTCCTCCGCCTCCTTATCACTCTGAGCTTTTCTATCATCATTTTAAACAATCGAATTAATTATAGTATTGGAGATGAAAGTAATGAGAAATCATACAAGTTGGCTGACCCACATTTCAAAGTCTGATTCGATCAAATATACATTTTTTTAAAATCCATCCATTCAATCTTTTGTTATAAATGGTGAATATCATTTGAAATAATTTTACGAATAATTTTATTATTGTTCCGATTGCGAATTATGGAACGTCGAGTTGCCACAACGAGGTTACGATTATTCAAAAATTAAATTACCCCATTGAGAATTGCAACGATAATCACGTAACGATCTACTCAAATTATTAATCATTAGCATCCATCTATTAGCCACTGACCCCCTACACTGCAGGTGAAATAATATGGAAAGGGAGGCTCGAATAAGGGGAATGTTAAGGTTTAGTATGAGGGACGTGTGCGTCATTGCTGCTCGGAGAGAATATCTGCGGTCGTGTCACGTACATTTTCACATGGAGAAGCCGCAATTCTCTCTGCCAACTATGTATATATGAACGATTGATAACGCTGGGTTCGTCGAGGCCTCCTACCACGATGCAATTAATGACGAGAGAAGCCACGAGCTGCGACGCAAGGTTCACAATCACCAACGACAAAGGCGAGGTGTGGACCAGGACCAGGAAGGGGGGTGTCAAGGGCCAGAGGCATCGAGGCGGGACAGCAGGGGAGGACCAACACGTTCTTGGTCCAGCGAGAAATTAGGACAAATTTCAAGCTCACGATAATTCCAAGTGGAAACGCGATTTTCCCAAAATTTCCATATTCGAGAAATACTCTGAACAAAGTGTTTTTTCGAATCTCAACATTTTATTAGAAAAATCATTTTTAAATCGCGGCTCAAACGTCCTTTTTTAAAACGTTGACAAATTCAGAAGAAAAATCGAGCTTCCCGATCGAAATGTTTGCGAGAAAAAAATCATTTGAAAAATATCTATTTGTTCAGTATTTCAATCTTTGTGGCGTGCACAAGGGTGAGATTTGTTTGAGGGAAGAATGAGGAAAAATAAATGGGAGAGACAAAATGTAATTACAGGTTTTTCGAGATACATGAGGCTTGCAAGAGTGAAAAGGGACAAAGGAAAAGACTAAAGAAAGCATTGGCAAGTCTGCTGCGCTCGTGCGAGTACAGCCCTCGTGCAAACAGATCGATAAAATCGCGTATACACACGAGTTTGAGCCTATGAAACTCTTTTTCACTGACTCGCTTGCGTACGACGTATCGTACAACGGATATTTCTGTTTTCTTTTTTTTTTTTTTTTTTCAATTATACGCTGACATTTGCAAAGTTAGAGTGGAACGAGCGAAGTGATAGGACCTCTGCAACGAACAAAGTCTCAGCTCTCTCGCTCATTCTCTCTGAATGTCCCGTCCGCTCATCGTGTTTACTCTCGAAAGCTTGTGATCTTTTTTTCCCTCTTTCATAGACGACGATAAAGAGCGTTGAGACTAAGCGCAGCATGTCGGAGACTAAAACTGCCTTTTTCTTTTTCAAGCTCGTTTTCACTTTCTCGGGGTGTTCCATATTCCCGTGTAATTCGTAATTAGAATTTTTCAATCTGGAAGCGCGTGTGTAACGTTGTAATTGAAAATCTTTTCGATCGAGAACCCCATTTTTTAATTACGAAAGGAAAATCGAAATTTCAGGGCTTTGTGTGTTTTTTTTTTATTCAGAATATCTTTCATCTGTTTTGTTGGATTGCACGGATTAGCGAAATTAATAAAAGGGGGAGAAAAATATTACGGTTACGATAAATATTTTTATCGGGACTTTGCGATCTATGAGTTGAAAGATTCGGTTCTACGAGCTATTTAGCAATGACATTTCCAATTTAAAAAACTGGCAATTAAAAATTAATGATAGAGATTCTCAGGAAAAATTTTTGCTTATAAATGAAAAAAAAAAAAAGAAAAAATTAAAGCTCCGGTGCAGAGGGTTATAAAACATAGACGGAATAAAAAATTCCAACAGTCCATAAAGTAGGGGGATGAAAAATATGGAGAGAAGGGTGGCTCGGCAGTCTGTTGAAATATTTGAAATTTTTACCAAGCATTATATCACATTTAACCACAGAACATATGAGTTTTGGTTCGCGCTCATTTTTTTCCTTCGTCCTCCTTCATTTCTTTTTTTTTCTCTCCTCGTTGTCGAGTTTTTTTTTTTTTTCAATTTTTTTAAGTTTCTTTCGGTTTTTCTTCGTATCTTTCTTTTTTCTCGTGGGTTATTCGGGCCACGGGAAACCGCACAAAATCGAGATAAGCCTTTCCACTTCGTAGGATGACACGCTCTCTCAAGTCAAATGCGATTAGCCTAATCCTAATATCTGATCGATGGGTTCATCCCCTTATTCCATCCAGCCACGTGCTAACGTCACTCTTGTTTCGATAACGTGTCAACCCCCCCCCCCCCCCTCCCCCGTTTTGTCTAAAATATAATTATTATTTAGTATTTTTTTATTTATTTTATCAAATTTATTTAATTTATTAATTTACTTAATTCATTTATTTATTATTTAATTTATTTAATTCATTTTACTTTATTTAATCGTTCGCCGCTTAATTTTTGTTATTTATTACTGGTTATTAATTTTTACAGCATCTCATTAGGTCGCTTTGAATTGTTATCGTCGTTGTGGCTATTTTACTGCTTAATATACTCCCGTGGACCGCAGGTTTTTTTTTTTTTTCCCTTAAAATTCTTCGTTACTCATGAAACTTTGTCACGATTTTTTTGCAATTTTTTGCCTCATTTTTTTTTTTAACCTTGTCGCTGGAAATTTGTACAACGCGTCGGGACAGAATTGCCACTTCGTTGAGTGACTCGACCCCGACAGAGTTGTTTCGAAATGTCGACTTGACGTGTAAGCGGAAGGGGATGAAAAATAAGAAATCACGAGGTTCTATCCATTTTGCTTCGGACTTTGGGAAGGAAAAAAAAACACGTCGAGCTTTCGACGTTTAATTATGTTTTTATTAACCATTTTCATGGGGCTCGCATCTTCGATTATTTTCGTTAATCTGTGTCTTTAGCAGCAGTTTTTTTTTATTTTCTTTGCAGACAAAAAAATTTAACGGTTTCAGAGTTTTTAACTCTTCGAGTACACACTGGGTCTGTTTGACCCCAACAATTTTTTGTCACCGATCGTTTGGCATTTTATTTTCGGTTTCGTCAAAAAAACGTACAAAAAACGTCTCTACAAAAAAAAACAAAAAAAAAAACGCCTCGAACAACGCCTTGGGTCAGATTGACCCATATGCACTTATAGTGTGCACCCGAAGGGGTAATGATTCTCTTTGTATAATGTTACTCATCGAGGAAATGATTTTTTTTAATACTTCCAAATTCGAGGATTTAAAAAAAAAAAAAATTTAATATTGCTCACGTCAATTTAATGTCCAACGTAATCTAAACGTGTTACTCGACGTGTGAATTATTGCTCGATATATTTCATGCTAACTAAGTTTAAAAAAAAGGTGATAAATTGTCTTTTCTGTATATAGTGGATGGTGTTGTCAGTTTATAGCGAGTGGATGTCGAAACTCCCTGCGTCGTGACAATTCTCGGGGAAAAGATAAAACAAAGGACTGGGAAACAAAGAACATGTAACCGAGTCTCGTAAAATCCAGGCGTAGGGGAAAAAAAAAGTGAAACAAGGAGTAATGAAAAAGGGGACTGAGAGACGAGTGATTCGATGTGGAAAAATACGTGTGAATAAGACGAGACACGTGAAAAAAAAAAAAAAAAAGAAAAATAAAAAAGTTTACCAAAGACAAGACCGGAAATAAAATTTTTTTGTTGCTTTCAATTCCCTTAACAACATTATTTTCTTACAGCATCGAGCTCAATGGTTTGGTTTGAAAGGAGAAATCATTCACTGGTTATTTTGAGTTTCTCGGGAACAAACGTTTATTATCAATCCGCAACAACCCTCATTTCTTTTTCCGCCTCAAGGTAGCGGGAAATTCAGTCAATCACACACTAGACTGGATAAAAATACTCTCGTTTTTTTTGTTTTCATTTTTTCACCTTTTTCTCATTTTTTCACAAGAAATATTCAGCCCGTCGATCTTTTCTGCTCTCGCCATCACGATACCAACTTTATAGAGGCTCGGATAGTCCAAGCTCCCTAATAAACAAGAGAGAAACGAGGGAAGGAAAAAAATGCACGAAAAGTCTCTTCGTATATTTTTTTTTCTTTACTTTTATTTTTTCGATTCAAAAGAGACACGAGAACCGAGCAAGATCGATGGCTTTTTCCCTTTTCCCTATCTCTCTCTCTCTCGTCCAGCCTTCTTCACTTTTTTTCTGCCTCTTTCGAACATCATCTCGTTCGTGTCTCCTTTTAACCCAGCAGTGAAAGAACCTCCCGCCCTTCCCCAACGTCGCCCGGACGCTTCTCCACTCGCGTACACGAACATCTAAATATCTTTTTCCTTTTTTTTTTTTTTTTTTTCACTTTATTCGCTTTCCTGCTGCCCTTTCACTTCTAATGCTATTTCCTATTTTTATTCGTCTTTCAAAATTCTGTATGAAAAAATGCGAGAGGTAGAGATTTGCTAAAAATCATTTAATTAATTTTCCGCGTCAATTTCAAGATTTTTTCGGAGAAAATTCATTTCCCTGATAAAATTTTAAACTTTTCGTCGTTTCTGGCAAAAAAAAAATGCACTGCTGCCTAAATTCAACAGTTTGCAATATTTCCCTGAAAAAATTCTCCAATCACGATACGAGCGAAATGAGATTTTCCATGAATAAAGCGAGAATAAAATTTTTTGCACGATTCTACGAAATAATGGAGGACATTATGATTAACGACGTAGGTTCAGGCATTTCGATAAGATACTTATCAATTCCCACGTAATGACGTACGCTCTGAGTCACTTGGCTGGTTCCCCGAGACTCATTTCATTTCTTCCACTCGTCCATCTCGTCGATCCTCTTATTTCTGTGACGTAAATCGAGATAATGAAAGAAAGAAAGAGAAAAAGAATATCGAGTGTGATTGAGATCTTGGATTTTCGAGGCTTAACTGTTCCGTATCCATAATGGCGATTATAATGGAAATCCATGCTTGCCGATACGATTGTTATCGATAGAACAAGAATGGCCACGTTCCCCTCCCACTTTCCATTCCAAGAGCAAAAAATAAATAAAAATATAATTTTTGTGCGTTTACAATGTTGAGTTTCGTTTCATCAACGACTCGGCCCTTAAGGGAGCTTCACTGCTGTGCATTTTTACACATTGGACGTTGGTTCAAATCTCAAAAGTCAACAAAATCAAATTTTAACCTTTTGGGGCTGCAACGAGAAAGAAACAGACACCGAGTGTGTCTGTGTGTGCGTTTCACGAAACGAACGATATCTGGACTTTGTGAATTTCCTGGCAGAGTACATAACGTTTAAACGATAAGTCGATTACTTAGGAAAAGTAGTGACGTCCATATACAGCGATGGCTTGTGTGTACGAAAGGGCTGGAGATATCGCTATAGAGAGGGAGTAACTGCATCGATAAATCGTATAATTAAACGTTATCGAAACAGAGGGTATTTTCCCCGTTAGGGTGTTACGAGAGAGTAGTACACCCTGCCGGGATAGCCGACGGATTTTTCAGTGAAGGGTAGAAAGCGAGGGAGCAAAGAGAGAGAGAGAGAGAGAGAGAGAGGGGTGAGTGAGGGGGGGTGGAGGATTGGAATTCTAAGCCAGAGAGAACCATGCTTGATAACGTAAATTATGCCCTTAAGGGTTGCAGCCCCGCACGTTTAGCCACGACACATCTGGCTTTTGGGGACGTCGACCACGAGCTTGGGGATCATTTTGGAAAGACACCCTCCAATTTTTTATTTTATTTTTTTCGTTACCAGGACTTCGATACAGCGAAATATTTTGCAGTAAAAAAAACTGATCTTCATTTTTCACTACAAAAAATATGTGACGCTAATTTTTCATTCTCGCAGTCGTCACGCTTTTTTTTTTACTTTTTCAAAATTCACACCTCGCAAGAGTTTTTATTGGAAACGTTTCATCTTCTTAATCCAGAAGTAGCCTATCAGCCACTAGCTTTTCTCTCAGTCTCTCCTTCAATCCTTTTTCCTCATGCTTCACGAGCTTCCACCCCCCGGGGCTCTCCATCTAGATACTCTGTTTTTTTTACTCACTCTCTCTCTCTCTCTCTCTCTATCGCTTTCTTCCGTGCACACACACGGACCCAGACTGGTGAACTTGATAAACACTACCGGACTCTTTAGCAGCGAGTGTTCAGTGCTTTCCTGCCTGGTGCATTTCATCGACGGTGTCAAACGGAATAATTCACAGTGCACCTAGTTTCGAGTCAAGTGCTGGAGAGCACCTCATCCAGAAACCATAGAAAATTTTATTCTCCTTTATGAGAATTGGTCAGCAAATTCGAAAAAGAATTTTTTTTTTTCGAATCCATTTTTTAAGTATGCAAAATTTCCTATCGACAGAATTCCTTCAAATCTGCACCACACAAAGACAACAATGACATCTAATAGCTCGCGCAACTTTTTATAGGATTCACCATGTAGAAATCGAGATATTTATTTATAAAAATCACAATTTTCAAAAGTTTCTCATAAGAACGTGTGTTAAAAGTTGCAATTTTCAACATTAAATATTTCGATTTCCAAATGGTGAAGCCTCTTAAAACTTTGCATACACTTTGATGTAACATCGAAGAAGCTTTATTCAGTTTTTCGAAAAAATTGGTCGTAAAATTTTTTCGAAATTTTGTTTATTATATAACAAATACAGATTACCTCGGAAAATCTTGGATTTGGAGTATGTTGTTCTTTAGTCAATGTCTAACAACTTTTTTTAGTGAACTTAGGCTCGTAAACCATTTTGTATGTGAAAAAAACTGAGAAAAAAAAAAATTTAGATTTGACCATCGCCATAAGATAAATAGCGAGTGTTTTTTTTTTTTTTTTTAATCTGTATTCATCCATCGGTCAAATTTGTCGGATTTCGATTTATCGTTTCTTTTACGGTTCATCGAGATTTCGATACCGACCCGGATTACCCCACGTCCTCGAGAATGTATGATGAATAATGAAAAGGAGGTAAATTAAATTTACACTCAGTTTGCTCATAGTTTCGAAGGATGAAGCTGCTCAGAAGCAGGAACAAGTTTACCTCAACTTTGGTCGCTGCATCGAGAGAAAAGTTAGTCGTCGCTTAAGGTAAGCCACCAGCGAAACATGCCATCAGATTTAATTGGAAAGCCTATTCCCGCATGACGAGCTTTTACACGTTGGCCAAGAAAAAAATCAATATTTTTGTTTTTCCCCAAAAGTAATATGTGTTTTCTCTGACACATGATATATTTGGAATGTCATTTGGAAAAATATGAAGGGGTGAGAAAAAGTATATTTAGGAGGCACAGAGAGTGGCACGAAGAAAGGTGGTGCTTGACTTGAAAAACAGCGAGACTCGAATGAACCCCTTAAACAAAGAGCGTATGAAATATGCCTGGAAAGTAGCATCAGCCAAAATGATATTTGCGTCCCCAATCCGAAACTCGAGAGACTGAGTTATCGGAACGTTTTTTTTTTTTCGTGGGAGTTTGTGCGAAGATTGGTAAATTCAACTTGACGCGGGAGAGAATGATAAAAGTAAAGAAAGAGCCGGGGATATAAAAAAATGAAAATATAAGAGAGCAGAGAAGGGGGGGGGGGGGAGAAAAGGCTGGGGAGAGCGAAGAACGAAGGGTGGCGGAGGAGGGAGAGAGAGAGAGAGGAGAAGAATTCGCAAAAAGGATGAAGCTCGTGTTGGCGTTTGTGGCGTGGAGGTTTGGGCATGATCAAGAATTCGGCGTGGGTTTTCATGCCGAGCTGTGGCCATTAAACGCATACCACGATAGCCGGAGAATGCGGTTGGTGCAGCAGTAGCATTTGGCAGAGAGTAGCCCTTGGGCTCGAGCAGATTGAAAACAAAACAAAAGTTTGGCAATAAATAAAAAGCGAGAATAAGAGTAAGAAAGAGAAGTAGGGATAGTGGGATGGTAAGAACGAGAGGGGAACGAAAATACATATGGAAAGGCGAGAGACATCCAGAGGGTTGGAATTGGCAAGGGATGACATTACGTTCAGCTGGGGGATGAAACGAAGGGAAAGATGAAATTAATCGGGACATCTGTCGCGATTTCCACAAGGCACATGTGTGATGGCGTGTGAAGGTGGATCTCGAGCATTCCGAGCCCATAAACACACGCGGGGGATGAAGCAAGAGAGAGAGAGAGAGAGAGAGAGAGATGGAGAACCAAGAGCCAAGGGATGCTGCTGCTTCGGGAGCGCCAATCAACGAATAATCTGTTTAGGTTTCCTATTCATTCCCATCCGTAACTAACCTCCCTTATAGCCTTGGTACTCCGTCGTCAACATGCCCTTACAATTTTGGCAAATCGCGAAGGAACCCATGGAGGCTGGAAACATTACTCGGCTTCGTTATACGAGGGTTGGAGGAAGCAAAGGACGAATATATATCTCTCAACGAGATAGCGCACTACATATAAACCACATTTTTAGCAATATCACGTGCCGCTTGTCACGAGCATCAGCCCAGATGCGCTCTCCGAAAGGATCATCCCTTATTTTCTACTCCCACCTCTTCCCACTCCCTTATTCTCATTCACCCTTGACTAGGGGTGACTCGACTATACGTGTGTGGATACAAAAAGAGACTTGCATGTTTTATAACCTACCCGTAGGCTTGAGCAAGCGGTGACACATTTCTCTGTATAAAATGCCCACCCCCGAAGGGCTCGTTGTAGTTCTTCATCCCCGGATTAAATGGTCACCGCAAACAAGCCCCATTATAACGCTTTTACATGGGGAACCTCGTGTCTGACACGTCTGAAAAAAATTTGCATCACCTTCGTCCTGTTCCCGAAGGTTTTTTTTTTTTTATTCATCCCCTTCGGTTCGGACGAAACACAAAATGACCAAAACTTTTTGTTCCTTCCGGACAATCCCCATTTTACGAAAACATGACTTTTCTAAACTGCACACTCAATCCTTGAGACTCGGATTTTAAATCTACGACGAAATTCATGCGCGGAAACTAGTTGCCAATGTAACTTTTCATTCGTTCATCAACAACTAGCATGTTTGCACGAACGTTAATCCTGGTGGTGGCTTCGGGAAACGAAATAGCCTCTGGAACGCGAAACCAAAGATACCGAGCCTCTGGGTCCTAAGCCCTTCTCCAAAAACGTTTTATAATTCAGGGGTTGAAACGAATTACCAATGGGGATAAACAGAGATGAAGATGAGTCAGTGCTGGTGTTTTTATAGCAAACAAAGCCCAACGGACTCGGTAGATTTGACACGATGCAATTACACATCGTATAAACCAGACTCTTTTTTTTTTTTAATGCCAACTTTAAGCTTTATTTATCTTGCTAATCATTATTCGTCGTAAAAAAAAAAAAACATGGCTGATTTGAATCTACTCTCGAGGAACGAACTGCAGCCATTGTCGCATTTATTTCTTATTTTACGTTTTTCGCTGTGTTAAAAAAAAACGTGAAATAAAAATGTTACGAATAAAATTGACGAGTTTCCAATTGATGAAAAAAAATTATTTGGTAATTTTTTTTAACTGTGTTCGCTCAGGTGGAAAAACGATATCTGTAGGAGCATTCACGTTTTTCATGTTCTCGAACAATGCTTCGACGTAAAAGAAAAATCGTCGTCACGAACCAACGATCGAATAATCACGAGGAATTAGCGATACGCTAATTCGATGAATGGGTGCGTGTGACCAGGACAATCGGCCAAGGTTAATCAACGGCGTAGGGCCTGGACTCGAGGGACTGGAAAGCATGAGAAAAACGAACCTACGAAAATATATAGCTTTGCAACCCCCTTTCGTCGTCGTACTTACTGACAACATTGAGATCACTACCGGCCTTTTTTCTCCATTTTTTCACCTGTTTTGTGTGCTGTGTTTTTTTTATACGTATATTCCCATTGGGCTCGTTGCGCCTGTCTCGTGACCTTCATCGAGTAAACGTACGACCTACGAGTCTCCGGAGTATCCCTCGTCTATGTGTTATTTTATTCCACAAAACAGCCTCTGGGTTGCATGAAAGTGAATAATTTACCATAAAACGTTTTTCGCGTTACCTCGTTATATTGCGATCCTGCGATATCAACTGTTTGCACTTTCCTTTTATGTTTAATCGAGCCATTTTCAAGTTCAAACCACCCTCTCAACCCTCTTGATGCAAAAATATAATAATCCATCCATTTGTTTCATTCGATATCTTCGTGTTGCTCCGTCGATGTTTATTTCATTATTCGTAATCAATATTTCTCAATTAATTGATGAAACGATTTTGATTTTTCGGCAGGCAATTACGAGGTTGAAAACTTTTTCAATTTTTTTATACAGCATGTGTTTTGTTTATTTGATTTATTCATCGATTATTAATTAATAATCATTAATAATATAAAATAAATTATTAATTGAATTTTAATTTGTTTAATAACTCAAATTTTCAATAACAAATATTTAATTTATTCGAAAATTAATTTAATGTTTGCGAGTTTCTCCGGCAAGATGCTCTCGAGAGAAAATAATTTCAACAATACTAATCAATTGATTTTTAATTTTCTTGCTTCGATTTACACGCTCCTGTGTAATGAACAATTTTGATGAATAAATTATCAGAATATGGAGTACCGGACAAAAATATTGAAATAACAACAACACGAGAGACAAGTGGAGGGAAAATAAATGAGACAAAATAATATGGAACACTGAATAAAAGTATTTCGATCTTTATTTCCTCCGTGCAAAAGGAACAAAGATTCATTTCCAGATTTCGTTCTCTTTTCGTACTTTGTCAATGAAGAGAAAAAAAAGTTTCACTCATATCCACGCTCTCATAGCTTTTCTGTTTATTGTCTCTTGCCTCACTCTCGCTACCGACCACTTTTTTTTTTTTTTTCCATACTCACCCTAATAATCCATTCTTTTTCTTGTTTCTCTTGGCTACTGGCGTTCTTCCAGTCAGTTTTTCATAACACAAAAAACCACCCCTACACTCTTTCAAAGCCTCGTGCGCACGAGACTTGTTCAACTCATTTTTCCTTTCTTCATATTGGCTAAACCACGCTACATCTTTCTGTACACGTTGGCCTTTGAATTTTTTACACAAACCACCACTTCTCTCATATACCGAGTCCTTCTCAGTATTATTTTACTGCATTTCTTTCCCTTCTTCTTCCTTATTTTTCTCCCTTTAGACCCACACACCAATTTTATATAAAATGCATTCATATTTCTGTTCTTTCGTATTTTCAAAGACGAAGCCATCCTGCTATTTTGAAACTTGAGCCCTCACACTATTTTATCAAATAAACGTTAAGTTTGTCAGAATGAAAATTTAGCAATATTTCTAAAGGGTAAGGAATAAATTATGAAAATAGTCAGCCCAAGAAAAACGACCCTTGATCTCATCCCTACACTTAGATTATTTAACTCAAGTTTGCAATGTTCAAGTCCAACGAAAAATACTTTTAATATTAATTGTTTATTCAATTAACAAAATCATGACAATTTTCGTATCGATTTTGGGTTTTGATTCTAAAATAAAATCTCTTTATCGTCCTCATTGAATGTGGAACAAGAATTTTGAGCTCTGCTAAAGAAAAAACAGAATTTCGTTGCATTCCAACGATGCAAACTGGACGATCGTGTGACGTCAACAATACGACGAGTAAATAATTAATTAACTCTTTCGAGCGCACACCTCGTATGAGTGCATCTTGGGTCAATCTGACCCAGGGCGTTTTTCAATTCGTAGTATTCCGGTAAATATGCATTCTTTGTTTTTTTTTTTGTGCAGATTTTTTTTTTGGTACAAAATCGTCCATATTTATGGCTCTAAATTATTTATTTTTACGAAAACGAAAATTAAACTTCAAAATATTCGTTGCCATTAAATATCAAACAATAGGTGACCAAAAATGGTTCGGGTCAAATTGACCCAGTGTGTACTCCAAGGGTTAATATTTCATAAAAGTCAAAGGTCAGAGATTCTAGGATTTGGAAGTTTCGAAATATAAGAGTCCGGAGAGTTTAAAATCTGAAATATAGCCTCTCCGGTCCCGCTGCACGGTATATTGCCCAAGTTTCTCGAGACGTAAAAGGGAGAGGGATAAGTGCTGCATGGGAGGGTTAGGATTGCCCCGAAGGAATTGCCTCGGTTCTTGAATAATTAAGCTCTTCAAGCCCTACGGCCATGAAGCCTGGTTAGTCTGTGACTGAGACTACGAAACATCCAAATTTTAAGTATCTACACGCACTAAAAACAAATTTTTTTTTTTTTTAAAAGATCGATATTTTGTTCGATACGTTCGACTAAACGTTTTGTTTGAATAATTCGAAAAATTGTGTCATTACAGCATTAAATATTTTAGAAAGTCTCTTCAGAAGCTTATTTTTGTCGGTCCAATTGTAAATTTTACTGACAATTCCGTTAGAAACCAAAAATACTGCCAAAACAACGAAAATTTTGCAATTATCGAAAAATATTTGGTTTAACGTATTCAACGAAATATCGACAATTTTTAACAAAATTTTATTTCCAGTGCAAGACTGTACGTTAAATTTTCATTTTTTAATCCTCACTGTTCTATGTTAATGCAAATTTCGAATGGATTATTTCGAGGACCGAGAATGTCGTTACGACACTAAACGTTCGGAGGTTCCGTTTGATCGAGAGTTTGAAATTTATTGATCAACACAAATTGGTCAAAATTTGACAAGGTGCATTCGCCAAATATTTTGAGAACCAAATTCAGAAAGATTGAAGTTGAAACTTTTGACAGAATTCGTTACGAATTTCGAGCATGTGGTCGAGTAAATTTTCAATCGTTGAGAACTTGCTCGCGTTTCGCTTATTTTGTTCAATCAAACGAAATCCTGCAAATTGATATTTATAATACTCTCTAATTCGATTATCTTCGTAAAATGATGGACCTGGTAGTTATTGGCTTAATTTTCCTATTAAGCGGTTAATTGCTCCTGAACATACAGTCGAGATGATTCAATTATACATTTCGAGCTTTATTGCTTTGGATCTTGAACAAAATAGATTCACGAGGATCATCAACGATTCGGAGTGTTTTTTTTCATTTTTTTTCAAAGACCCTCGAAATATAACCATCAAACGTTAACGATGGGTCGTTTGTCTTCCATGGGACCAAGTCGAGAAAAATGCCTGCATGTCATATTTTGCATGAAATTGTGATAAAAAATTTTTTTTTCGAATGGGACAAATTTTTATAAAAGGCTCATGAATTTTTCAGATTTTTTGGAACGTTTCAAAATAGTGAAATAAGCGACAGAAAGGAACGACCCATCGTCAGCTTCAACGGTTTTGTTCGAAGGGTTAATTACAAAGTTGTTAAAAAGTTGTGGAATGTTCCTGATAAACATTCCAGTCAATTTTCCTAATTGTATTTCACTCGGAACTGTTTTTGGGATAAAATTTCGTAACGAAAATCGCGATATACTCGATAAAGTTTCGATCAATGGTTTTTTTTTTTTTTTTTTTTTTTTTTTTTTCCACGTGCAAATAAAAATTCTTGGCGTTTTCGAGTCCGCTGAAAATGACGCGCCGATATTAATTTCATTTGTAAGATCGATGAACACCGAGCAGTGAGGAAAAGAGAGAGTGAGGGCGAGTGTAGAGACGTGGCTGATAATTATCGAGACTGTGGACCGATAACCCCGAGATTACCAGCCGGTTATTACCCCGTTACAGGAGCAACGTCTATAAATTCAATTAACGGCTCACCGATACGACCACTGAAATCCCCTGTATACTCTACTTACGGCACGTACTGGAATAATAGTCCCAAACTTGCCTCCCCCCCTTCCTTTCAATGTATACTGTATATCTGGATGCATTAGACAAACGGACCGTGAGGGTTACCGAGTTATCGAATCTCCGCGTTGATAAGAAAACGATTAATTCGCCCATTTCGAGCCACGATCTTGCAGCTCGATTCAAGGAGTGACCTAATTCACCATAACACTTATTATAGGTGCTAACCCCCTGAGTGAAAAGTTCTAGCTCATAAAACGTATTTCACTCTTCAAAACATATAATCTAGAAATATTATCAAAAATAATATTATGTTATAAAAATAATGTAATAATTAATTATTATTATTTAACGAATACAATTAAAATAGTAATATATGAATATTAATTAAAAATAATAAAACAACAAAAATACATCATAAAAAATAATACTCAAATGATGTGTTATAAAAATAATTCAAATGTAAATTATTTTTATAAAATATGATTTGAATATTATTTTTTATGACATTGTTGTGTTGTTTTTTTTAAATTTTTTTATTTTATTTTTTTATTATGTTATAAAAATAATTCAAATATAAATTATTTTTATAAAATATGATTGGAATATTATTTTTTATGACATTGTTGTGTTGTTTTTTTTTTTTTTATTTTCATTTATTTCGAATAATATTATACAACCAAAATAATATAATAATTGATAACAATTACATAATAAATAGAATAATAATAGTAATATATAAATATCATTAAAAATAAAAGAAAAAGACAAATAATTATTTACACAATTAATAAAAACACAAATTTAAATTCAAAAATAATATTATCGATAATAATATTTATAGATAATACGTTTTATCTATAAAATACGTATTGACCATGAATCGTTGAATCATTAATTGTTCAAAATACTGAAATGAATTTTAAATAATGGAATAAATGAAAATAATGAGGGGGGGCAAAAATCGTTCAATGACATCGTCATCATATTTTTACGACTCAAAATGCATCAAAAACTTTTCCTCATTCTTGATGAAATTAATTTTTGGAATCGAAGCTCAAATTAAAAAAAAAACAACGTCAGAAAAGACTCACCAGTATGGGATAATCCTCCGGTGGTTCCTGCTCCCCAAAATATAGTCTCGTGTCTCACGAATGTCTTTTTTTTGTTTTGTTTTGTTTTTTTTTTTTTTCGTTTAAATCACTGTGCAGCAACGTACACTCTTGAATTATCTCAGAATGCACTATTCGCAGTGATCCGAGAGAAGTTAACTGATCGCGCTAATGTAGCCCTCACTCACTCTCTTTTAAAAGTTTGACGCGCGCGTCTGTGGTATTTCACTGCGTTTCTCACTGCAGTAGTTTATCCTGAACGCTCGTAGAGGATGGAACGTTAGAGAGAAAACTTTCGAGAGTATGCTAATGAAATAAATGTACGGGAATTAATGAAGGAATGTAAATTTATTCGATTAGCTATTGGCAGTTTATTATTTTCTTATTAAATTTGATGAGCTCGAAATTATTCGTAATTCAATGCTCGGGATATAAATCTCTAGATATTATTAATTAAATAATAATTTATCAAATTTTTAATTTATTAATTTATTATTATTTTTTGTTATTATTATTAATTCATTATTTATAAAATAATATCTGGAGATATTTTTATAAAAAAAAAACATTTTATAGAGACTTTACGTGTTCGAAAGAAAATGGAAAACTGTGAGGAAAATGCGCGAGCTGAATAGCGAGGCGACGAAACGTTCGAAGAAATTGCCGAGTTTGGAAACAATCGCGAGCTCAGGAACGCAACGCACTCGTAATCATAACATCGATGTCCCGGGGTGTAAGCAGCGCTTGGAATTTATTCAACTGTGGCCAAAGGACAAGAAGTAAATAACGCGATGGAAAAGAAAACGCGGTTTTTGTTAGTTCGAATGGATTTTCCTTGAAATTGAATTAATTCATTATTTCTCGTGGTAATAATCTTCTTGCCGCGAGTTCTCCAATCCAATTAATCAACTCAGGCAAAAAGCTTCTGAGGCTTTCGGGTGTTCGATCGATGATAACGTCGCGTTAATTTGCCGAGAGAATCACTTAATTAGCAACGGAAATTCAAACACTTTTTTGCCGCTGAAAATACTGAAAAATTTGGTTCGTTCGTTTGTTTATTTAATTACAATGTCCACAGTTCGCAATCGTTTTATTTATTATTTTTATTTTTAAAAAGTTGAAATTTTGTTGATTTTTTGTTGATCGATACGATCGAGAAAAATGTGAAAGATTCGCGAGGGGTGTGTGCTCGAACGGGGGGGTTGACACGTGCGGCGCGTCGAAACGCTGGCGAGGGACTAGAGACCCGAGCAAATCTGCACCCCCGGAAACTTGGTGCCCGCGCAACACCCTCCCACCCTTCCAAGAACACTAAACTCACTCACTCCTCCCCCCCCCTCCCCCGGCTTTGGCGACCACCACTACTTGAGCATTTTTCTTCGGACCACAAACTTGAAATTTTTTTTTCTTCCTCTTTATGGTCGAAGGCGCTCCACGAATCACCGTCGACGATCAACACTAGATATGTGACTCGAACGCACCAGCCCAACCCCTTGAGAACGTGAGGAGCAAAGCGAGACACCGAGGACAGGCCAAAGGAAGACGTTTGCACATTTTTTTTTTTTTTTTTCTTATTCTCTTTGCTTCTCCTTTTTTCCTTGGTCGTTTTACTTTATTTTTCGACATGCCAGAAGAATCGTGCGACGATGAAGGGTCTTCGATAAAATCGCAACCCCGATCGACACTCGGTCTGCATACTGTTTCCAAGAAAAAGGAACGAGTTATTTTTATCGAGAGAGAAAGGAGCGTGTCGAATAAGAAAATAAAGCAAGATCCGGGACAAAGTGTCCGGAACGGCTTTTTTGGTGTTTGAGGGGGTTGCAGGGGGTGCGGGAACTTGAGAACATCGTTTTTCTTTATTCCTCGTTATAAAACCGTGAAGGATCCTTATCATAAATTTCTCGCACTAAAGTGAAGTATGTCTCTGTACAAATAATGAAATATTGAAGGAGAAAAAAAAAAGAAAATATTAAAAAGTTGTGCAACTTTTGACTAAGTGTGAAAAAAAATTAATGAAGCTATAAAAAATTGTTGCTCCTGTCCCCCCGTGAGAGGTTGTCGTTCCCAAGTATATTTTCTCGAGTCATACATTTGCGGATAAATAAGAGGGAAGAAAAAACAGTGGCGAGAGATTACGAAAGCTCGAGGGATATAATTGAAGAATCCTCGTGGTCTCGTGTCTGAGAGGCTCTGCGAGGAAAGGAAAAAGAAACAAGCAGACGAAGAATACGGGAGGCAGAGGGGGCTGGATAAAGAGCTTGGTGTAATCAGGAGGAAAATAATTAAGAGAGAAGAATGAGGATATCAGGTTATAATAGCTCGTTGTAAATCGTGCCACCCTTTTGTTGAACCATCATGAGAAAACGTATAGAAGAGAGGAGACACGTATAATATATGTTAACGATGAAATAAAAGATGCTGCCACGCCGCACGAGCTGATTATTTAGTGACTAAAAATCTAGCGAGATAGGAAAAGAGAATAATAAAATAGCTCGCAAGTAGTAAAAAATGTCTCCAAGACGTTTGAGTCACAAAAAATTCATTAAGGGCTCTCGCGTCTATTCATAGGCAAATTAATTAGCTGGAAAGCCTCTCGGAAGATTTTTATCATTCATTTTTAATTGGTTCAGTCTTCACTCGTCAATGAGACGACGAGGAACAGCCTTGAAAAGTTATACTCGATTTAGTCACTCGAACGTCTTATTTTATGTATATAGACGCTCGTTGAAACGTCTCGTAAGCTTTTCCCCCGACCCTCGCCTCTCCACCTCCTTAAGTAAGCTCTGCTCTCGGGAATAAAGACCAAGCTTTATCCTCGTCAATGGGGCAAAGTTACTTTTCAATCGCAACGCGTAACTTGCACTATTCTGTCTCTCTCTCTCTCTCTCTCTCTCTCTCTATCTTTTTTCTTCTACATTTCACACGCCCTTTCGTTCTGACTCTCTTACTCGGATCGATCTTCAGGGGCGAGAGCCTCATTTATGCCAAGCAACTCATTTCTTTACCACGCGCCAGTAAACGTGCGTGCTTTGGCTTGGAAAGCTTACCTCTCGTCATCCCTTACTAAATTTCGTATATATATTTATATCTGCGTTTACAGGTTTTCCTAGAATCGACCATCCAGAGTTTTGTATTCCTTGTCAAATGAAATTTCCTTAAGCAAACTTGTAGACATTTATTTTTTATTTCTAAGCGTTCAATTGTAAGAAAACTTCAAAAAAACAGTTTCAAGGTCATTTTTCAGGATGTTTTTATGACTCAACTATCGGAGATAGAGAAAAACTGTCAGGGACTTTCTTGTAGGATTTTTTATTGTCTACAAGATTGGTCCTATGCAATTTTGCGCTATCTCTGACGGATTCGTTGATAAGAATGGAAAACCGGGTTTCTCGAGGAAACGCTGTTTCAAGGCCTTTTTTCAGGCTGATTTTATGACTAAACCATGCTAGGTACAGAAAAAGTGTTGAAAACTTTCTTCTAGAATTTTTTATTGTCTACAATATTGGTCCTATGCAGTTTGGCGTTATCTCCAGCGGATTGGTCGATACGAATGGAAAACTGAGAAAATTTCAAATTTCGATCCAAGATTTGGTCTCGCTATTGATTTCTGATTATTGAGGATGAAATCTGGAGGAGCCTGTATTGAGGCGTGTATCATAGTAAGGTAATATTCCAAGAAGAGAAGAAAAAGAGGCCGTAGAGCCAAGAGAGCCTCGTCGACGTCGTTGTCGTCGAATACGAGGGAGAGTAAGAATGAGAACAAATGATCCCTCTATCGCTTTGGCTCTAAGGGCAAGAAGGATAGAGAAAGGAGCCAACAAGGAAACGTGATGCTTTAGCAAATCCGTATGAATTCCAGGCGAAGCTTCGTGGACAACGAGAAAAAAAAAAAAAAGCGCAGCAGTTGGATGAAAAAAGGTGAAATGCGAGTAACGGAAAATTGCAAGGAATTTATTTCTTTTTCTACCGCCCAAGACAGATGTCTTATAAGTCTTCATCCAGTGGGATGATTGAATTTTATTTTCTCCTCTCCTCTAACCACCCTATATATGCTAAAAATATCAGAAACGTATTTTCCTGCAAAAACTCAAATTGGAACATGAATTTTTATCGAATAATAATCATAGAAAATTTTGTTATTGTTATTTGGAGAAATTGCAGCAAATTATTCCTTTATCTGAATATCGATTGTATAAACAATTCTTATTTTCATAAAGAGCTCGTTCATCTTAGATCGAATATATATATATATATATATAGGCAGAATGTTCTGCTGCGTTTAGTTGGTAAATGGCATAGTCAGTATCTCCGCAAGATCGTTCGGATGTTCGTAAAGCTGAATTGGCCGTTAGTATTGCCGACGAAACTCCGTCTATACCACGATACCCAGGGATGTGTTCTACGACCAGGGGGCAATTATGGTTAAGGCGAAAGTGGCTAAACAGTCTTGGGCTTCGAATTATATTGTTCTCTCTCCCTCTCTCTCTCTCTCTCTCTCTCTCTCTCTCTCTCTCTCTCTCTCCTGCTGTTTGAACGAAAACATAGATCTTGTGGCAACTCCTCTCAGCTGTCCAACCCTCGCACTGCTATGCTTAACGGTAAACGCTCCGATCCCAGGACCGTGCAGCCCGGAGACTTGCAAATTATACAATAGGAACTAGCTGCCTACTAAGTTTCTAATTAACTTTCAACGTGTACGAACCGATGAAAAAAAATTTTTTAATTTTCAAAATTTATTCGTTAGCCTCATTTCCTGATGAATTTTTTTCACGGAAACTGACTTATGAGTGCAAAGTCGACTGTAACTGTAACTGACGATTCTCATTAATCTGACGTCAGGGCGATCAGCCAAGCAAAAATAAATATTTTTTTGAATTTAGAAACTCGTTGCTCCGAGCAATATGCTCAATTTTATTGATTCACTGATAAAGCTCGCATTTTTGACGAACTCTCAATTATACGATGGAGATGAAGAAACTATGGAATAGGAAAAAAAAATGAAATGTGTCAGACGTCGATATATCGAATGGGTGCAGAATATAAATTCAAGAGTAAAGGATCGTGGAAGAGGGACGAAGGGATGATGGGTGTCGACGTTGGTTCGTGGCTGTTGCCTTCATATATCTATACATTATTTTGTCACGGTCAATGGAACAAGTTTTCATGGTTCGTAGATTCAGTCGGTGGCACGAGGGGCCCGGATGACACGGAATAAATTTATGAGCTTAGGAGGGCATGTTTTTGGCCGGGGTGGGCCTTCCGAGAGAATGGAAGGAAGCCAAAAGAGCTAAGAGATTGCGGGTTAGGAAACAACGGCTCCGAGATTCGTGCTCGAGAGCGAGGGATGAGAAAAAAAATGGCTCGTAGGACAACAAGCCTGAGACAGCCGGACGCGGTAAACACAAATTTATTAAAGGTTCGGCCAGACCAGCAGGAAAGGCTACCTCAATCTTCGTACGTCGCGATTTCACCCCCAACTCTTTTCGCTCGTGCACCCTCTCTCACTATTCTTTATATATATTTTCTTTTTATTAGCAAGCATTTTTTTCAGGCTGGTCCATATTGCCCCACAGCTCCTTAAAGTCCGAGCAAATTTATCAGGATTAAGGACCAAGACAAAGCTTTTTTTCCGCCATCTTTCTTATCCGCCAGAAGCAACTCCTTCGAAAAAAAAAAACAATGAGGCTTCACTAGAAAACTTTTCTGTTTTTTTTTTTTTTTTTTTTTTTTTTCGAGCTTCGTTCTACGCTATTGCAGTCAAAGACGAGGTCAAAAGTGAAAGACGTTGCCGGGTGAAATGAAGCCAGTACAAAATGATACTCCGCGAGGAGACACAAAAAAATGAACGCGACGCTCGTCAAGGTATGAAAATGACAAATGGTCGAAAAAACGTTAATGGCTACGCGAAATAATGAGAGTTGGAATATTCGTGACAAAGTTTCTTCGCAATTGTACGAAATAAATAATGAGCAATATAGTTTGTTGTCAAATTATCCGAGTTGTGTGCAAAAATAATAATAAAATAAAAGAAACGAGAGAGACCGAGAGGGAATAGAAATGAGAATAAAACGAATCGTTTGGTTTTAGTGAATAAATGAATGATTACAGAATTTACGATCGATCGATCGTCGACCGATCAAAATTGAAGAAACATCAAATTAATTTTATTCCTTACAACCACAAGCCACACTAAGTTTATGAATTCGAAGCTCCATCATCGAAATATGAAAGAAAGTTGTCAGAAAAGTTTTGCATCGCATGTTTTTTCTCTGGCCTCACTTTTTCACCTTTTTTTCTTTCTCAACTCGATAGAGAATTGTTGGAAAGTGTGTTGAGTATATCCAGGAAACGAGCACTGTATAAATGAACGTATAGCATGAACATTTGCACTTTAGACTGCTTATCCTCGGGGCGAGTTTCGAGTTTTAGGCGAAGCTCTAACACAACGATTGCTGCGAGCACGATGATGCTTTTCTTTCTTCATTATCCTTTTTTTTTTTCTTTTTTTTTCTCATCCACGGTATCAAACTGGGCTACGAGTCAAAACTCGGCTTCGATCTTTCGCAGCGTGTACGTCACGACTCGATAAAACGAAGAAGAACTGAGACAAGTTACGAATCTTTCCTCTTGAATGAAAAAAAAAAAACCAAAAAAAAAAAAAGAAATTGAAACGAGAACGAGAAAAAAATGCACGATTGGCCAGCGAGACTGGCGATTCGATTCTCTCGAAACGAGACAAATTGCTGGAAAAAACTTTGACGTATGTCGATATTTCGACAATTTGAAAAATTCAACAAAATCGAATTTGGAAATTTCTAAATGTTCCGGGAATCGGAAAGCAGCGTGGAAAATCATTTGGAATGACATCGAAAAATTAGGACAATTTAATTTCGTCAATCCCGAAAATGAATTCGCAAAAATCCAAAACTTCGAGCGTGATACTTTCACTCTTTTATTGAATTAGTTGGAAAAATGCAATATTCACGGCTCGTACGTGTTGTTGGTTAAAGTGATCGATAAATTAACAACTGGCTTCCGATGAGTATGGGCTTTTAATGAAGCTCGCTGGTAATTCGAACGCGAACGATTCATCGTCCTAAATCATTTTTATCCCTCGTGACTTTTATTTTTTTCCGAGCTCTCGTCATTTGTACCGCGTAGTTAAAAATTCGTTTATCGGCTTTCCGTACACGCGATTTTGCCCAATCCACACGTTCGTATCCGCACAGCGGGCATTCTATGAATTTTTTTCTGTTTTTTTTTTCCCAAAAATACGAAAAAATATTTAAAAAAAAAAAAAAAAAAAAAAACAAAATAACGACGCAACATCTTCAGAAATAATTGGGAAAAAAATTGTCGAGATTTCACTGAGTATTTTCTCTGACCAAGCAATCGATGAGAAAAAATTAAAAAACCGAAATTTTTTTTTTTTATACAATCAAAGGCGATAAGTGATTAAAAAAAAAAAATGCTCCATATGGACACTCGCGTATATTTATATGGGAGAATGAGATTGACACGTTGAAACGTTACTCCGACGACCTAGCGATCGAAAATTGAAGCGTTTATCGGGATTCTTCTCTCATCTACCTCGTCCCACATTTTATCCTCCCGTGCATTATTCAGAGTGGATGATTAAATTGTTTGTTCATTGACGTTTATAGGACACTCTGTGTCTATGCCCTGCTGCCTTTTTTTTCTTCATTTAGCAAGTCTGTCATGATATACGGACTAAAAATAACGATACAGGTTATTTTTGGTCGCCACGTAGACGGCACTGTCCAGACGAAATAAAATACGAAAAGAAAAAAAAAAAAAAATTAACACAAATTTGCTAATCGTCTGGATTTGCGGGCTAATTATTAATTCATTTATTTTGCCTAATTATCCCTCGTGACTGTCCCGGAGAAAAATAAATCGAGCTATAAAGTGTGAAAAAAAATTATTATATTAAATTTTTCTAATAACAAAAAAAATCGCGAATTTTCGAAAATCGTTTTTTTTATTTTTTATTTTTATAAGAATTGCGAATTAGGGGTTGGAGGGTCGTTTCGTTCCGGTTTCGTCGCATCCATAATTCATCGTCAATTCCGCAAAGAAAAAAATGGATACAGTAAAAAACGTTTGTTCGAATTAATATCGAGGTGATTATTAATCCGATTGCAGTGACAACGCCAAGGGAAAATCGGAAAGGACTCTCGACGAGGGGTTCGCCTGCCAGAGGAAAATAGTGAAAAAATAAGCGACACTCCGAACGTCGAGAATCACAATGCAAATTACTCCTGGACACGGAAGTGTAGCAGCGAGAGAAAAGAATATTCAGGAAAAAAAAAAAAAAGTACGAAAATAAAAGAAAAAAAAAAAAACAGATGCCTACGTGCCCGCGAGTGTATGAACCACGGTTTCTTTCTACATTGCTGATTCTATGCATATCGACGATGGAAAAATGAATAATATTCAATATCCGTGAGCTCTCCAGTCCGCTACGTTTTTGTCATCCAATACTTTCCTCTCTCTCTCTCTCTCTCTCTCTCTTTCGCGTTTATTCCCGAGACGAGACTTTTCTCATGAATAATGACTTTTTTTTTTTTTCGTCTTCCTGCTAATATCCGCGCTTTACGAAGAGATCGTTTCTTCATATCATGAAACGTCGCATCTGTATACATCGATCTCTCGCACCGAAAATTTCTTAATAATTCGTCGTCACGTTTTCGTAAATTAAAAAAAAAAAAAAAAAAAAACACCAATTTCTTTCATATCCCTCGGCCTTAACTTTCGTTACTGTCATTGAAATTCCGTAAGAATTTATTCAGGAATATCATTGAGAAAATACAATTGAAATGGATTCGGAAAAAAAAAATGAAGGATTTTTGTTCAAGATTTTTTCAGCAGCTATTTTGCAAATCAGTTTTCTCAAGTTTTCCTTCCAACCGTCCGAGTACTTCTGGCCACTTCAACATTCAGTAACTCTACCTCCCATTCTTTTCTTATTTTTATTTTATTTTTTCATTTTTATAGGCACCGAATTTACCGGGTGAGTCGATTTTGATCCAGACTCGTTATCGTCGATTTATATTTTTTTTTATCACGTTCCCAATTTGGAAAAAAAATTTTGCAAATTTTTTTTTTTATCACGGATAAAAATTACGGATCGTTCGGCTTTTGCCACGATTCATGCGAAATTTGAAAAGATTCCGGAAGATTATTCACGCTTTGCCGTTTTATGGAAACAAAAATCGCTGGGAATCACGCTTTTCTTCGTTCTCCAGACTCGATGCCGCCATCTCGAGTCAGCCACCCTGTACACAAACGAACAATTATATGTCTTGAAACTCAAGTTTTGCGGACTGAGAGTTTGAATAGCTATGAGGAAAGTTGGGGCAGTGTTGGAGCGAAACGCAGGCTCCGGAGGGTGGAGCGAGGATTGGTCGAAGGTTCGAGAGGGTTTAATTATTTGTCGATCCGTATATTAATCGGCGGTAAAGATTCGAGGGAGAAAAATGGTCAGATTTTCGTAAAAGTTGTCGTTCCCATTCGTCCGGAGTGTTTGGCGAGTGCAAAAAAGGTCAAAGTTCGTAAAAATTGGCTGCGACGGATGGATTGATTTTTTGGTGTAAAAAGAAATATTTTCAAAATGTGAAAATATGGAAAAAAGTGATGGAAAATTTAAGAGGGATGATAAAAATTCGGACGTGAATATGAATCATCGCGGGACTTTTGCTTTGTGTTAAATAAATATCGAGAAAAAGGCAATTTTTTAGTGGAGAACGAAAAGCTGTTTTAAATTCTTAATTCGGAGCGTCGACGTTTACGAGACTCGTTTGACGGAGACGCCCTTTTCCGCGAGGATCGATTTTTTTTACCCGCAACGCTGTTCTGCTTTTTGACGTCATGCTGTAAATGTCAAGATTCGCGAGACCCCCCAAGTGTATCGAGAAAATTAGCCTCAGCCTTTCTCGGATTTGGCTCTATTTCTTTCTCCCTCTCTCTGGGTCTGTGCCTTTTCCTCACCCTGGCAGGGTGCATCGATCATCCAAACACCGAGCGTGACGCAATTAGTCCGTCTCCGCTTTTCGTACACACACCGTTCCACGAGCTTCAACAGCATTTACAAAAACCTTTTAACATTGGTTCACAGATATTCACATAAAGGATGAGAAACACGAACACGAAGAAAAATAAAAATTTCTCAAAGAAAGACACACAAAAAAAACGTAGAAAATAAAAACTTAGACACGAGCGAGCTCGTGGGCAAAGTTTCTCGTTACTATGGACATTTGTACAGTTGTGCATATTTAATCGTAATTTGGGATTCGTTCTCGAGCAGGTCCAAACGGTGATAAAGTTGTTATCGCAGCTCCATAGTGAAGATTAGGGCGAATGGTAAATGTGTGTCGTCTCGGTCGGTAACGTGCACACGGTGGAAAGAAAATATTTCGAAATGCAAATCTCGTGGGGAATGTGAAACGAGATAGAGGTCGATATTAAATAATTCAGTGGACGTTGGAGAAACGTCTCGGCGAAACACATATGGAGAAAAGGACGAAAGAGAGTTGCTATAGCAGCAGCAGCAGGAAGAGGGAGCAGGATGGGGAAGAAAGGAAACAGCAGGTTTTGGAAGGGCGCGAGGGAGAAGGTAAAATTCGTGTTGGATTCATCTCACGGGAAATTCATCCACGATTAATCACGGTAATTCTTCGTAAGCGCCCAGGGGGGGTGGGTGGAAGAAGCTGCGGTCGCTAAAGGGGGTTGGAGATGAAACGGACTGAAAGAGAGTGTTGGCTAGAGGGAGAAAGGACTGAAGGAGAATGTCAGTGGTCGAGGGTGTGTAAACCGAGTATCCCCGAGTGGCCAGACGTTCGAGGGATGAAGAAGAGCACCGGGGCTTGGAAAAGCTTGCCTCGTCGACAGAAGGAAAGCTTCTATTGTAGACACCAGGTATTATACCCTCAGAAAGCTTCGTTTATACCTAAAACACACTGGAAACAACCCCCTTCCTTTTCGAACAACCCTCCGGACACCGGCTCCCAAAAACTTGCCATCTCCGGGACTTTAGACACGGAGTGTCCATAATAAACTCTTCAACATTTACATTCTTGTTGGAAGCTTCCTTCGCACTGTGAAAAGTATTCTCTCAGGCGAAACAAGTGTTTTCTTCCTGCACTGAAAATAACATTTTCTTCGATACGTTCGACTAAATGTTTTTTTTTTTTTTTCAAAAATCGTGTCATCGCAGCAAGAAATCTTGTAGAAAGTTTCTTCGGAAGGAAATTTTAGTCGTTCCAATCGTAAATTTCGCTGACAATTACGTTAGAAACTAAATGTACTGCTAAAACAACGAAAACGTGTTTAACAAAATATTCACGATTATTAACCAAATTTTCAGCCTCGAGCGATGCTCCGTCACGATACACGATGAAAATTATCGAAAAAACTCTTTACGCCACAGTTTGTACGAATCCAGAATAGCAAATCCACGAGATTCAACAGATATTTCTCCTGATTAGTTTCTCGTGTCTTTCCTTTTTTATATAAAGTAGAGAATTGTGACGAGTTAATTGGCTATTGATTGTCATCGCTTTTCCATAATTCCCATTGGTTCGTTATGACGTTACAAAGCAGAGCTCGAAAGAGCTGAAGTTGAATTATGAATTTCGAAGTAATTTTTTATGCTCCCAAATGTCACAATGACGGTTGGTCATTCATATATGCTTATGACAACTGCGAGGTCCGTTCTCAAGAAGTCGCGAATAGGTGGGAACAATAGGAAAGGAAAATTATTCTCAATAAATATTGAAAAAAAATGTTTTTATTGAAACGTGAGTAAATTATAAAGAATGATCATCAAAGAAAATCTTCACCAGAGAAAATTTTTTGAATTTCACGTACTCTTTTGAAAAATGTTCAAGTTTGGTTCATTATTCGAAATAAAATTGAGCGAAAATGTATATAGCGCTTTGCAATCGTTGGAATATAAAACTTTGTTTTTTTTTACTGTCATTCGTCTCTGGAGTGTCAAGAGGTTCGAACAGGCGGACACCCTGTATGAGGAGGAGCTTTTGCTCAAGAGCATCGCCCTTCTGGCTGATGTATGCACCAGCACACACATGGAATTAACGGGAAATCCTGTTCACCGTGTCGTCGCATAACCGACCGCCATAATTGCCACCTTATTGCAGTTTCCGCCGTATTTCCATCGCACACACGCCAATTTTTCGTTTTTCATTTATTTCCCTCGTTTTAATCACTCTTTTTTTTTTCTTTTTTACATTTTTTTTACCTCGCTCCGCGTACACTTTGGTTATTTTTTTAGCGTCAGGTGTTACGAGGAGTTAGAGACGGATTTGAATCGCAAATGATACTCGTGTGGAGAAGACACGCGAAGGAGCCAGGCCGAAAGAATTCAGCGCGGCGAGAGAAATGTCGCGTGCGGTAAGAGAAAAAAACTTCAGGGGTAACGAAACGCCGAGAGACAGAAATGAAAAGAGGAAAGAAAGTGGACGCAAAGACAGTAAGTTAGCCAGGAAACGTCAGAGGTTATTTATGTTGTGCTAATCTCGAGGCTCTTTCCCAAAGAAATTTATTCTCCACTTTCCCATTTTACTAAACCAACTTTTTGAGTTTTTCTGCTAGTCCTTTACGAACAATTTTTATTCTAAACAATGTGAGAGTATTATCAACCCTAGGACCGTACTCAGGGGTTCCCCAAACCCCCACTGAATAGCGAAAAATTCGAAGATTATGTTCTTATGTTCCGCTGCAAAAAAAAAAAAAAAAAAAAAAAAAAAACAAAAAAATGCATATTTAGCGGAATACAACGATTTGAAAAACGTCGTGGGTCACATTGACCCAATATGCCCTCACAGGAGATGTGCACTCGAAGAGTTAAATTATTACTATTTAGATCTTATCGCGATCGATGATTTTGTTCGTTGATACAAAATCAAGCATTTTTGCATTTTGTTTCAAAAATATTTATGATAAATGTGAGTGGCTTATTCCCATTGCGGTTGATAGGAAGAGACAGAGAGAGAGAGAGAGAGCAAAAGGGAGGGGGGAATAAAGTTCCAGTACCTGGTGTACCAGGGTATCTTCAATATTTACGTCGCAATTCGCTTCCCGTCATGTGGGATATATCACGTGACTTTACCAGCGAAAAGAAATATGATAGTAATTCCAGCAGCTGCGCGGGAAAACGTAACCGCGATAAGAGGGGCAAAGTGAGGCTCGGAAAGGTTTGGCGACGGGGGATCCCAACTACGAAATAACGCTGAAAGTCTGTGACACGACCACGACGCATTATAATCTAAAAGCTTCAGCGGGAAGGTCGCGGTCAGACACCGTTTTCGTTTTTCTCGTCACTTTTCCTGAACGAAGTGGCTTAAGAAGTAGGAATTATGTTCGAGCAGCAAAATCGCAAAATCTGTGCTGTAAGGCAGAGAATTTTTAACCCTTCGAGTGCATACTCTGGGTCATTTGGACCCCAACAATTTTATTTCACCGATTATTTGGCATTTAATGGCAACGAATGTTTCGGCAATTTTCATTTTTGTCAATAAAAAAAAAAAAAAAAAACAAAAAAAAAAACAACAAATGCATATTTACCAAAATACAATGATTTAAATAACGCCTTGGGTCAGATTGACCCAATGTGCACTCGAAGGGTTAAATCAAACATTATCAATAAATACGATCGAATGAAAAAGTTGGTAATTGTTAAAATAAGAGTGAGTTGAATAATTAAATGAAATTAGACATTCCAGCTCCGTCGAGGCCTAACGCCTTTTTGATTTTTCCCTTTATTTACGCGCGCCCTATATTTGTATAATCTGTCTCGATTCGTCGATTTCAAGTTACAGACTCTGTCTCATTTTCTCTTAGGGAAATAATGGGCACGTGGCCAAAACAATCGCCAGCCGCTAAATTTCCAGTCAACAAACATTGGCCCTGGGCCAGAAACATCGTTCATGCTCTTCGCTCCTTTCTCTCTCTCTCGCCCTGCGTCCATCTCTCTCCTTCTCCGCTGCTCTTCATCATCCCTTATTCCTATCGCACTTATGGCCACTACTTCGGCTCCGGCTGCTGCTCTCTGGACCTGCTCGTCGCTTGTGTATGCCAAGGGATGAGGAAAAAAAAAGGGAAAAGGGAAGAAGAGGCTCATTCTCTCTTCCGAACGCTGCTGCTTCAACCTTCGAGACTTTTATCCATTCGACCCTTCCAGAGTGCCGGACCACACCGACCCCCTTGCTCTAGCACCCTTCATGATTCCTCGCCACACCACTCGCCATACGCCACCAACAACGAGCATCTCAACACTCGCCTCTATTCGCAAGAGCAAGATGGAGAGCTTTCGTATACACAAACCAACTTTATCCATCGACATGCATTTTCTTCCTTGTATATTCTTCTTCGACCACCGTTCCTCACAGCCCGCTGTGGACCTTTCCACTCGCATCCCTTTTCCACTTGAAATCTTTATACCTTCTGGTTCTTTCGATACAGTTTATCGTTCATATTGCGTTATTCATTCCTTTATTTTCACGTTTATTATTATTCTGTGGATTCTTTAGGTTTCAAAAATTGTAAAAATTCTTTGAGATTTGGCGTTCGATGAAAATTGCCTCCTGGATCGAATAGAAATTTCGTTTTATGATTCTTCCAGCTAATGATTCATTAGTGTTCATTAACCCTTCGAAGGCACGTACTTTCGTTTTTACGTTTTCTGCCTTTTCTTTTGCGTTTTTTCAAATTTCCACCATTTTCAAGTTTGCATCGTTGGAATTCAACGAAATTATGTTTTTTCTTGAACCCGTTCGAGTGCACACATCCTGTAAGTGCATATTGGGTCAATCTGACCCAACGCGTTTTTCGAATCGTTGTATTCCGGTAAATATGCATTTTTTCTTTTTATTTCGAAGAGACGTTTTTTGTGTAGTAAATTCTCTACATTTCATGGGCCTAAATTTGTTTTTTTACGATAACGAAAATTCAATACCAAAAAAATCGGTGATAAAAAATCGGTGGGGTCAAAATGACCCAGTGTGTACTCGAAGGGTTGAAAGTTATTTTCGTCAGTCCGTTATAACATTCGTTACTGAAAAGAGCAATTCGTATAGTTCAACGTGAAGCAACGCATGGAACAACGATTGCGATTCATTAGATTTTTTGTTAAACGAGAAGCAAAGTGTTTTGTTCCCTGCTCGAATCCTTTAATGCTAGGAAGAAGGGAACAAGAAAACTAGAAAGTTAACGTCTCTCGCGCCGGAGCATCCTCGTAAATTTCACAGCGAGTCGAGAGTTTGGCGCGCGCGCGCGCCACTCTCTACACACCATTCTTGTGTGTTTTCGTGAAACTCGAGAAATCGAAAACTATCGCGCCACGCCTCATAGATTACATTACTACGGAGTATGTTGTGTACTAGATCCAATGGATATATATTAAAGGGTGTCATTCGAGGTAAAATGGCACGACCAACAATCGCGTTTTAAATTCTAAATTTCCTGGTCAATTTAATCGCATTAGCAAATTCGAAATATCTACGAAATTATTAGGCCAGTCACCGATGCCCCTTAAAGTAACGAAAGAAATGTCCGTTATGGGGAAGAAAATGACGACCACAAAAAAAAAAACTGAAAAAAGCGTAGGCCATTAATTTTTTTTCTTCCTAATTTTTTCCTTGTTTTTACGACGCCATTATTGTTACGTCGAAACTTTTCGTATCACGCTTTCCACTCGCTTCTGCTGCGGTGATTATTATCACTTTGTTGTTCGCATCTCCTTATTATTATCTCTTCGTTACGTCGCCCCGATGAGAGTCTTTTACATGGTAACGCGAGATCAGCCACGGTTTTTCGTTGCATCGAAAAAATGGATAGAAGGACTATAGGAAAAAAAAAAAAAAACAAGAGATCTCCTTTTTCGTAGATGGAAATTGAATTTTTTGTATCGCTCTACTCGACGCCGAGACGAGTTCCTGTCTGTGCACTTATTCGCTTTAATCAAGCCCGGGCCAGACGCGTTTAAATGGAAAATATATAGAGAAGAAAAAAGATGAATGGATCTGTGTGTATATGGAATATTTCGTGTTTAATTCATCAGGATTTTATTTTGTATCGGATTTTGAAAAAATTCTTCACATAAATTATATTTATTGAAATTTATATTCATTGGATTTTTTTTTTTAAATAGATTATCGTATGTTTACGATTTTTTGCATATTTTTAGAAAATTGTCTATTTGTAAAATTAACCCTTCGAGTGTACACAGCCTATAAGTGCGTATTGGGTCAATCTGACCCAAGGCGTTTTTCAAACCGTTGCATTCCGGTAAATATGCATTTTTTGTGTTTTTTTTTGTTGTTTTTTGTAGTAAATTATCCATATTTTATGGTCCTAAATAAATTTTTTTCATGCAAAAGAAAATTAATTACTAAAACGTTCGTTGCCATTAAATGCCAAAGAATCGGTGAGAGAAAATTTTTCGGGTCAAATTGACCCAGTATGCACTCGAAGGGTTAATAATTGAAAATATTTTTGGTCTTTAGTCTCCATGGATCTAAGACTATATAATTTAAATTATTATGGCAAAGTCTGGCGAAGAAATTATTTTTTAATTGAATGAACAATTAAAAATATTCATTAAATAATTGAATCATCTCGTCGCCAGACTTGGTCAAACTTTCAAGCGAAGATCAATTTTTTATCTCTTAATCGTATAGAGGAAAGAGAGTCTGGCTGTGTTTTATAAATGTGACAAGCAGAAATGAGCATGAAAAATAAATAAGTAATTAATTTTTCAAGTAATTATGTCGTTTTGATAATTGGAAATATTAAAATAATTGTCATTGGGTTATTTCTCAATGGAACGACCCGTAGGAAGCTTCGTTCCAGCAGTTGCAATAACCGGAACAACCGCCTACGACTGGATTCTCTTGCCTGGCTCGTCAAGTATGCAAAACTTTGGCCACATTTACCATTCACAATGGAAATTTTCCGAAGAGCTGCGTTATACAGACCATGTTTTTATTTTTTACTTTTTCATCTCTTGGAGCAAAACAGCCAGCAGGTCATTTCTTCAACTTTAACACACGTACTTTTTCCACAGAGTCGTGGATGAACTTTAAGGGATTATTTATTTAAGGATCATCCCTTGATTATTGCATTTCTTTACATTTTGCAGTTTCGATGCAAACAGTTCCATCAACTCTTGGAGTGCACACTTCCTACGAGTGCCCACTGGGTCAATCTGACCCCAGACGTTTTTCAAATCGTTGTATTCCGATAAATATGCATTTTTTCTTTTTTTTTTTTCGAAGAGACGTTTTTTGTAGTAAAATATTCATATTTTATGGCCCTAAATTTATTTTTCGACGAAAACGAAAACTTAATGCCAAAACATTCGTTGCCAATAAATGCCAAAAAATTGTTGGGGTCAAAATGACCCAGTATGTACTCGAAGGGTTAAAATTTCGAGGAAGAAAATTTGAAATTGGTTGAAAATCGAAGAAATGTCTCTGGATCGAGATTAAATCACGAATGAAAATGAAAATGTTGTTTTTTTTTTTGTTGAAGCAGATTCATGACACATGGGAAACTCGATCGTTAAAGTTCTATTGAGAAAATGAAACGATGGATAAGTAAAAATCGTTAAGATAAGCTGGAAAAATTGACCTTCAGAGATCGATAAATTTATATTCGTTGAGATAACCCAGATTGTATTAAAAATGAGAAAACATAAAACAGACTCGAGAAAAAATGGAAAGGAAACGATATGAGATACGACTTGGTTCGTAATATCAAAATTGCTCCATTGATTCTAATTATTCATTATTTGTGTTAAAATTTCCCTGCTAATTTGGTGCCTTGTATTCTTATTTATATGGAAAAATAATAACGAGGAGTGATGCTCGAAATGAAGGAAAAAATTAGGCGAGCAAGAAATGAAAAATCTTGTTTTTTTTTTGTTTTCAATTTTTTTGTCTCCTTTCGTTACGAATGCTCACGTTTTCAAGATAAAACGTGTGAAAAGGAGAGTTTTATATGCCTTTTTTCGGTCTCGTACTTTGGGCTCTTTTCGACCTTACTCATGAACGTATCCTTTTTTTCTCCCACGGGGCAACGTGGTCCCGGGCCAGCTGCGAAGGAAAATCAGTGCAACTTTTTTTTTTCAGTGGCTAATTTTTTTTCCATTTTTTTTGTTTTTTT
The DNA here is from genome assembly GCA_963921915.1 of Hyposoter dolosus. NCBI lineage: Eukaryota > Metazoa > Arthropoda > Insecta > Hymenoptera > Ichneumonidae > Hyposoter > Hyposoter dolosus. The sequence goes on from OY998139.1 coordinate 7,444,305, forward strand.
TTCTCGTTTCGTTCATTTCGCCATTGACAATAAAATGACATAAAATACCTCATGGATTGAGCTTGAATCCAAAGAACAAACGATCCGGACGAATGGCTTAAAATTTATGCGAAGAAAAATTTTCTGCCAATGTTGTTTCGATTGTTGGAAAATATTTTCATTTAACCGAAAGAATTTTAAGCAGAAAGAAACGACATATTGTTCGGCTGATGGTTAACCAGAGATGTATTTTTCAAAGAGCATGAGAAAGTGCAACGAATATGTTTCAAACGCGAATTTGCATTCTCGAGCAGATACAATATGCATGTAAAGTTGAAATATTTTGCTTTTTTGGTACGAGATCTCAGAGTCTTCTTTCGAACGTCAAAAATGCTCTATCACTTTGGTGCGATCGTACACACGATATTGCATACATGCAACGTAAATATGACGCCACATATGCAGACGTGGATATAGAAATATAAGGGAAAAGGAGCAAGTACGAGAAGACGAAGGAAAAGAGGAAAGGAAGGAGTGAACCCCTAGGATATTCGGGTCACGTGGATACTCGATACTATACATTGCCCTACGAAAATAACCGTTTCCATAAATTACGTATTATCGAAGCTATGATCCATTCTTCTCTTTATTTTCTTCGACGTTATTCTTCCTCCAAAAGCTTGCCCGGTCCTTTTCCCTTTTCTCTCTAGCTCCCTCGTCCACATACTTTTGTCTCAGGACTCATATGCTAAGAGACTCCGACCGGATAGACCGCTCCTGATTTTATCAGCAAAACTCCTACGCGCTTACACTGAAAACAAAATTTTCTCGAAAAAGATCGATACTTTCTTCGATACGTTCGACAAAACGTTTTTTTTTTTTTTTAATAATAGAAATATTTTAGAAAATCTCTTCGGAAGCAAATTTTTGTCGTTCTACTCGTAAATTTCGCTGACAATTTCGTTAGAAAGCAAACATACTGCCGAAATAACGAAAATTTTGAAATTATCCAAAAATATTTTGTTTACCGTATTCAACAAAATATCGAAGATTTTTAACAAAATTTCAATTTTGTTAAATTTCAATTTGCAAGGGAGCATTTTTTTTTAACGTTGGGTCAATCTGACCCACGACGTTTTTCAAACTGTTTTTTTTTTTTCGATTAATATGAATTTTTCGTTTTTGACGAATCGACCGAACCTAAATTTTTTTTTTTTATGAAAACGAAAATTAAATGCCAAACAATCGGTGACAGAAAATTGTTCGGGTCAGAAAGACCCAGTATGCACTCGAATCGTTTTAGGAGAATCGAGGAATTCCCAGGATTTGGAGCCCTTGTTGAAATATTTGATTATTTAAATCGAGTCAACGAAAAAATGAGGGTGAGTGTGAAACGAACGCGATAACCTGGATTTTATCACGAAAAGTGGCGTGACCTCTTAATTTCCGGTTTTAATGAGGAAACGCTTTATGACAATGGACAAAGCTTCGTGGAGGTAAATAAAAACTTGAACCAAATGTTGCAACATGCAAAAATTGTGAGATAAGATCGTCAGAGAATGGGAAGGAAAGAAAAAACGACTGTATAGAGAACAAGTTTCGTTGGCAATCTTCGGGAGAGCTTGCCGAGCTCTAACTCGTTGAAAAGCTCGATCTCTTTTCTATTTTCCTGCACCTGGCCACGATGCCCTCGATCTTCTTCTCCCGTTCTGTTCTCACTATTGCCCTATTCCTTTCTGCAAAGTGTGTAGAAACATTTAGCCCGGAAGCATCGCTGAATAGATACGAATTGATTTTAATGCCAAAGTCGAGCTGTCCTCGAGTCTGTTTGCGAATAGCTAGAGGGATTCAGGAACCCAACCATCTCGAGTTTAGGCATCACTTCGTGAGGAAATTGAGGTGACAAACTATTTCTCCAAAATTACGTCATCGCGATATTCTTTTTCTTTAAAGCATTTCCACACTTCTGGCTCGAACACAATTTCAAACATTGTTCATTTTTATAGAAAAACGAAGAAATAAATAAAATTTATTTATATAAATAAAGTTCACTTATTTATTCTATTCATTCATTCATTCATTCATTCATTCATTTATTAATTTATTTGTTTATTTATTTATTTATTTATTTATTTATTAAATTTTATAAATAAAATTGATATTTGAGGGTGTGGTGTAAATAAATTGAGGCGAAAAAAGTATAAATTGATTTTTCGGCTCGCCGATATAGATACATCGCTCTTTAGGAAACTCTGTATAAGGAGGGAAAAGGCAGAGGGTAGAAAAATGGTGAAAACAAATCAGACATGAAAGCTAAATAGAGTCTCGCCCCTTTCATTTCCAATCCGCTGACGTCTTCAATCCCATTGGAGATTTCCAACCAAATGAGGCAATAGAAAATCACCCTTTCACCAAAATGAACATAGACGGGAAGGACTGCCCGTCTTCCTGCCACACGAGAGCTTTTTTTCGAGTGGAAGAAAAACAAAAAAAAAAAACAAAAAAAAAGAACGAATACAAAAGAGGAAAAGAAAAAGATTACCGGCTCTGGAGAATACTGGGGAAGGGAAAGCGAGCGAACGGACGTTTGCAGTGCTTACTCTGTGATCTTTATTCTTCCTTTTCATTCTATTCAAAAATTTCAAGCCTCAAAGACTGAAGCCTCAAATTTGAATAAAGGAAATGGCGAGACTATCCTGCGGTGAGTTTTGCTTTTCTCCTTCATGTTCCCTCCACACGCGGAGCCCTGGAAGTGCGTGCAAGCACCCTTGACCGTGTTTTTCATGAATTTTAACATCAGGGCTATTTTTTTTATCCCTTGACTCTATTTTTCCCTCGTCGTGTACCTTGAATAGCACGCACCGAGGCAGCAGGCAGCGTGGTGAATAAAAAGCGCTCCTCCATTCCTGCAAAATTTCTCTACCAAAGTGTCGATTTCCCATCCGCAAAAAAACACATTATTTCTCTCTTAAAGAAATCTGCAATCGGAAAATCTTCTCGTTGTGATCGTGCGAAAAAAATGGAGGAACGTAAAAATTAAAAATAATTTACGAGAAAGCTGTGAGAAATAAATGGACAAAGAAAAATTTGTCAGCCAGCAGGAAAAGCAGTTCGCAGGGTGTAAGGAAAAGCTGCGTGAAGAAAAAACACAAGTCAGAGGAAGTAGAAAATATTTGACGACGAGTGGAAGCTCGCAGAGGGGAAGAGTCTCCGGAACCGGAAGTGCTTCGCTTCCATAGGTTGCTCGAACGCCTCTTGGTGTTTTTAGAGACACCGACGACGAGCTTTGTTCCGCTAATGACCATCCAAGTTACAACGAGGATGCTTTATGAAAACGTTGGTACGTTTCATCCCCTTAAGCCCCCTCCATGCCCTTAAACTCTTGCTGCTTTTCCTTGACTCTTGGTTTAGTGGATATACGTCGTGGCTCGTTCTCATCCTCGTTGATGGGAACACGTTAGCGCTCGATGAACTTCGTACGACTCGGTACAGAGCTGCGTGTCTTGACTTCCGGAACCGGAAGTAACTCTTAAGGGTCGAGGTAACTTTACCTTTCGCTCCTCTATGGCGAAGAAGAAAGAGAAAGAAAGTGGCCAGAGTGAATTTTCCATTCTCTTCTTCTCCTTATTCTTATTCCTCCCTTTGCCTCTTTCTCATAAAACTACCCCTTTCGAAGCATCCCCCAAAAAGCTCTTCCGGTATCTCTGGAGGCATCGAGCAGCGCTCACCAGATTATGCATTTATGCAACACGGTAGATTAAACAGAGTGCTTACTACATTCCTCCTTCCGAGAGCTTCTCTATCAAACTCCCTTAATTCTCGCTCCCTCAAGATACTCCTTTCTGCACCCTTGTCCTATAGATAAATACGTACAGATGGTGGAGGCAGTATGAATGTTGAAAATATAAAGTAACTCGCCGTGGGAACGTTGCTAATTATCGGAAGTTCGTACAAACCATAATTCCATCAATTACAATAATTAATCCAAAAAATTTCATTACAAGATTCGCTCGCCAAAAAATGTTGCAAAAATTTCTTCATGACGACAAAATTATTGATGATTTCGAACTGTTCATAATTTACGAACTAGGATACGAAGGAATGAAACGAGGAGAAAGAGAATGGAGCCATAACGAAGACGATATGATGATGGGAAACTCTCATATTTTTTTTCACACTCTTTACTCTTTTTTGCAGAGAGGGCGTTTTATGAGCTGCAGTATACTTCATTTGAATAATCTCTTGAGTCGAGCGGTCTGCGTCGGAGATCCCTTCAACACAGACCCTTCCTTTCACTTCCTCTTTTTTGTGTTATACTCTCTCTCTCTCTCTCTCTCTCTCTCTCTCTTTCTCTTTCTTTCTTTCTCTCACGCTGTAAGGATTCTTGCCACATTCTCCTCTCGGCTCTCTCGCCTCTCTCTAGAGTCTCGTTTCGCGCGGGGTGTGAGCTTTTCATACCGAGGACCTCACTCGACTATTTTATGCGAATTATTCGTCTGACGAATAATACAGATATCGTCTCAAGAATATAATGTTAGAAAATTGTCCAACTTGAATTTTCAACTTTGAGTGCACCAAATAATTCATCATTTTCAAAAAATCGTCTACCTCCCTCTCTCTCTCTCTCTCTCTATTTTTTTCCTTTATGAAAGTTCAAAATAGTCCAACTTGAATTTTGAACTTTGAGTGCACACTTCCTATAAGTGTATATTGGGTCAATCTGACCCAAGGCGTTTTTCGAATCGTCATATCCCGATAAATGTCCATTTTTTATTTTATTTTTCGTAGAAACATTTTTTTTTTAGTAAATTATCCATATTTTATGGCCGTTAATTTATTTTTTGACGAAATCGAATACTAAACCCCAAAACACATTCGTTGCCATTGATAAATGCCCAACGATCGGTGACAGAAAATTTTTGGGGTCTGAACGACCCAGCATATGCACTCGAAGAGTTAATTACGTGAAAAAATTCGTCTCTCTCCCTCTCTCTCGTACTTTTTTAAAAAACTTTTAATTAATTGGATTCATTCTCATTGCTGTCTAATTGTTATTTGTCCATCTTGCCCTACGGCCTGACGCGGCATTATAAACTATGATTCATTCATTTCAACCCTGTCCCTCTTTTGATTGTGTCATAATTTAAGGGAAATGTCTGATTAAAGTTAAAATTTAGAAAGAGAGAGAGAGAGGGAGAGAGAAAGTTTGAATATGTTCTCAGGGCAAATATAGCGAGTTAAGCATGCAAATGCTAACGGGAAACGTACTGGCATCAGTATTTCCTCCCTTTCTCTATCTCTCGTTCTACCATTTACTTTTGCTACTATGTGGAGCGTAACACTGTCGTAATACGAGAGCAATACATTCCTCGTCCTTCATCCACTTATTTGTGACTTGCGTTCCGGATTTCTCCATCCGGTACAGAGCGAGACCGAGACCCAACCAAAAACTCGATCCTCCTCTTTCAGCCTCGCTTCCAGCGCCAAACATATTCACCGGAGCAACCAGTCCCTCCTCTTCGCGTCCCTCTTTATTGCTTAAAACCAAGCCAACCTCGACAAAGTCTGCATCCACAATCCCTGCTCGAATACTCATGCAGACACCAACCCAGCACACGAGCATTTGTTTACAGGGCGTCCGAACATTCCTCCTACATTTGTGCAACACTCGCTCATTACGAATGATTATTCCAGAGACTAAAATTATTGGCAATTTTTTGCTTCATTGACCCTTGGAACGGGTCATTTTGACCCAAACTATTTTCTGTAACCAATTGCACTCTATGGCGACGAATCTTATTTGGCATTCAATTTTTATTTTCGTTTAAAAATCAATTATTGACCGTAAAGAATGAATAATTTACTACAAAAAACGTTTTTGCAAAAAAAAAAAAAAAAAATTCATACTTACCGGAATAAAATGGTTTGAAAAACGTCTTGGGTCAGATTGACCCAACATGCACTTATAGGATGTGTGCATTCGAAGGGTTAATGGAGTAACAAGAACATTTTTGCAATCAAAATAATTAATTCGAATTCGAAAAGAAATTTTTGAAAACGTTTTTTTTTTCGTTCAAATGAAAAAATTATTTTAAGGTACGAGAAATATGAAAGTATTTTGACAATGCTGTGTTATCGTGACGAGACGAATGTAGCAATGAGATTTCGAAAGTGCAGCACTTACTAGAAAGTCTGTGGACGTTATCGTGGCAATTATTATTGTTAAGGGAATCATCGGAATTCGAGGCAGAAAAAGTTTCGAGAGGAAAATTGCATCCGAAAGATCTACAGAGAGAGAGAGAGAGAGAGAGGAAGAAATGAGGTGGACGACCGAATGACCAGCGTGCAAACGTTTTGAGCGTATTGTCACGAGACTGGCTCGTACAAATAAAGTGCACAAAACGCAGCAGTACACGGAATACGATATCGTTTCCTATCTACCCTTATACACGCCTTTTCCCTTCTGGACTACTCCGTACTTTCAGAACGTGAAATTGCAGCATCCTCGCTAAACAAAAAACAAAAGCACAATGCAACGCAAAAACGTACGAGCTAACCAGCAAAAAAGAAGAGCAGAGCTAAATCGTTTCTTTGTTTTGCTTTCGAAATTACCCTTTAGCGTGTACAGCAGCCTGAAATTTTTCAAATAGGCAGAGTCCATCAGAGTCGACCAAAAACGTTGACAATTATTATTGTATAGGTTTTCGTCTCACTAACGAAAATAATGACCTTTTTTTTTCTTGAAATTATTGAAACGAAAGAATTCTGTGAAAAATCAATCGATTAAAAAATCAATTTTAACGACTTTGCCAAATCTATTTATTTCTGTTGAGTGCATGAACAAAAAATCCAGACATCTTTACGAGTTTTGACTTTTATCAACTTTTTCAACACTCGTTCTCATTCTCTCGCTCGTTCAGTCTTTATCCTTAAACGAGTATGTTTTTCCGACTGCAGGTTTGTCGAAGTGGCATTTTTCTCTGTAGCATTTCGAACGAGAGGCAAAACAAAAGTTTTGCTCGTGAGTGAATGGTAAAAAGTGTACGGTTCGACGAGAAAAACTGTGGAAGCCTAGGAACGAGAAGATAATGAAAAAAAAATAAAATAAATCGTAAAAAATCGCAACAGAAGTGGAAAGAAAAAGAAATTTTTGTAATGGCTCGTGTTTTTTTTTTTTGCGAGCACGTATCGATACTCGAAGCCAGAATCCAGATGGAAAAAAAAAAAAAATAGAGTGAAATCAGGAATATGCTCGAACATTTCCTGCAGATAAATGAGGAAATTCGCGAACCATTTGTTTCGCACGCAAACAAATAAAAGAGAAAAATAAAGAACAAAACAAAAAATCTGAACGACAATTTTTTTTTGTTTTTTTTTTTTTTTTTCAAGCGTCGAGCTTTTTCTCCCTCTTCTTCGTGAGTGGGTGGAATCCACTGGACCACGAATACCAATGGATAGTAATTTACCAAGCGAGAACTTTTCCAAATAGTCAGTGGCAAAGTTTTCCAGGCGAAAGAAAAAACTGTCAGTTTCAAATGGATTGACCCATGCACCGAAACATGACGGATTCTCATATAAAGTAGAGTTCTCCACTCATCATGCTCTTGCCTGTAACGAGCATCGGCGTAAATGGCTTATATATTTGAATATATATTTATATGCATATACATGAGTGAATTTATATGTGTGTATGTATATAAACGCGTAGAAAGCACGAGCTCGTTTGGCTTCGATAAATTCGAACAATGCTAACGTCGACAGGAAACTACCCTCTCGCATTCTCGTTTGTACGATGTTACGCGTGCATTTGTGGAGAGTGCAACGCACCATGATTGACCATGGAAGGTTACAAATAATTTCTGGCGCTCTATTCATCGCTCTGAAGTAACTAGTTACCGGTATTTCGTAGTAAAATTTCAATAATCATTAGAATTGATGCTTTAAATGAAAAAAAAAAATACAAAGACGAATTTTTCATAGGGGGAGACAAAATAATGTGAAAAATTACCGTGGCATTATAGTTCGCTGGCACCATGTCGCTCCTTTAAGGGATTTTAGCAAATACATAGTCATTTTTTATTCAGATTATTAAATAGCGGAAACTTTGATATTGTTCGCCCAATTTCAAATGAAAAATTACTGTGCAATTGCTGAAATCTCTCAGAGGGACGAAATCGTACCAGGGAACTATGACGTCATAGTAATTATTTATATAATTTTCTCTCCCGACGAGAACAAATAATTTTTTCTTACTAAACGATTTTCGCAAAGACATAGTAATTTTAAATTAATATTCTATTGAAAATGGCAGAAACTTTGACATTTTTGTCCAATTTCCGATGAAAAATTAACAGGGAACGTCATTAGTAATTTTTTATCTCTATAAGAACGTTTGAGTTTTTCTTACTAAACGATCGTCGCAAAGCCATAGTAATTTTTAATTGATATTCTATTGAAAATAGTGGAAAATTGACAATTTTTCGGACCATTTTCAGTTGAAAATTGTCGCTCGAATCTCTCAGAGTAGATCCGCTGATCGTTATCATCGCGAATCCAATAAAAACAAACAGATTTGCATTTTCTATGGCTGTTAAATAATTGAAACTCAATCGATTACGATGTTGTGTTTGCAAATGATGAAAAAATGGACTAATCTCGACGAAGCGTGACGAGGAATCGAGGCCTCGGTCATATTTCCATATTACTTAGTCACTAGGACGGAAAATCAATCGGCGTTGCTCATTCGGGAAATAATAGATAATCGGTTTACACTGAGACTATCAATTATTATCAAAATAATGACTAAGAGGCTTTATCGCGATGGCCCCTTGGCCAAATACAAAATAATCGATCGCTAAACTCGCGCTGGTCATTACGAAACAACAACCATATTAAAAAACAAGATTATTCGATGGTAGCCACGCACCATCGGCCAGTTGAGAAATACCAAACTCGTGACTCGAAATTTGTGCAACACACGCACATACAACCGACCCATTTTCATTATTATTATTATTCGTCCAATCGGCCCAGCGATGATTTATCAGAGACGGTTTATACGTGCAGGAACATATGCTGAAGCAAAATTTACACAGGTTAACTATAAACAGTCGAAACGTCGAAGCGAAATAATTGCGAATTTGCCGAGTACTTGTGATATTGTTGCTTCCAATCGCCGACTCATTATTTATGCATGAATTATTGTTTAACCATTTCATTTTGATTATTTTTCAATTATTCTTAATTCGAGTTATTTCAACTTCCAAAAAGACTGACATACTGTCCACAGTACCTTTTGGTCAATTGAGAGACAACGCGAGAAGATTTTTTTCCGTTTTTTACGAGAGGTCTTTGCAAAATATTGATGGCTCACCTCGAAGCAAGTTAATCAATGCCCTGATTGTCCAGTTAGTTCCAATTGAAAAATCCCGTTGAAACCGACGTCACTAATTAATTTTTTAACATTAAGATTCAACATTGAAAAGTACGTAATGTCCAGTCGGTTACTTTCGACGTTTGAGCTTTCATTGATTCTCCAGAGACTCGCAGAATCAAATTTGCCACTTTCAGGACAGAGTCACTTTGTCCAGACGTTTTTTTTTTTCTTCGAAGTATTAATTACGTTTATTTTTTTTCCTAGAGACAAGGTTTGCTGGGCTCATCTGCTGAGGCAACGAAATGATTTTTTTCTTCCTCGAAACAAACTTATTTAGCAAAGTAAATAAATAAATAAATGAATAAATAAATAAATGTACTTATTTATGTGACAAGGAAAGTTTGGGGAAGGAGAAGGAGGTGAGTTTGTTTCTCATGGGGGTTGACACAACTGTTTCTCTTCGGCGTATATATCGCCATAGGCAAGAGCTCGAGATGATCCAATTTTTCGTGGTTGCGTTAACTTTCGACCCGTGATCGAAACTTTCGTCGAGCTTTCATTTCATATCTCGACCGTACACTTCCCTTCCATGCCAAAAGCTTCCATCTCTCTCCACTTTTCTCCTCATCTCGAACGAGGTTTTCTCTCGTTCTCACCTCGTCGAGTCAGCGTCCTCATTCTTATAACTCGCCGTTGAAAATTCTCGTCGCGCGCTCTGTGTGTGCGCGCGCGAGCCTCGCACAGCCCTCCAATCTTTTTTTCGTTTTTTTTTTTTTTGTTTTTTTTTTTTCCACCGCCTGCAGCTTTTCTGAATTTTTCTCGAGGACCATTATAATACGCCCGCTGGGGGGATCGTGACCCGAGACATTTCTGAACTCTTCTCCTTCCCTCCCACGTGTGACTCGCACTCTTGCCCTTCAAAATGGCACAGCGTATTGCTTTTTCTATTTTTTTTTTTTTTTTTCTCCAACTTTCGTACAGTCTTCATTACGTCCCGAGTCTCTTCGGGCGATGAACGATGTTTTAAAATTTCCTCGTTTCCTTCCGAAAGTCACGATTATCTCATTTTTTCAACTTTTCAAAGCCTCGATTATGAAGAATGTTAAAAGTAATATGAATTTTTCTTTTTTTTTTTTATTCAAATGACAAATTTAACGTTGAACTTGATGGGGAAAAAAAATTTGATTTTTTATTATTGGAAAAGGAACTTAGCAGGACAATTCATAAAATAACGTCGTGGCAAATGGAAAAATTCATCATGGATATACTTTTGACATACATTCTTGCTCTCAGCCCTCAACGAGTTGAGCCTTAAATCATTTTCTAGCTGTAAACCGAACCACTGGATTGCTGAATGCCTTTTGGTACAGCCTTCAGGAGCACGAATCTATGGAGGACGAAGAAAAGGAGAAAGGTGAAAAATACTTGTGAAATATATTTCACTCGATCGTGTTTCGTCAAGTTTTTAAAATGAAATCGTGTGTTGGTGATCGTTGGAGATTATTATTTTCTCTCAGAATTCATAGAGACGAATGAATACAAAAGTTGGAATATAAAAGCAAAAAAAATATATTGATTTGAAATTTTTTGTACCCTCGTTCGAGAATCGCTCTTGCCAGCGAATTTAAATCTCTCTCTCTCTCTCTCTCTCTCTCTTTAGTCCTGTTTCTCCCTGGACTTTACAGGAGGGTCGAAACGGGTGGAAATGGCTTTTTTCTCTCATACAAGTGTCTCGGAATACTGGGAGGAAGAGGAGTAGCCTCGAGGACTCTCTAAACGTCATTAAGGGGTGGCTGTTTGAACGTCCCTTCGAGAGAGAAAAGCAAAAGGCTCTCTCTTTCTCTTCCCTGCGTGGATAAGGAACGTGTGGGCTTCTCAGTGGAAATGAAATTGGATTTTCTCGCTGGTAAAACTTGGACAGAGGACGCGTCTGAAAATTTTTCCATCCTCTCTCTCTCTCTCTCTCTCTCTCTCTTGCTTTCTCTTTCTTTCTCTTTCCTCCAAATGTAATCTATGGACGTATATTTCTGTGAAAATGTAGTTAAGTGTATTTCCTCAACAAACTTGGAAGCTCTCGTTCTATTTTTCTGACGTGATAAAAAATAAATTATTCAGCTGGAATTTTGTATGGAGCATCGTAGCTCTTTGTTCATCAAACCATATCGATCCACTGGATGAAAAGAAAAAATTCCGAAGCATTATTACAACCAATATTTAATTAATTTCCTCTCTTGGCAAAATGCAAGCAGCAACGTTTGAGAATGGTTATTGCGAGGCTTGACGAAGCCACTCCTCCAGCGTAATGAGTGATGTTTAAGAAATGAATTCAACGAGAATGAGGATTCTGAATCACGAGCGAAAATCGCAGTAAAAATGTTGGAAAATTTAAATTACAAACTCGATAAATGAGAAAAATGAAAAGCCATGACTTTTCGCATTTAAAATTCGATCGACAGTTGATAAATATTGTTCTCTCAATCCACCCGCATTTTCCATTCATAGTGAAACAGCTTTTCGCTTGATGATGAATTGAGGAGAATAATGGAAAAACAAGGTACGAGGGGAAAAAGTCTTTTCGGGACACTAATGACCGTAGGAGTCTCGATTCTACGATCGATACTGATATCAACAGTTTTTTATCTTTTTTTCACTTTCACAAATGTCTGTGTATTTCAGCTCGACCATCCATTCCCCTAATGGAATGGAAATTCATTTTAATATCCATTTCGACGTTCCCACTTACAGGCTCTCGAGATATTCGGGCAAATAAGAATTTTATTGATTCGGACACGGGCAACACGTTAAAATTCCAACTCTAGTGATTTTTCACGACGCCAAGAAATAACGTCGAGAAACAATTATAAAGAAAGCTTTTTATTTCAAAATATCTTTCGAATTTTCTGCCTTTTTTTTCGCTCTCGGAGACTTTAAATAAAAAATCATCGAAACATCGAAAAAATGATTTCTCCAATTTCATGCAAAATTTCTTTTTCATAGTAAATTTAATAATTAATAATAATGATAATAATAATAAAAACTCGCAGAATAAAAAAAGGAAAAAGTTTTTGGTCGCACGTCCGAGAAATTGGCAAAAATACAAGTTTGTTCTTCTCTTCTTTTTGGAACGAGATAAATTGACTGGAGATTCTCGTTGTCAGGAAAAGGTCTTTGTTTGACGAAGGTCCATTCTTCGATAAGCTCCGGTTACGTTATGGATGCAGGGACTGAGAATCGATTCGACGATTCACCATGTAGACCATTTGTTTAACACGAAACCACGAAGAAAAAAGGGGCGAAGGGGTGGAGAGGAGGTGGGCGAGGCAGGGGAGGTTTTAAGGGATGAGGTAAATCGCTTGTCAGAGTCAAAGCGCTCGTGTGATGAATCAATGTCGGTGGGAGAAGACCATGAGAGACGAGAAAATAAGAGGCCTGAAAATGGAGAAAAAAAAAGGGAAAAACTACGAGCCAGACAGAGAAAATGTTATTTTCGAATTTGTAGGAAAATGGTAAATCTTTCCAGATTCCTCCTCACCCTTTTCTCTCGCGTCTTCTGCCTCCACAATCCGTCCAACTCATTTCGAACTTTCATTCAAATCGAACTTGCTGACGAAAAATATCTCCACCGCCTTTTTTTCGCCCTCGAAAATCCACTCTGGAGAATCATATTTCGAAGCAACAAAAAAAAAAAAGTCACAAAGTCAAAAAAATTCGGCGTGTGTATTTTTAATGGATTTTTAACATCCACACATGGAAGTTATTCCTTTTGCAATTGGGAATTTTCGCGCAATCAGCTTTACGGACTGGGTTAAGCCGTACTCGGAATATCTCATAATAAAAGCTTTCCCACGGATGACCCACATTTTTCTTTAGTCCACATGGGTCTGTGGGATCATAAATAAATCGATTCATGGCCAATGATGCTCCTTCTGACCCCAACACCGTCCTGTCACCGATTTTTTGGCATTTTATGGCAACGAATGTTTTTTGGCATTTAGTTTTCGTCAAAAAATCAATTTAAGGCCATAGAATATCGATAATTTACTACAAAGAACGTCGAAACAAAAAAAAACAAACAAGAAATGCATATTTACCGGAATACAACGGTTTGAAAATCGACTGGGGTCAGATTGACCCAATGTGCACCCATAGGATGTGTGCACTCAAAGGGTTAATTTAATTTCGGGAAGAAAGCGATTGAAAAAATAGAAAAAATATTCTAAATAAGAAAATGGAGTTGAACAAACAGAAAAATTTAATGAATAAAAATAAAAATTCGTTAATTTTATTGCCTAGGAAACGAATCGTATTTGCTTGGAATCGTTATCTCGTTATCTGCGCGCATCAGGGAGAGATGAAAGGTCGCATCCGGGTCAAAATGAGAAAGGTTGTGGCGTGGACGAGCGCGCGGTTTTGGCCAACAACCGAGCCTAGATGCAATTGAAGGGAAAAGAAGAGGAGGAGAATTGTGGATGAGAGGGTGGGGTAAAAAGGGAGGTTTTGGAGCATCAGGGGCCTACGCGTAATTGTGACATAACGACGGGGGCGGAAACAGTCCCGTCGACGTAAACGTTCGCAAATTGCTGTTTTAATTGAGCAACGAGTTTTGTTGGTACTTTGCATCGAGTCGCATATGTGCGTTGCGTTAAATAAATCGGGGACTGGCTGGATTTTTACGAGATTCCAAAACGAGGAGAAAAAAAAAAAAACAAAATTGTGCGACACTTCGCGCTAAAATGAGCGAGAATTAAAAAACGAAGCCAGGAGCTTTGCTGCAGGATTTTCAAAAGTGTTTCCGCTCAAAGTTTCATGGGAAAACCCTAATCATCACAAGATTCCATGAGTTTTCGAGAAAAACGTTAGAAACTCCAAAAAATCGAACATTTAGGCAGAAAATCGAGAGCCGGAAAAACAAAAACAAGAGAAAAAGAAATTTCAGCAGCCGTTGTCGAGATCGAAGAAAAAATTGTTTCGTTTATCGATCGATCGACCCAGCAGAAGAAAAGCACCGCCGCGAGAAATCAAGAGGGGGGGGGGGGGGGTAAAGGGGGTTTTTCCACAGACGTAAAAAGCGACGTACCCAACATTGCATACAAATAGATTCGATTCATTTTCCCGTTATTCTCTTCTCGAGCGCACGGAATTGGCCGCGCGCGCGCGCGCAATTTTAAAGGCATCAATTTTTTAGCCACGTTCATTGCCTGATGAAAAATAACGCTGGTCCCTTTTCATCGTGGAGATAGAAAGGAAAAAACAATATAAAAGAAAAATGTCGTAACTGGCAGATTAAAAAGCTCCAGTCGCCTCTAGTTTCTTCTTTCTCATTATCGAAAGACAATCAGGTTTGCCCATCAATAAAAACTTCATCCCACGTGACCACGTACTCGATTCCATCGAGAATGTATCATTGAAGTCGAAAATTTAATTTGCCCTCAATTTTTATTAACGATTTTCGAAAAAATGACAAACAAATCGATCATTTTTGACGGGGAATCGTTTATTTTCATTTTTAACATCGTAGATTTCCAACGACTCCCTTAATAATTAGCGTATCCACTTGACATTGTAGTTGAAAAAAAAAAAAAAAAAATTAATTCGTATCCTTATTCGAGCAGCTTACTCATCCGATAAGTGCATATTGGGTCAATCTGACCCAAGGCGTTTTTCAAACCGTTGTACTCCCGTAAATATGCATTTTTTGTTTTTTTTTTTTCGTAGTAAATTAGTAAATTTTAATTTTAATAGTTTTAGGTAATTAATTAGTAAAAAAAATTGGTAAATTAGTAAAAAAAAAAAGAGGTAAAAAAAATTGTAGTAAAATCTCCATTTCATAGCCCTAAAATAATTTTTTAACCAAAAAGAAAAATGAATGCCAAACAATCGGGGACAGAAAATGGTTCGGGTCAAAATGGACCAGTGTGCACTCGAAGGATTAAGAGTACAGAGTAAGGCATCGTTGTCTACTCGGTTGCCATGAGCACGAACACAGAAAAGTTATAATTTCGTGGATGTAGCAGCGAGAAATCAGAAAGCATCTACGATGAGCAGTAGCATCTGCAGAGAACCTCTCTCCCACTCTTTCTCTCTGGTGGGCTATTTCTCTCGCGAATGAGACGAAACACCCTCACAATCGGTAAAGCCATCACGTACGAGACATTTCGAATTCTGTGGTGTACCGGGATACACGGAGCCAGAGAAAGAGAGAGAGAGAGAGAGAGCGAGGCAGGCAAGGTCCGCGACCTCAGCAGCATGTCATATCCAGACGAAAATTGGAAAATGCTCTTCATTGTTGCTGCTCTTGTTACATTACGCTCGAGGGTCCGCTGCATCCTGTGGTTTTACTTCTCTCCCTTTCTTTGTAAACACGAATCCATAGATATACCCTGATGGGTGGGGCAAAATGGACTGGACTCGAGAAAAAAAATATTATTAACTCCAAATTAACGATTTTAATTGCGCATGGCAAATTGACTGGTTGATTTTGTTTCGTTAGCTCGTTGTGGTTTTTCAGTTGACGAGTTTGCTTCCATGGAGACAAGTCAGCATGCCATTAAAGTCTGTTTTCTAGGGCAGCATTCAGCCCGTGAGCCTTTTAGGGCATTTGGGTGGTCCATATTGCCCCACTTTTCTGGTTCATAACGTTTCGCAGCTTTGCGATGAACGTGAGAATCTCAAAATACGATATGAAGCCCACGCAATTGAGGCTTGATCGCAACCGGATGTGTCGCGAGCTTTTTCACTCGCTCGCGGTGTACAAAACGCCGAGGAAGAAACACGAGCTCAAATCTCGTCCAGTTTTCCCTCCGTACCTTTGATCCTCCGGTTTCGCGACCAATTTTTTTTATCAAGACACTTTCCACTCGAGGGCAACGTGCCAAAAATAAATACATAGATATCCACTGGCTGGAGATAAAACGTAAGAAAAGACAAACGCGTGTATATATACAGGCGATGCTTTTCTCTATTGTGTCTTTTTAGTGGGTCTGGATTCGGACAGTAAGCTTGTCGAGGCAATACTCTCCACAGCAGCGAGAAGAAACGTGGTCCGGATGTATTACACACGCGTATGGACGTTGCTCTCTTTTTTTTCTCGCATTTTTTCCTCGCGAAACTGCAACTGCATAATTCATAAATGGCTCATTCCTCCTGACTATGTACTTGTAGTTTTTTTTCACGATTTATGTCTCGGGATGTGTCACATAGTGATGGGGTGAAAAGATCTCCAGGGTGCATGCTCCCTGGTGGATCGAAGTCGTCAACTGTTTTCGAAAGACTCCATTTTCCGAGTCCTTTTTTTTCCTCCAAATCGTCTTGATGTTGAGGGACAAGAGGATCAAAGAATTTGAAGGAAAAATAGAGCTGAGACGTGTTTTTCTCACGCGATAATAAAAAATCAAGATTATTTTTTTTTTTTTTTTTTAAATCAATGGGGACGCAAAACGCTGCAAATTGCTTCTGTTGTTTTAAATAATTTCGACAACTTTTCTAGAAAGTAAAGAGAACGTACAGACTTGAACACGATATCTTGAAAAATTTGCAAAAATCAAAACGGTTGGGCGATTTTTCGAGAAACTCAGATTTTCGTAAATTTTGAAAAAAATGAGTAATAAATCTTAAAATTTGCAGAAGTTAGAGCGTCGACACCCTTTTTTTGAAAATTTCAAAATGCCGTTGAATTCGTATTTTTTTTAACAATTCTGACAAAATTCTCAGAGAATGAAGAGCCTGTATAGATCAACATCTGTGCAAAGAGGGAGCCCTGTAGCTCAAACCATTCTCGAGTTATGAACGTTTGAATTTTACAGTGCCAGAAAATACACACGCACACACACACACCATTTTTTCTAAATACGATTTTTCTATGTTTTAGGACTTCACTGTCACGTAGCTTCCTGTATGAGGAAGCAAAACCGCGTGCATATATTTGTCACGAGTAAAGATTTCGGGATGAAAAAGCATCGAGGAAAATGCTTGGCACGAAAGAAAATAGCTCGGCAAACTGGCCAACTATTTTGTAAAAGCTTCGAGTCCGGGGATGAGAAGCAGGAAGCGAGGGGGGATTTGAGGGCAGGAGACAGGGCTTTTTGGCTTGACTACACGCACGTTACCAGGCCCGCGCCCGCGATTGATATCCTTTAACGTCAAAACTTTCAATTGGAAATTCTCGCTCGTCGTCGTTGCAAAACGAGTTCGTTTCACGGGGTAGGGCTTTGGAATTGAAAAACTGGGGGGTGGAAAAGAGGCAGTAGCCCTCTTTTCGTTGGGCGTCAACGACATTGACACCCGGAGGTTTCGATATTACGCGCAATAAATCACCGCCTTTATATCCGATCAACGTGGCACCTACACTACAATATTGTTCCACGTGATCGACGTCTATAAAAATTTTCAAACATTTTTTTTTTTTTTTTTTTTTTTTTTTTTTTTAAATATGGTCACTTGACGTCATTTCCTTTCACGTTCGTTACAACTGTCCCGCGCTCTTTGTGGATCCTCTCCTCTGCACCGTTTCAATAAAACCCACGCTGGGGGCGTAGGGATGGGGCAGTCCCTTCCTTCCAAATTGACAGAGACAGCGAAACATTTGAGACAACGGAAATAAAAATTTCACGAATCTCTATCGAATCGAACTGTCAAAATTTGCCGAGCCCGATGCTCCCATTTCGCGTATACAGAATTTTCTCTCAATTTTTAAAGCCACGCTGGCTGCAAATTCATTTCTCGTTCATTCGAATCCGCAGGATCCAGGATTCGAGAAAATTTTTTGAATGACGTTACAAACTTTCAAAAATAAATCTGAAAAAGACATTTTCATGGGGCCTCATGGTAATTTCGATTCTTGAATAATCGACGAGATCGTTTTTCAAAGTTTTCACATTATTTCGCTATGATGATTTATTAAATTTTGTCTCCCGTTGATAAATCTGGGATCTCGTAATGAGCACAACTCGTCCGATCGATAAATTTGGAAAAATTAAAATTTATCGGTCTCTCGGGCGAGGGCAGAGGCTGCGGAAAAGCTTAACGATAAAATAGTGCATCGGGCAAAGAGAATGCAGTTTCCAACTGTTTCATCCTTCGTATATCTATGTAATAATATTTATAATCAACTATTATCGTAACGAAAAACTTATTGTACATAATATTTTACATGGGTTTATAAATTTCGTCCCGCGGAAGCAACAATTCCCTAGAGCACCTCGTTCAAAAGCTCCATGTTCTCTTTTCACTCGTATGACTTTACCCATAGCCATAGTGTGGCTGCCCAGTTATCTCTTACGTTGTATACGACAGCAGTCTGCGAGTTTTTCTTTCGCCTCGAACGCGACGTTCTTCCTACTCGAGGGTGTCATAACAATGTTTTCGATGTTTTTCGAGGTGCTTTTTTCTCCAAAAAGTAGAAGAAAGAAAAAAAAAGATTGCTAGCAGGGTTGAAGCGATATTTACGCCAAGGGCAAAAGGATGAGTCTGACTTTTTTTTTATCAGCGTGGATGATAACGTTGTTTTTTTCAATTTCTGTTATTTTAATCGAGTCCCTAATTGATCGGAGTCACTTAACGAGTCACAAAATTTCTTGGGGCTTTTTTTTTCCTTCTCCGATAAAATAGAGGGTGCAAAAAAATATTCCAAAATTCATGGAATTTTAATTCTGTCGAATACGATGACGAGGACCAAAAACTTTTCGCCACATTTTGCAACAATTATAAAAACGTGTATCGAGTTTTGTCATTTTTGTAGATTGAGCATATGATCGAGATGGCCAAGTACGAATAAGGAAGCCATGGGATCACGATGGAAAAGTCAAAGTATACAGCAAGGAAAGGGTTGGAGAAAAGAGTAGCGAGGATGAGGGGTTAACTTGGCTTGCAGAGATAAAGTTAAAATTGACTTTTCGTCTCGGGGCGGGAGGGGGGGGGGGGACTCGAGTTTCAAGAACAAGAGGTTAAATTTTTAAAAGAGAGCAGTTACGTAAAGTAGTTGCTAAAAAAAAGTAAAAACGTGGATTCAGTGGGAACGATATGAGAGAAAAGATTATTGGGAAGAGAACGTGTCCCGCATATTAAAAAGTTGTTGATTTTTTTTTTTTTTTACAAATTCCGTCATTTCTTTTGGGAATGTATTTGAAAATTTGATTTTTTTTTTGTTATTATTTTTCCGAGGACTGTCAAAAAAACTAAATCGAGAATCGTGAGAAATTTTTGGAAAATTTATTTGTAGGAAATAATGGAATTGTGGAAAAGGAAAGTGGTAGCAGGGAAGTAACATGGAATAAAGAGCATATGTCGTCATATTGGAGAGCACGAAAATCGAAGTGCTCGTTAGGAATGAAATAAGAGAGAATCCCCGGGGACGAGGAGTCGGTGTGATGTAACAAAGCTTGGGAAAGTCGAGTAAAAAGGGTGAAAAAGAAAGGAAAATAAAAGTGAGATGATCGATCGAGGGAATATCCTCTGGACTAGGTGAGAAAGAATCGTCGCGGTGGTTAGTCGAATCGAAGAAAGCGAAGGAACAGAAAACATTGAAAAAGATGGGAGAAAAGAAAAGGGAAGGAGAAGCAGAGAGAGAGAGAGAGAGAGAGAGAGAGAGATAAGAATAATATAAAAAAGGAATGAAGAGACAAGGAAGGAGGCAAGTTTTTCTTGGGCCAGGATAGACGTAAACCGAATGGTCTGCTCTCACCTCGTAGCTTCGATCTTGAGGTACAGTTACAAGGAAGGTACTTGGATCTTATAAAGAAAAAAAGGATTTCTCCCTTTTCCACGCTTCATCGATTGAAAGGGTCGACAAAAAAGTGTGGCTAAGGAGAGAAGAAAGGACCAGAGAGAGGGAGAGAGAATGGCAGGCTGCCAAGGCTTCTCGATCCTTGCCCGCTGCTTGTGTCTGTCCTTGCACCTTTTTCTCAATTATTTTGGCTCGCCAATTCTTATCCACCCATTCCTCTCGAGGCGTTTACCATTTCTCGACACTCTCCTTAACTTTCTCCACAGAACGAGAGAAACTTGTGACACGAAACTAGAAAAACTAAAAAAATTTCACATTTTTCTCTCGTTAAATATCTCACTTTTGCACTTGCAATTTTTCTATCCCAATGAGAAACTTGGCTGGAGCGAATATTGTACAGAAATTACTTTTTTTTTACTCCCTTTAAATTCTATAAATTCACTTTTTGGCAACAGTAATGAGACATTTATTACGAGGGAAGAAAAAGCAAATGATAATTTGTTAAATTTCAACACCGTATCCCTCTCTCATTTCCATCGAGACCTTTTGCTAAATTCTCAACTCCCGCTCTTTGTCCTAAAAACTTGATTTTCCTTTCCATCAATTTTTTTTTGTTTGTTCCTTTTTATTTCTTCTGCCAATTTTGTTTCGTCATTTCGTAATTGTTATCGCGTGTTAATCCGGGCAATTAATTAGAAAAAAGCTCAAGGCGTATTCGCGTTTACCAAAAATTAAATAAAGTTTTAAAAAGTTTGCAGAGTTTTAAATGTTAAAAAGGCGTGTCATCAAAGGGTTGTTTTGTCGATGCTTCGAATCGTTGCAAGCGCATAAAGCTTCATTGGCCAGGGAACGATGCACCGAGACGTAAGCACGAGGGTTGGGGTGGGTTGAAAAAAATCTACGAAACGAACGGAACCAGACAGCATCCAAGCTTTTTTTCATGCTCGAGATTTTGTAGCTCAGGGCCAAATAAAAAAACAATAAAAAAAAAAAAAAACAAAACAAACAAAAGAATGCAAAAAAAAAAGCTTTCAGCAATTCGTGGCGGTACTCATTCATTCGAGCCGTATAGAAGGAGCGAGGAAAAAAGTGGAAATAGACAGAAATGGTACTCGCGTTTCCTCTCACCTCCACTTTGTTCACGAACACCGAAAAACAATGCTTCCCTCTCTTCCTCTCCTTTCCATTCGACCCAATTGAGGCTTATGGCTTTCAGTACGATTTTCTATAGATATAGACAAATCTACACGTATTCTAAAAGCTTTTATTGTAAATTCTAATACGGTGAATACGAATGAGTCTCCGTGTTAATATCGAACGTACACCAGCTAATTATTGTCTTCGATCAAAATTGCTTCGACTTTTCGAGTTGAAAGCCCTCCAAAAACTTTTCTGCGAGCAACTTTCAACAAGGATCTTCCTCATGGGCCAATAATTCGTGACCAGAAATACAAAAAATTTGCAAAATGCTTCCTCAAAAGATGCTCAAGATCCTCAAATTTTCCTCTGCGAGGAGCTATATTTTTTATTTTTGCTTGCTCACACAGAGGAAGCTTTGAGCATCGTGCATCTTGAGCGTCTTGAGGAAGCGATTTGCAGCGTTTTTTGTATTTTTATTTACATTATATAATTTTGACAACTTTTCTAAAAAGTAAAGAGGAAGCAAGGACTTGTACACGATGTCTTAGAAAATTTGCAAAAATTAAAGCGGTTAGACGATTTTTCGAAAAACTCTGATTTTCGTAAAATTCGAAAAATCATAAAATTTAAACGGTTCAACCAATATTTCCCAAATTCAATACCAACTTTCCTACTAAGATACTCTATTTATAAAAAGAAAAATTAGTAATTTAAAAAAAAAAATATTTTTTATAATTTTTTTTTTAAATTACGACATTTTAAGCATGTGAGGAAGCAAAAATAATCAGGAATGTGTTTTTTTTTTCGAAATTGTTAATTTTAACTCTCAATCGAATAAAAAATCGTGATAAAAAGTTATTGACGAGAAAATGCGAGGATTGGGTCTAGAAAGCTCGGTTCGCGAAGCGCGAAAAGGAGCAGGTTCCTTGAAAAAAAAAATTTCCTCCACCGTTTATTCAACGTGTGTTCGGAGGCTCGAAAATTCTATATATTCAGGATGTATCTACGCGGATAAAATATATACAGAAGTGAGAAAGTCTGACCATCTTCGCAGGGCGGAGCTGTGGAGAGCGGGGAAGCAGAGAGGCCAGCAGGACAAGATCCCTTCCGTTAAATTTTGGAGAGCCGCCAAGCGGGTTATCTGCGGTTTTGGTTACCCCTTGCTCTCGCCTCTTTCCTAGATATATATAAATATATATATATGTATACGTGGAACGAAACGTTATGTGGCAAAGAGCTCGACTCCCTTCTCGCGGAGCGAACGAGTGCGCTCTCCAATGTTTCGAGGGGGCACTTTGAGGAGAGCCGAGGGTTTTGCGTCACTAAATCCTTGCGAACACACGTGACGTCAAAAGTAAAAGGAAAGGGGCGAGGGAGGCTCGGAGTAAGAAATTCATATACAGGAAAGAAACAGCTGTAGCTTGGCACTTAAATTTGCAGTCGATTCAGGCTCGATTTCAAGTTCATATACTCGAGAGGTCGCGCAGTTTCAATATTTTTCAGTTTGCAAGGATTATATGGAGTGACAAAAGCGCCAGGAAAAATCTCTCTAGCGACTCGGATTCGTCGTGAAATTTTTTATTTATTTAAACGTGAGAAATCCGGACAGATTCCTTCGGTGAGGATTTAAAGGATGAAAAACCGCGGAATCTGCAAAATATCGTCTCTCCACAAATGGAGAACGATGGAGCAATAGGGTATTAAAGAATCAGAAGGGGTTGCTGGATAGAAAAAGGAAAAGAATGAGGGAAATGAGAGAGAAAGAGAAAGAATAAGGAGATAAATAATGGGGAGTGGGAAAAGGGGAAGGAAATGAACGATACAGCAATGTGATATAAGGGATTGTAGGGAGTAATAGACGTATATCGAGTTACCGAGAAAGATTACGTTACCGCTATCGCCCAAAAGTACACCAGCGTGGTTTAAAGATATCGAAAAAGTAGAAATGTTCTGGAGCTTTTTCACAGCCACTTGCTCGCAGAGTCGAAAGTACGACTGGAGGATATTGTGTAAGCCCTATTCTAAACACCCTTTCTCACTGGAACACCCCCTTAAAACCCCTCGACCAATTTTCTTCTCTTCCCTTCGTTGTCGTTTTTTTTTTTTTTCGACTTGCCTTGCTTCGCTCTCGCTTCTTTCTTCTTATTCTCAAGCCCTCACTTTGCCCTTTCTCCAAGTGTGCGCGAGAAGCCCTGCGGCGCTGAGAGTAAATTGCACGGTTAAACTTTCGAAATTTAGTGGTGAACTTAGAGAGGCGTAACCGAGCCAGCCAACGTAGCTCAGAAAACCGACGAGACTATACAGTCGCAGGCTCGGCTGTGCACGCTGCCAGACCCTCTCTTTTCCATCTCTCTGTTATACAGGCGGTACCAGAAATCGACCCCTTAATATCGGAAACTGTTAGATCGATCAATTCTGAGAGGAAAAGTTCCCAGGCATTTTTTTCTCCGATGCAGTGGTGAAGAGTTATCGAGTTAAATAGTCGCAGCCAATGAAGAGCGTTTGTGTGACGAAGTGGGCGGAGCAACGGTAACCTCGGCCTATCGGACGCGATTATCGAATAACTCAGCAGCTAAGCATCGTACGAAAAAACTGTCAGGATCATTTCTTCTCAGAATTGCTTCACCTTTCCATCCTGAAAATCTGAGTGACTTTCGGATAGTCTGAGAAAGCCTGTAGCTCTCTGGCTCGTGAGGGACGCTGAGGGACGAAACTATGAGTTCGGCGAAGGTTGAAGGAGCAGGGCGGAAGGGGCCAAGGGTACCGGAGACTTCGGTAAAAAGGGTGAGTCGCGATAGAGGTCTTTTGTGCGAAAGGGAGATCGAGGACGAAGTGCTCCGGTGTAAAAAGTGGAGGAGCGAGACCGCGGCTACAAAGTTTGTCTTTGAGCCAAGTTTTTTTTCAACAATTACTTAGGTGATTAAACTTTTTAATATGGTCATTGGAATCGGTCCGATTTAACGAATAATCAGCTGATTTACGATATTTTATTCTTTTAAATCCGATGCTTGAAATTAACGTAAGCTTCACACTTAATTTTAAATAAAAGTCGAAACTTTAAGGATGGGGGAAAGTCGTATTGAAAGAAAAGCGAATACGAGCCATGGAATGGAGAAATTCATTTGTTTCGTTAACGAAGAGGTGCTGGGGGTTTTTTAGGGTAGAATTCAAGAGACTACGAAGGGTTGGTAACTGAGGGCCGGAAATGCTTCAATCCCGAGTACACTGGTTAAAGCTCCAGACGAGGAAGGAGTGAGGAAGAAAGATTTTTTTGCCCTCTTTGACGTTTAGCTACAGCCAGCTTTTGTTCATCCTCGACGTTAATTCCTTTTATTTCCTCTTTCGTTTTTTAACCTCCCCATTCATAACGATACATGGAGTTTTACTGCATGCATTAATTCTCATGGCATATCATCCACAGAGACATTTTCTTTTCTTCTCTTTGTAGGATTCACTCTTTTGAGCTTTGGAGGCGGTGAAGCTAAATTACCGCGACTCGAAGTATAGTGCGCCACGCATTTAAGGGCATACGAGAAAGAGGCCACGGCCGAATTCACTTTACCCCTTAAATTCGGTGGCCAGAGTCTCTTTGTTTGCCAATGATAAACAAAGAACCATATGTATCCACATAATTGACCCAAAAGGAAGAATATTACGTTTGTTCCAATATTCTCGTCTATTTCTCTCAACCAATATCAATACATCCAGCTCCTCGCCCTCCTCCCCTGGTTTACCTTGTTGCTCGCTATCGAGGAAAACCCTCCAACTAGTGATTCGTTATCAACGATCGAGTTACCCCACAATTGCCACTCGTCGATGTCACTCTTTATTTCTCCCTCCCTCCCTCTTTCTCTCTCTCTCTCTCTGGGTACACTTCCACGAGAGAGAATCTCTTGCAATCCCTGCTCTGCTCACTATCGCCACTAATAGTCTCAACTAATTCACACGAAATATTGAGTTACACTCGCAACAATGGAGTGACGCATCGCGTGCAATTCAACGCAATATCTCAACGAAACTGCTGGACGCGGTTGTCGATCGGACCAAAAATTTAACGGTTTGCCAAGGATTGCGTTGAATACTTCAGAGTATCGATGTTGCCCATCAGAATCCTCGAAGCTGCAAGGGTTTGGGATATTAAAAAAAAAAGAAATCACATTGTTCGACCACTAAAATCAAGATTGACGCACCTCCACGCAAGACTGTGGAATCTACGAGGATTATGAGGCTGTTTACAAAGTCATTGTTCCTTGATCGGAGCCAGAGAGGGCGGAGAAAACGAGGTGTCGCGGAGGTGGCTCGTGAATGCTCGTTATCCCGATGTCTCGCGAGAGAATAACACAGAGAGTTAACTTCAGCGATTAGGCTATATGTGCGCGAACCACCGATAAACCCCAGCGAATAATGAAGCCGACACGCTTCTCAAACCGATAATTAACCCTATTGTTCATGGAAGACGTTCGCTTATATACATAACGGATTATGACGCTGATCTTCCCTCAAGCCGTTTTCGGCCCGTCCGCGACTATCGAGTCTTTGAATCACTGAACGAAGACATTTGGAATGTTCTCATCGATCCAGCCAGTTACCAAAGGCCAATTTGTGGTTTATAACCTTAACTAAGTTCAGTTACTTATCGATTATCCGAGAGAGCGGAATAATGTTAAGGAGTGAGTTATAATCTCGTCGAAGCACGAATGATACGTCAAGCATGAAACGATGTGATTACATAGCCTAAATGTTAAATTTAAAATTCAACTAATTCACGAGCTACGGAATACGAAGGGAGGCTTTTCCCAGTGGAACAGAAACGTCAGCTCGGGTCATGAACTCTCGGTGTTTCTCAGATTCATCGCAACGAATTTTATTCTCGATGTTATTTACGAGCGACTGTTTCTTTTTCCTTCGGAGCTCTTCCACTTTTTTCTCCCAGTTTCTAAAATGCTTTTCCATGGAGAAGGCTCAGCGAGAGCACGAGAAATAAAGAACCAAGCGAAAAGGATCGATAAGCTTGGGAATTGCGAGTTTTAAACTTAAGCATTCCCGGCTGTTCCGCGCTCGGGACAGTTGAGAGCTTTCCCCTCTTTCAATAAAAACGGCACGGATATACATACGCGAAGAGGCAGACCGTTTAGGATAAATCTGTCTGCTGTGTGAGAATCAGTGAAACAAATACGTTGGCAGAACAAGCAACGGCGTCCACTTTCCCTGAATTTTCAAGTGCCTCCGAAGATCCGTTACATGTAAAAAAAAAGCTCAAGGTTCTCAAGGACGAGAGAGAGAAAAATCCATACAAAATTTCTTAGAGCGAAGAAGGAGACGGGGCAATAAAAATAAAATGACTCGCCGAGTTAATTACAACGAGGCTTTTAATATTTGATGCTGAATATATTTCGTTGCTTAATTAATTAGAGAAGCAGCCAACGGAGCTCGCTCCGAAATGTCTATCCCGCGGTAACATCGTTAAGGACAAGCCCGCATGCCTTGCTGCTGTCGAGACTCGGATTGCCCAAGTGCCACTCGTTACAAAGTGCACCCTCGCTTTTATCTCTTCATATCCCCTGACCTGTCACGTCTCCAGCCTTTTTCAGCCCTCGTCCCGGACCCTTTTTCGTCCTTCCTCATCATTTCTCTTTTCGAACTTTGTCACTCTTGATATTTTTCTTCCCCTCCTTTACAGGTCTTTCCGTCATGGACGTAATTCAACTTTCGACATCCATTTGCTCCATATTCTTCCATTCCCATGTGCCATCCTTCAAAACTCTCCAGGATCTTCGTTCTTCTTCTTGTTCATCCTGGACTTTCATTTCCATGGGGCGAATGCTCCAAACCTCAGGAAATTCTGACCCACATGTGTGGCTACGGATTTCCAGACGCTCCGCTCCACCGCCTGTGGCTCTGAGACTTGCTCGCTCGAAACTTACCGAAAAAACTTGTTACTGGCAGCGTGTTCACCGATCCCATTGGTCCTGATTGATACGGCGCAACCATATGGGAACCATAGCCACAACCACGATTGGTCATTGATTGCCATTAACCCTTACTTGCCACCTTGGGGTACAAAACTACCCCAGGCCTATTAAGGTATTACTATCACAAAACGACTTTATTCAGGGTTCTTTTCAAATTTTTTACAAACTTTCTCGGCACCAAAACTAACAGTTTTCTCTCGTGAAGAAAAATTTTCTGACTGAATTTTTTTTCTGAATTTTTCTTGATTTTAGTGGCGAACAATGTGATTTTTTGACTTTCACGCTTCGTTAAAAAGTTGCAAGAAAAAAACAAAAGAAACGCGGCTTCAATTATTTACACGCGTTTAAATGAGAAAAATAAAAAATTGGAAATTAAATATCTCAAATTCTAAACGTCAGAAAATTTTTCTTCACAGGAGAAAACTTGGTGCCAAAAACGTTTATACAAAATTTTGAAAGAATCCTAAATAAAGTCGTTTTGCTTTTGCTTTGCTTTGCTGGTTTTAGCATTTTTTTTCGTGTACCTAAATTTAATTCTTGGCTATAAAAAGTAAAGAATCTTTTGAAAAAAGCTTTCAACATGTTTTACAACAATTTTCAAGTCGAAATATTCAATAGTTCATTTTTCATAACTATTTTTATCACCGGGCTACAAATCTCGAGGTGTGGCAAGCAAGGGTTAATTAATTAATACGATTAGAAAAAAATGCACCTAGTGGACCTAGCAGTGGTCTTCCGAGAAGTCAATGCGATCGATCTCTATCGTGAAAATGAAAAAGAGATTTTTTTTATAGCGTAATAGGCAGCCCACGGAGCTCTTTTGCTTTCGCCTAGCGGATCAAGAGTGAACTGCTCGTTAGTACCGGTAATTGCAAATTGCGAAATTGGTCCCGAGGACTCTGTCACGCTCTGGCAACTCGTGAGCCTCCGGTATATGAGCCAATGTTGTTCCTCGATGGTTAGGCTTCCTGCGGGAGGTCTACGTGCTGCATGTGAGTGTTTGTATGACCCGATGTGGTTATCCAGCCGCGTCGCGATGGCCGTGCATTCCACACTCTAAAGTACATTCGAAATTTCTAAAAGGAAGTGTCTCTAGTCTTCTAACTGCTGCCTGGTCGCCACAAGTAGTGACTCTCGGCCAGAGCTTCTTATTTATTGATAAGGAAAAATCACAGAGTAATGTTGACACTTTGAAAATAATTGTCATCTCAGAAATTTGAAGATTTCCTCCCTCCACGATCAAGCTCCCTATATCGTGCCATTTAGAACTCTCGCTAACGGAGTACACATGACCTACTTTCGTCCGAGAGACCAGCAACGAATGAACCAGTGTTTACACCTGTTAATTACAGCGAAGAGAAGCAGCTGCTGTATCCAAACTCTCCTTTCCTCATCTTCGGCATCTCCAGCTTACGAAAATTCCTACAGAATGGAATTTCTCATTTATAGTCGTGGGTTGAATTTTTCCTCAAATAATTTAGAGCTCTATCTTGCGATCAGGTAATCACTCGATGGTGCTATTTTCGTCAAACATTTAACGCTTTTTAAAAACGATACAAGAATCGAGATTAAACATACGACTTGCGATGCTGACCACATTTTTTTTCTTCCACCCAACGTTCGTGCATTCTACACCGAGCCAGGCAAAAAGGCTCAATTAACTGCACGAGTCCCGAGTTAACGAGTAGCCTGCTCCGTTGCTCCGGACATGAAACTATTAGGTTTTGCCAAATTGCATGAAAAAATTTTTGATTGTTCTGGCACCATTCGTTCCGATAACCGCAATAAAGCGACCATGAGAAACCGAACAATCAGCACAAAAATAATTATTATCGCGCACAAGTTTTTTGCACGATTGGTCATGCCAGTCCTGAACTATGCAACGGATTTTCACTTTCGAGACTAAAGACAACGTATCACAACCAATGGAGACGTTATATTCAACATTCACGTGAGAACCGTACACGCGCTATGTGCTCAACTATATTTAAACCAGAGAGCATACTATTCCGGTATTGGCATCAAGTCACGAAGAGAATATATCGACAATTTGCCAGAAACGCTCTTCATCGCACGAAAGCGGTAGCGTTCAACCCCTTAATACGGTATATCCAGAGACGAGGCTCGTGCATACGGAAATCTGAACGTGCGATAAGAAGAAATCAGTTTTTGCTTCCTCATGAAGGAAGCTCTGTGACGATGAACTTTTTTTTTTACATTTTTCAATGTGAGGGTCCTTAAAATGTCCCAAAACATCGAAAAATCATATTTAGAAAAGGAACTGTTTGATCTACAGGATTCCCGTTGTGCACAGACGTTAATCCATACAGGCTCTTCATTCTCTGAAAATTTTGTCAGAATTGCTAGAAAAATACGAGTTCTACGGGCATTTTGAAATTTTCAAAAAAAAAAATCATTCCGCAAATTTTGAGATTTATTACTATTTTTTTTTTTTTATCAATAGAACATCATAATAGGAAGGTTGGTATTGAATTTGGGAAATATCGGTTGAGCGGTTTGAATTTTATGATTTTTCGAAATTTACGAAAATCTGAGTTTTTCGAAAAATCGTCTAACCACTTTAATTTTTGCACATTTTGTAAAATATTGTGTACAAGTCTCTACTCCCTCCTTTTTTTCTTGAAAAGTTATAGAAATTATTTTAAAAAATACGAATTTCGCGATATTTTGAAATTTTGAAAAAAGTCCGTCATCGCTAGGATTTTCACGAGATTTTCTAATTTATTCCATTGGTCGAAAAACAATATTTGAGTTTTATCGGTAGTTGCATTTAGTATAAACAAGGAAGATGCTGATGGATCAAAATAAGCTGAAGTAAATATATTGCGATGGTGTGTAAGCGAAGCGATGAGCTTGGTCCGAGAATTGCGCTCGTGCAGAATGATGGGTCATAGTTGAATATATTTTAATTTCCATATGCGCGTTTGTGAATGCTGATGGATAACATTATTCCGTATGGATTCTTTTAAGCATTGAGCAAATTTGTTCCGATGCTTCGAGCTTGGACACGAGCACGAGAATATTTGATAAATTTTTTATTTCTTTCCATGACGAAGTAACGCGATGACGTTACATCGCGGAGCCCGAGAGCGTGTGTCGAGTGTACGAAGTGTTTTCCTCAAAGGGACCGTCCGTATCAGCCACTTTTCGGTTCCCTCCATCTCACGCCTTTCCTCCAACAAAAAAAAAAAAACAAAAAGAAAAAAAAAGAGCCCTGTGCAAATGTATACTCGCTTTTCTCTTTGCCATCGGTCTTTTCAGCTCGAAATATCGTAGCAGAAATCCTTTCAAGGAAGCGAACATGTGGCTCGAACCAAGGGTCGGGAATGGTGTTTGCAGAAAAGGAGAGAAGATAAAGGAGGAGACAGGAGAAGAAGGTAGGAAGACACTCTTGCGTCAAGAGTTGCCTCTTATACGGTCAAAGTGACAGAAAGAAAGAAGATACCTCCAATAAAATCTCAGTACTCCAATCGTACAGTTGGTTCGTGTTCGTTCTGTTTACTTTTCATATACAGGATGGTTCAAGATGCACCGTGGGTAGAGTGTCGATTGTAGCAGGAGGATCAAAAGTAGATGATGAAATGTTGAAAGAGGAGCAGCCACGAGATTCCTTGGCAGAGAGAACAACTTTTAAAGGCTCCTGCATTTATTTGCATAGAAAAATATTGCAGGATTTATTTCACTCGCGGAATAATATTATTTCGTGCAAAAAATGTAGATTTTTGCGTATATATAAAAAGAGTCATATCGAGTGGAACATTGTTGATAGATTCTCTAGGGAATTCGGAAAAGCTAACGTATTCGAATGTGAATTTTTACCGAGGAGAGCTACATAGCTATATGCAGGACTGTTAGCTTTGGCTCTGGAGATGCAACGACGATCCTCGATACACCAGTTTTGTGTGGCAGTGACACGGACAAGTATATAAGCCCCTGAAAGATCGAAACCCCCGCGAGCTAGCAGCTTTTCTAACGGATTCGCGTCAAGCATTCGGTTCAACTTGTATCCTGGCGAGACTGACAGCAGAATCAGTTTGAAGCTTGCCATAGAACGCTATAGAAATCTCCGGAACACTCCCCCCCCCCCTTCCTCGACTCACTCCGCCACCTCCTGCTCGCGCTCCTCTTTTCGGCTTTCGGGAGGAAGAGAGAGGCCGAGCTTTTCTGCTCGAACACCCTTAGAGCTAGAAGTTGTGGTGGATTATTGTTGGAAGGATTTGCCAAAGCATCAACGAATATCCTGAACAATATTGTAACGAATAGGACAAATGTCTCGGTCGAGTTTCTCTCTCTCGTTCTTTTTTCGTTCGGCCTTCGCGTACCATTTGGCTTGGCCACCTGCGCGACAACGAAAAACTAGAAATATTTTTTATAACAATGACGAGACTAGGGAAAAGGCTTTTGCATGATAAACGATTTTATCGAACTCGAGCCACTACCGAGGCTTTTTCTTCTGCTTGCCCACGCCCACACTTTCCTGCTCATTGGCTCTCGCTCGCTTTATTACTCCAGACTCTCTCCTCTCGCTCGGCTTCAATATTTCATCCCAATTCATGGGGTTTCTTCGTTGGGATATGTGTCTATTATATAATTAATTATCACGTTGCATCGACGTGCTCGTCACTTTTATCCTGTTCGCGCAAGCATCGCCGAAACATCTGTCACGCATAATATTTCCATTAAATATATCCAAGGAATTTGGTGAGTCCTTTGAACCCTCCCGAGAGAGCTCACTTGCAAGCTCGTCGTCAATCGTTCTCGAACAATTGATTTTTATTACGTATATACCAATCCCAGACGGTTTTTCCTTTTTTATTCAATTCCTTAACCGCGAACGGGCTTTTTTTGAAACTCCTTAGAAATTTAGTTGCGAGAATACAATTACAATGACTGGGGGAATCAACGGGCGAGAGAAAAAAAAATGGGTACTCTAAATTCTATGGAAAATCGGGCTTGCCAATAGCTCGAGTTTCTGATCTAGTTCGTACAGTAAAAAACACAGGTACACCCTCGTAATTTGGAGTCTCCTGCCTCCTGCTCGCGTGTACTGTGTACTCCGCGGTATCCGCCAGGGAAATCACGCCGGAAGAAGCCTTTTCAACGATTTTTATCGGAAATCTCTCGACGTGTTTTTTTTTCCTCCCTCTAACTCGCTCCCTCAAGATATTTTTTTATTCATGCTGTTTTTTGTTTTCGTTTTTGTGTTTCTTTTTTTTTTTCGCCAGTGACACACGGTTCTCCGTACTCGCCGTCTCGTTACATATTCCGGCCCAATTTCTATCGGGAAACTGTGAATTACGTGCAATACGAAGCTTTGAAAAAAAAAAAATCGTAAAAAAACAGCATCGAAAGAAC
Source organism: Hyposoter dolosus (assembly GCA_963921915.1). Classification (NCBI taxonomy): domain Eukaryota; kingdom Metazoa; phylum Arthropoda; class Insecta; order Hymenoptera; family Ichneumonidae; genus Hyposoter; species Hyposoter dolosus. The sequence continues at coordinate 7,476,868 of OY998139.1, forward strand.
TGAATCAGAAAAAAAATTTACTCGCTCCTTTGTTTGCTTTTCCCTCAGAGCCCTTTTTACCTCGCACCGTTCTTTCTCCCTTTTTTTTGCTTCTTTCCTCAAGAAAAACTATCTCCAGGGTGGATTAAAAAACGTTTAAAAATTTACTTTCCACTCCTCGTAATAATTATCCTCTCGAAGAATCTTTCAACATTTTTTTTCTATCCATCGGAACAATTACTCAAAATGATAATTGAATTTTTCTCATATTTAAAATCCAAAGGAGCTGAAAATATTATTTTTATATATAGAAATATATTCTTTACCACGAGCATACGTTAAAAACAAACCCTCCGGGCAATCCATCACACAACTTGATCGAATATTCACCACAATTTATTAATGCGCATAATTATTCACGAGAATTGGAAGAAATTTAATATGCCAACGTGATTCAAATGATCGAACGTTCCAGTGACAAGTTTGTGTTTCACCGATAAATACATAATTGACTCGGAGACAGTATTATGAAAATAAACCATCAATCAATATTTATTACGGAAAAGCTTGAGGATCGATCGAGTCTCGATTGATTTTCATCATTTTTTCAGTATTTTAAGTTCAAGAATTGCTGCATATTGAAAAAAAAAACTTTGCGACATTTTTCTTTCGCTTTATTTTGGTCATGCAAAAAACTTTCGTTTTTGTGACTCACCGAAAATCCTCAGACTCGGGACACAGTCCTTCAGGTTTCTCGTAACTCGTATTCGGGAAATTTCGAACCTGAAATTTCGAGAATAGAAAAAAATAAAATGAGATTGATGCAAAGAATTAAAAAAATAAAAAAAACTTGTCAATTATTTAGAAAATCAGCAGGAAAAGGGCGAGAGAATATGAAAAAAATTCAACTAGTTAGCTTTACGAATAGAAAATTCGAAAGGAAAGGAGACTCCCGTGGGGGAGGAGGTTTTAACTTTTTGACATGCAAAAGCACGTTTGGACGATATTTTGGTGAAAATTAAATTCATGCGAGCGAGGTCCACTGCCTATCACGTATTCATTGGAGGACCGATGTCGCCCAGCCTCCTCGCTCTTAGCTCCTGTATTAGGGTTGCTGGTAGAAAATCCCGAGGCGTGATCTCAACCTCTCATAAACGAATTTCCAAATTCCTTTTTCTCCTCGTGCCCAGGACGTGGCATTATTTCCGAACGAGAAATGCAAGAGTACGAAAGAAAATTTATCGCGGAAACCATTTCGTTGAGCCAATATTAAAATAAAATCGAAATGTCAACGGCGCGAGTTCCAACAGCAGAATTAACAAGTGTAAAGGATACTCGAACATCTCAATGAAAAATCTGAACTAGAAATGTCGCCCAAAATGTCCAGGAAGTCTCGGGGAACGAACGAGTTTATCGAGGTGTTTCGATGAGCTGAGTTTTCGTCTCGACGACGTCCTGGTAGGATCGGCCAAATGGTAGCCCAACCGGAGAGTCAAAAATGAGTCCCAAACGTAAAGGACAAAAATTTATCGGGTTCGACAACTTTATTTCACTTTATCAGTTGCCTCTTGGCTGCGGAAGAATGGCAAAGGAAAAAATGAGAGAAAAACAAAATAGAGGGAGTAGTAACACGAGATGGAGAGCCACCGAGTCTATGCTTGATTCGTTCTACACCGGACGAGCTTCTCTCGGGGATCTTCTTCGCCAATTTCTTCCCTTTCTCTCTTCTTCTTCGGTACTTCGGCTAAGATTTAGGGTGTCCTGTGCTTTTACTCCATTTCTGTACTATTTCCCAGCGCGAGTTTCCTCAATAGCGCTTTTTTTTTTGCCTCTACTCTTTTTTCGGAAACTCTTGGAATCTTTTCCTCGCCATATCCATCCTTAGCCTTGCTTTTCCACCTCGAACCAGTCCTATCCGAGCAGAGCTACTCTCGTTTTGCTCTCTTTAACAAACCCGATAAATCACGAACCCTAGACGCGTTCCAGCTTGTACCGGGAGACACACCATTTGCATATCTCTCTAACGGAATAATCGATAACGGTTAACGAATCCTTTGTATACATCATACCGCGGCCACTATTAGTCACACCAATAAAAGCTCACGTATGTTTTTCTTACTGTACCCTCGCGGCAGCCGGATGAATATCTAATATCGAACACACGAGAGCACGACATCGACGTCCTGTTTGTCTATTCAACGGAAAAACGAAACACTGTACGATAAATATATGAAAAATCGTACAACGATCTTTTCTAAAAAGGGCTACGTAGGTGCTTCGGCTTTTTTTTTTTTATTTCATCCCTTAAATTCATAGTTCAAAACCTGAGGAATACAAATTACAGGCAATTCGACCAACAATTATCGTTTTATAGCTCAACGTCGTTAGCCTCCACGATTGCTCCGCGAGACTGACCGCGATCACGCTCATATTTTCCAGACATTTTCAATTACGTTTTTCTTCAATTAATGAAGTCATGAAAATCATTTTTTTTAGTTACTATGGCGTCACATTGTTCCCTGGTGACGTGTCGCCTCTCTGAGGGATTTTGGCAAATACATAGTCTTTTTTCATTCATATTCAAAAATAACGATAACTTTGACATTTTTCGCCAATTTTTGGCATTTTTTTATCAAGTTCAGATTTCAAATTATTGTGTATTTTTGATATTATTTTCTCGCGGTGTAAGAACATGTGACTTTTTTCGTACTAAAGGATTTTAGTAAAGACAGTAATTTTTTATTGATATTCTATTGAAAATAGCGGAAAGTTTGACATTTCTTGACAAATTTTAACAAATTTTGGCCAATTTCAGATCAAAAATTTCTATGGATTTGCTCAAAATTTTCAGAGACACGATATGGTATCAGGAAACTATGATGTCACAGTAATTTTCGATATAATTTTCTCTCAAGAGTTTCGTTAACCCTTTTTCCTAGCGGTATAAAAAGCAATCTTGGTCCCTAAGCTGGGAAACGAGAGCGGTATTTCGATTATTTCAATCTGGACACTCCGATGCAATGATCATCTAGAAATTTCGTTGCACTTATCGCTGATGCGTTTATATTGCTTGGTCTTTTTCGATTATCGGTAGGGCGTTCGATGAGATTTTTCCCCCATAAAATTACCATCAAGGATCGAGGAAACGGGTGGGAATTGGCTGGACAAAAAAGATGAAAGCCTGCGTGTGTATTTACCGAATTCGCGTGGCCTTTGTTGGAGGAAAATCGGCCAATAGCAATGACCCATTTCTTCTATGGTTCTATAGATCTTTTTTTTTTATTTATTTTTTTATTTTTTTCTTCGAACAATAACAAACACGCAACTCGTACGAGATCGCAGGGTCCAGGCTCACGTATTTTGTGAAAAATGTTACGAGATGTGTCGGAGGGAGGGAGGAAACGCGAACAGCATAGTTTTTCGTCGATCCTCCAGGCGAGGTATAAGCCAAGCTCTACACTCAACGATAAGGGAGAATTTTCACCTCCCTCTCGCGTTTCTCCACTCTGCTTGGCCAAGTAACGGGAATGACCTCTCCTGGCGCATGATCGTTACCCGAGAATATCCAGTAAAAAATGAGAGGGAGCTCGGGCAGAGGCATTGGGAAACTTGGAGGAGAAATTTTCTCTCAATCTTATCGACTATCGGGGGTTGATTCGAATCGTCCACAGGAAAATGAAGAAAACGTGGACATTTTGTTGAATTTTTATTTATTTTTTACCTCATATTATTCAATTGTGAAAAATTCCTTAACGAGCAGAGAGAGAGTTGACGACTAGGCGAAGAAAAAATTATTTCAAAAATTAATATGTCATCATAGCAAATACATCGTAATTTTTCATTTATATTAGAAAATTGCTAAGGCTTTGACGTTTTTAGACAAATTCTGACATTTTTCGCTCAAGTCCAGATGAAAAATTGACCCTTCGAGTGCATACTGGGTCGTTTTGACCCCAACAACCGATTGTTTGCCATTTAATGCCAACGAATGTTTTGGCATTTAGTTTTCATTTTTCGTCAACAAATAAATCAAGGACCATCAAAAATATGGATCATTTACTACAAAAAAGGTACAAAAATGTATATTTACCGGAATACAACAAATTGAAAAATGCCTTGGGTCAAATTGACCCAATGTGCACCTACAGGAGGAGGAAGGGTTGAAATGCATTGGCGAAAATCTCTGAGAGGAACAAAATGGTGCTTTGATGCCGTAGTAATTTTTTTTATTATTTTCTCTTTGTGTATAAAAATATTAGTTCGGACTGAAAAAAAAAAACGGATTCTGCTAATTTTTGTAATATTCGAAATTCGATAAAAGATTTGGCAGTCCCAATGGATTTAGCAAGATTCCTTTGTTCATTGGATCGCGGTGTAGTGCTAGGACGAGGGATGCTCAAAAGTTCATATGAGCGAAGCCACAGGTCAATCGAGCCGTAATGCGATCGAGGAGGTAGGAGTCTCTCTCATGTACGAATTGTACGAATGTTCGTTTTCGACTCGAGTGTCCAATTATCTCGCGGTAATCCGGAAACAAGACCCTTTGCGAAAAGCCTCATCGCTACAACATGGTCATCGATATTTAGGTTCACGGTTGGACAATCATTCCGGATATCGATGTTCCGTCGTCGATGAGCGCGACAAAATCTCTTCCATCGTTTGCCCCGATTGACGAGACTTTAAATTGGATGATTCGCTTTATTCTTCGAGCTATTGTTGGTCTATTATTTCCAATATTCGATTAGGAGCTTAGTCCTATGAAAATTGAAGCACATAACGGCGAGGAAACAAAACAGAAACAGCCGGAACATTCTCCTGTTTGTTTTCTGCTATTGGAGGCAGAGACTGATCCACAAGAAACGTCCCCCGGGCTGTCAAATTTTTTTGTCGAATTTTATCGAACCAGAGAGCGTTTGTTTATTTGCTCATTCAGCTCCACCGATTATTGGTTTCCAAATTTTGACGGATTACCAGCTGACTGTTGATATGCGCAAACAGGCCAAAATGTATAGAGATTGTATAGAGAGAGCATCGATATAACTTAACATTTTGACACGTAATTCCAATATATGAGCTTTTGGCGCTTGCGCTGCCAGTCACCCATTAGTTAATCCACGAATATTGACACACGAGTGTGCAAAAAGATCAGTGAGGAAGAGTTGTTTGTCCGAGATATGCGGAAAGCCAGCATCATTATATGTGTTGGTTGTATAACGCTGACAAAATCGAACGGTCGTTAAAACGTTTGCTAACACTGATGTCTGCTTATCATCATTTCACTGTGGCTAGGCGCACAAGCGGGTGTCTCAAAAATCAATTTCGATATGTTAAACTTTACCGGGATTAAAAACTGAATGAAAAAGTATTTTCAAGTTTTTCCAACCGACGCAGCGTTCGTGAGTTATTGGCGATTCAAGTTGTCGGCCAATAGGGCCGCGCTCCCCACCACGCTCCCAGGTGACGCCAAGCCTGCGCTAGCGTCCCATTGGCCCAACTTTGATCTTCAATAAATCCTCAGTCCCTCGTCGGATTGAAAAACGCCTAAGGACTTTTCTTCTCAGATTTTCCTAATACAGTTTTGGGTTACCCTGTAGAAACTTTTGGACGTATCAACCCGCTTCTCCAGGAATCTTCATCATCATCACTGTCAACGTCTTGCCTAGGAATTTATCGTCAATGCGGTGCTCGGAATCGACGATCAACCATGTATTATCGGCACGAATCCATATACCAAACGCATTTCCCAATATACAACGAATTCCTCTTTCTCCCTCTCTCTCTCTCTCCCTCCCTCAATCAACGAATATAAATGAACATCAATTTTGTCGAAGGCGTGTTTCACGAGATACGCTAAATATATATACCATAACGACCTGCCGTTCATACCTACGACATCGTGAATCAGAACGTATAGCATAATGAAATTTCTGCTCGTACGATAAACTAAAGGATTAATCGTTCATCCAAAATATTAAAAGATCATTATAACAAAACAGAACATGCATTAAAATGAATTGCACTTTGTCTATCGCGAGTGCAAAGCATTCTGATTACCGCAACACCCAAATTTCATTACGAACAAAAGAAAATCTAAATAAAATTAACTAAATTGTAAAATTTAGTCGGTTTTACATTTTCTTTCTCTCTCTTTAATTCTTTAAATTCTTTAAATTCTTAAAAAAATTGTTTATTCTTAAAATTCTTGGAATTCTTTTTTTTAATTCTTTAAATTCTTAAAAGAAGAAAATCTGTTTGTTGCGTCACTATTTTTCTTAAGGCACTGATGCGACATAGTTTTAAAAATATATTTTTTTTTTTTTTCATAACAAAATTTGTTCTGCTCCACTTATTAGAATTGAAAAGTGTTTGGAAACGAATTTCGAATGGAGAGGAGGTTCGATGTGATTGAAAACAGAGTGGAGCAGAGCCGAAAGGTTGCTATGATGACGAATTAGTAAGGCCGAGGTAAAGAGACAGGCGAGTTTTGAATGCAACGAAGTGGAATCAGGACGAAACGTCGTTATTAAACGCGAACACCCATTAACCCTATGACAATGGTACGAAATTACTATGTGAATAATTAACTCTTGACGCTACGAGCTTCACGCTGCATTAGAAGAGAATAACCCTAGAGTAAGAGACACTGAGCAAGAGAAAGATACAGAGTACACGAGGGAGAGGGAAATTGCTGCAGGGAATGAAGAGTCAGTGGACGGAAGGGAAAAGCCCGGACTTGGGCTTGACCAACGTCAATACAATTCACTATATAGTTGGCCAAGTAACGTTACACTCACATACGTGGAAATGTTCACCTTTATCGAGCCACCTCGAGTCTGAGGTTTTCGTGTGGAAACGTTACAATAAAATAATGTATAATTTTCATTATTTCCGATATTAATATTAGTCCTTCGAGTGCACACTGGGTCTTTTTGACCCGAGAATTTTTCTCTCACCGATTGTTTGGTTTCTAATCCCAACAAATGTTTCGGCGTGCAATTTTCGTCAAAAAATAAATTTAACGCCATGAATACGCCACTACAAAAAAAAAACGTCTCTACAAAAAATGAAACAAAAAATGTATGTTTATCGGAGTACATCGGTTTGAAAAACGCCTCGGGTCAGATTGACCCAAGTGCATTACTCCGGGGCTTAACATCGAACGTTATTATCGCTTCTTGTCTTCGCCTGCTCTGTATCGTTGAATGATTTATGGCAATTTTTCTCTCACACCCTTTGATTCCGCAAACGAAATCTTCATAAATAAGCCCAGCATTGATTCGTCATCGTTTTCGTTATTATCAACGTATCCCTGTGTCAAACTCGAGGCTTCCGTGATGATGATTAATTCGCAAAATAAAAATACAAAAAATTTCTCTTTTCTGCTTAACGATGCTCCTCGATGAATCGTCGATTTTTTACGGTCTCTCGATGGATTGATAATGAATTAGTACGAAGAACGTATGAGCTTAAAAATGGAAAAATTCGTCTATCACTTTTACGATTTTTTGGGCCGTAAGAAAAAATGATAAATATTTTCGGGACATCCTCGTGTGGAAAGATTTAGCATATACCACTTGAGAAGTTTGGGCGAACCAGATGAGGAGAAAGCTGCGAGAACACGAGAGGAATAATGGCTTGAGGATAATTTTGGGGATTGGTCGAGCACGTCGCCATTTTGTGGTCTCGTCGCGGGTTGCCGATAATCCTAACCCAAGTGCTCGTTCGACGATTAACGAGAGAATGGAACAACCCTGCAAGAGAAAAGCGAGAAGAGGAGCAGGAAGGCTTGTGTGTCATCATGATCGTTGCGGGTGCTTTCGGTTCTGGTTGAATATGAGAAATCTTGCTGGGATCACCAAATCGGAATGAGATTGTTTTACGTAATTCCTAAACAAAGGCTCGAGCAACTATGAACAAAGAAATTCTCCGTTTCCACTCATTCATTAAAAAAAACAAAAAACAATCATTCTCTTTCCCTTTGCCTCAGAAAACTTTGTCTTCGTCGCAGTGTCGTTACAAAAGGCGAACGTTCGAAACAGCTCGGCCTTTGATAATTCGAGATGAAAATTGACCCGGAAGAAGGTGGTGAAGGGAAAAGCACTTGTCAATTTATTGACGAATATTGAGAAACTCTTTTGTAAGCAGAAACAAAAAACTTTATTAATGTAAAAAATCTTGTGTGGAGAGCGCAAGTGTGAGAGCTCCTTAAAGCTCGGGTGTGCACGACGATGCCTGATATTTGTAACGATGACGAGGAGAGTCTTTGATAAACGTGTCCTGGGAACCGAAAGGCCCCGAGGAAGCTGAGCAAACACGTTATAGCCGGAAATGCATATGCATCGTGGTTCTCGTTCCTCTCATCGTTATCCTCCACATTCTCAACCAAGCCCTGTGAACCTTCAAAATAAACCTGTCGCAAGCTCTCATGTCTCGCTCGACTCTTGTATTCGGCGTATTGTTAATTCGGTTTGGTGGCGTGTATGCCGGAATCAAAACAATTACAAATGGATATGATGTCTCGGTTTCTGGGTTTGTCCTTTTTGAGGGTTAACCAGGGAGAATGCTTTGTGTGTTTCGTATTAAAAGAGACAAAAAAAAAAAAAACACAAGGCAGCAGTAACTTTGACGACGTTTTTCGTGCGTTTTCAAGCGATCCCCGTAACAAATAAAAAAAATCTTGGATGATTTTATTTCTCGGGATAAAGAGCATTGTTTTTTCTTTTTTTTTTTTTAGTTCGCGTAAAAAAAAAATCACATCAAAGGAATTGTGACTCATTTAGGAGCTCGACGACTTTAACGATAAATATTTCAACCCAGAGAGCGGACGTTGAGCGATGATTAAAAAAAATAATAATAAAATGAAAATTGTGTTGAGGTGCGCGTGTGGTGCCGGAAGGCCCAAAATGCAAAATAGTGCGGTAGGGCTATTTTGGAAAAAGAGAGTATTAGCTCGTACCATAAACTGCAGCTCGATATGGTGGAAAAAAAATTGGAGCGGGCTCTCGCTCCACGATACGAAAACAGAGGATAGCAAAAAAAATAGAGAGAACATTTTTGACGAGGTTTTCTCTTCCACTCTCCAACCTTTTAACGGTGGAAATATATATTTTTCCTTTTATTTTGAAAAGCCCTATGCACGCACGTTAGTTGCTCTGATACCCGTTCAAAATGCACAGCTTTTTTCTCTCTCTCTCTCTCTCTCTCTCTCTCTCTCTCTCGAGCGCTCTCGTGCTCTCTAGTTTTTTTTTAATCGCCCTTTCCCGAGGTCCGGAGTGCTCTGGGTTTATACCGGAGAGGGATCAATGGACTCGGTGTAAACCGGGAACGATCCTCCACATTGGATCCAACATTTCGACTAGGCCAACTTTCAACTAGTCGAAGCGCGTTTCGTTTTTCTTTATTTCGCGTATTTTTGATCATAGTGACGTGCAAAGCTGAAGCTCCATTACACGAGATTTTATAAACAATGGTTTTTTTCCATCGTAACTGAAATTCAATATTTTCAATAGTTTTAAATATCCATGAAGAACAAAAAAAAATCAAATCCCCATCAAAAAGTCAAAATAAAAATTTTTTTTTTCTTCACTTTTTGCTCGGACACACGGAAATGAATTCTGTTGACGTCCGTGCTCCGATGCCGAGCCTCTCCGATAGTAAGTCGAACCAGAAAGAAGCGTTACCATGCTATGTGCAATATCTATGGGGACAGAAGGGTATTTCACTTTCTCTGACGCAGCAGGAACCTCGTGAATGTCTGCAACCAAGTGTCGACACTCGTCGAGCTTGTCTATATATATTTAAACACGAATCGAGAAAAATAGATATAGAAATATCGGAGAAAATGGAATATATACGAGAATGAGAAAAAGGAGGTGGAGGAGAAAGAGAGTCTTGGACGTTCGACACACTATCATCTACCAACGCGCTATGGAAAAAGTCGATTTGGTCGTATTCCCCGTTGCTCTTCTCGGGCTCGCAGCGTCGTTTGATTTTATGAATCCGGTGGCATTTGCTGCGCGACGAAGAAGAGAAAACTCGTATTATCGAGCAGAAAAGAAAAAAGGCAGCTTTTACGATGGATTTTGCACGCGACGATCATCAGTCTCGAGGAAAATTTATGGGCGAAGCTTCGTCGAGGAATATTTATTTATATACCGCGTGCCAAACAATTGTTTCTCTTCATTTGTTTGAACAAAATTTTAATCGGAGGAGGAGCCCCCAGCGAGGAAAGAAAACTCAGCTTAATGGCAATGCATGTTCGATTCTCTCGATGCCATTCTTCGACAGCTTAATAAAGATCGAAAGACAAGTTTGTGCCGAGACGAGGGGTCAAAGGACGCTCGAGATACATCGGTGGAATAATGGAAAACGTGCTTTTACAGCCGAATGACTGTGGGGAGAAATACAACATGGCAAAAGCTTGAAAATGTGTAAGTAACAAAAGGCAACGACCAAACAAAAAAACAGAGATATAAAAAACAAAAGAAAAAAAGGAAACAAGAAAAAGAGTGAAAAGTACGTTGGTAGCAAGTCCGAAAGGAAGAGTTACCGAAGAATACGACTATATCCACGTGGAATAAGACTTACGTGAAGCGAATAATGAGAAAAAGTCTCGACAGTGAAAATATATAGTTGACCAAGGAAAAGAGGCTGCAGAGCAGAGAAGCAAGAGGCTGAGAAACTCTCGATGGGGTTACAGCAGAGCTAGAGAAGGGAGAACGTTTTAGAGAGCTAGTCTCTCGTGTAGCATGAGGTTTCGTCGTGCCTTATGATCTCTGTTTCAACAAGAGAGTCAAGAACCAGTTTTTCCTTAGCATTTATCTTTTTTCTTCGTCGTTATCATTTCCTCGATGGACCATACTTCGCGTCGTCTTTCTTTCATTTCTTTTAATCCCCTAATGTTTTTCCACAGGGCTCTTGGATGATTTTCAACCAGCAGCACCTTTTTTCCTTGGCCCTTGAAAAACTCTGCGGGCTAATCGCATACGAAAGGAATCATAAAAGACCAAATTGCGAAATTGGAAGTGCATCGCAGTCGCAAACAACTTTTTTCTTTTAAAAATGGTGCAGCTTTCTCGAGCATCAGCTAAAATCGAGAATACTCAAGTCTCTCGACCAATCTCGTTTGACGAACACAACGAAAAATGATTAAATGTGTAAAGGGACAATCGGCCAAGGGAGTCCGCACAATGAGCAACTAATTTTCTTGGCCATACGAGGCGTACAAAGCTCTTGAGCAAACAAAAATCTAGGATGACCAGCAAAACTCCTTTATGACCTTTTTTTCATATTTTTTCTCTCTCTCTCTCTCTCTCTTGACTTTCCTGAAAACATTTTCAAGCTCTTCCATTGTTTCGTCTCTGCAGGACGGATTCTCGGTCGACTTATTCTCTTAGAGAAACAAAAGGATATCCTGTGAATTCTCAATTCTTCCAACTTCCTATGTATACCCACCAACGACGAGAAGGAGGAGGAACCGAAACGTCTCGCTGGAATAAGCTCGTCGGGAGACAAGTGAGCGATTATTATTATCATCATTATTATATTTTTTATTCTCCACGAGTTATTTTAAGTCGAGACTAACGTCAGAGATTTTCAACTTTGAGGATTTCTCTAAATGCCCTTTTTTTTTATTATTATTCCATTCCATTACTTTTCGAGCATTTTTTTTTTCCTATTTTCGTGCTTCCTGTCAGAAATCATATTTTGTGCTTCTGTGGCAGAAAGCTTCGGAGCTTTTAATCCCTTAAGGGAGAAACGGGAAGCTCGTTTCATTATTTTATTTCTCATTATCCAATTATCCAGAAGGAGCCTCGTTAATTGGCTTTTCATCGAAATATTCACGGATTACCAATTTTTTCATTGTGTTCCAAAAATACAACGAAAAAAAAAAACAAAAAGTTAATGAAAATCCTCGGGAAAATTCCAGGCGATTGAAAACACGTACGTGCGTTTCATGACTTTTTTTTTTTTCTCTTTCCTTATTAGGAATACGATCAGTTCGCGGAGATGAACGTTGAAAAAGGAAAGAAAAATTAAATTCCCACAAAAACAGAGGTTTTCGATGGCGGATAGGAAGAGAGAGAGAGAGAGAGAGAAATCCCATAGGAGGTAAAAGTTTGCTTCGGTATTCGAATCACGAGATCGAAACTCTGGCTGCTTCGTTACGATTTATCGTCCATTGATGTCTGTCACAACGCTGATTCTTTCACATCCACGTTTTTATTCAATTTTTTCTTTTCTTTATTTTATTTTATTTTTTTTTTTTACTTTTCTTTCACTCTCGTAGCTTCTTATTCATCTTTTTTTTTTTCATTTTATTTTATCTGCTTGGTTGATCTCTCATGGCGTTCGACGTTTGACTGACACTATACGGAAACTCGCTTTTTCTCGAGCTTTTATTATCCCACTTTTCCAAGTTACAACGGACAATGACGGATTATCGATCATATATGCGAGCGTGTCTCCCGAACGATCGTCAATCGAAAATGATCGTTTCCTAGTTTGACTCGCTTTTATTTTATAACAAATGCTGAGCGGAGAGACATTGAGACGCGTAAGAGAAATCAAAAAATATTAAAGAGTTTCGTTAGGAAAATCTAAATATTGAGAAATTGATCAAATTTGGTGAGTGCGAAAAGACCATTTTTTTTTTTAATTTTTCATCTGTCTAGTTATCGAGTTATTCAGAATTAAAGAAAAATTCTTATGCACGGAATATATTTATGGAAACGATATGCTCGTACACGTCAACTCCAATCTTCAATAACTCGAGAACTGATTAGAAGAAAAATTTGTAAAAAATTGTATTGTCAATACTAAAGAATGCATTGACAAAATTTTATTAAATTTTAATTACATTTTCATAATTTTTATGTTTTTAACGTGGTTTAGCATAACAACATTGTATCCCCAGTTACGAAAACTGTTAATTTATCATTTTCAGCAATTGGAAACCTGCAGAAATACAATAGGTTTCCCTTTCACCTCGTCCTCCCTTACAATCATTACAGAAAATCCTTAAGCGACACACTGACGTTGGCTGCAGAGGGAAGGGCCTGCAAACATTTTTTTTCTCTTCTCCCCGGAAGCATGACTCTGCGATATTTGTCTTGACCTTGATATTTCGATAGAGCCCCTAAGTGTTTGTCATTAGATCGTAGGAATTAAAATACGTGGACATAAAAAGATTATTAAATATCGATTGGGACAACGGAACCGGAACGTTACGAAATTCCACGAGGAAAGACGTTTTTTTTTTCTAGAGAGCCGCAGCCCATCGTTTAATCGCGCGGGGAGTGGTTTGTCGTCCGATGATGAAATTCCTAGGAGGGCTATATTTTTATTAATATGCCCGAAAAATCTTGATCGATCGATTGTAAACATATCGGGCAGGCTGGTCAAGGCCGAGCAAATGACAAAAAGGTTGCGTAACGAAGAAGCCAAAAAAAACGGAGTAACAGGAAACGACGATTGAGAATTGTCCAATAATTCCTGACTCACCCCTATTTGTTCGCTTTCTCGATGAATTATGACAGACTCATTATTTTTTTTTTTTTTTCGTCCAAATGTACCAGAGAAAACAAATGATTCAACATTTTATTGAAAGAACAAAAACGGATCGAACCACGCACGCGAATGTGAAAGGAAAATAAAGTCTCGATAAACGTCGAGGCAAAAGAATCTATAAATAAAAAACAAGATGCTCAAGATGCACGATATGCTCAAAATCTTCCTCTATGAGAAACTATATTTTTTACTTTGGCTTATTCCTCATGGAGAAAGCTTTGAGCATCGTGCTGCTTGAGCATCTTAACGAAACAATTTGCAAATTTTTATTTTCAGCTTTTTTTGTATTTCCATTTGAATTATATAATTTCGAGAAATTTTCTAGAAAGTAAACAGGAAGTACAGACTTATACACAATATCTTAGAAAATTTGCAAATACTGAAGCGATTGGACGATTTTTCAAAAAACTCTGATTTTCGTAAAATTCAAAAAATTATAAAATTTAAACCGTTCAACCGATATTTTCCAAATTCAATACCAACCTTCCTATTATGATACTCTATTTATAAAAAAAAAAAAAGTAATAAATCTTCAAATTTGCGCAAGTTAGAGCGTCGACACCCTTTTTTTGAAAATTTCAAAATACCGCAGAATTCGTATTTTTCTAGCAATTCTAACAAAATTCTCAGAGAATTAAGAGCTCGTATAGATTAACATCTGTGCAAAATGGGAGCCCTGTAGCTCGAACCGTTCTCGAGTTATAAACGTTTTAATTTTACAGTGTGCAAGAACATACACACACACACACACATGCGGAAATTTTTTCTAAATATGATTTTTCAATGTTTTGGGACATTTTAAGCGCATTGACATTGAAAACTTGAAGAAAAAAAAATATTGACCGTCACATAGCTTTTTGTATGAGGAAGGAAAAAAGCAACCGTTACACACGCTGCAGAAAAATATTGAAACGAAGTTTTAAACCCGATGGAAAAAATGAATCGATTATTAATCGCGACTCGTCCGAACCAATCTCGACCTTATGTAACAGCATTTTCCCCGAGCCCTTGAAAGCCAGAATTTCGTGTGTGTGTGTGTGTGTTTTTTTTCTTCCTTTCTTTTTCAACCAGACAGAGGATTGAAAAAAATTGAACATGAAGTTGTTAGCTGCCAGGGAAGGATTTGGGAGAATGAAAGAGCTCAATGAAATTTTATCCCTCGCCGCGGAGATATCATCCCTTCGGATAAACGTGGGAGGAGGATTTGAAAAGTGTTATGGACAAGTATGGCAGCGAGCCACGAAATAGCGAGGAAGGGTCAACGCTACTGTGCGGTGAAAAGTTTTCGGTGTCTAACGACGAAGAACAAACGCCTCCTCCTCCTCCTCCTCCTCCTCCCTCCCGCCCTCACAGAGGGACCTAACGAGAAACTCCCGTTGGAAAATGTTGCATCCCCCACACCTACGACCCTCTCCCTCCTGTACAGCCATCCTCCAACGCTTGCTTGGTTTCTACATCGCCCTTGTTTATCGAAGCCGTCGAGCTGGTAGAGCAGCAGTATCGCAAAGAGGAAGAGACGACTATGCTTTTGTGGTTACCACGTGAAACGCCTGGTACCGCGTCATACCTATCTACGTACCACAAATATTTGTGTCGAGGCGCGCAACCGTATTTTGCCAGTCTCTCAACACGAGTGCCACTGAGTTCACTTTCTCTCCCATCCCCTTCCACCTTTTCTCGCCACGTTTATCCAGGCCACAGCCAATTCCAACGTCATGTCGACGCGAGTAACAAAAAACTTGGATCTTTGACCAAAAATGGTCACCAGCCATTTTTTCGTAATTTTCGATCATTTTTTCTGGAAAAAATGATTTGACGAGTCTATCGCGTTTCTCGGGACTTGGATATTCATTGAAATCGTTTCCTCGGATAATCAGGTCCTCGGGAGCATCGAGTAAAAAAAAAAATTTTCCATCTTTGACCAAAAACGGTGACGAATCAATTTTCGATCATTTTTTCTAGCCAAAAAGCATCCCCGAAAAAACGCTACGAGCTTGAAAGGGAAAAAAACGAATTTCACGAGTCCATGGCGTTTCTCAGGACTTGGATATTCATTGAAATCATTTCCTCGGAGAATCAGGACCTCGAGCGAACGGACGCTGTGTCTGAATTCTCAATTTCTCATGATTTTCCAAGCAGTGGATAACGAACGAAAAGAAAAATCGTCTTTTCCAGTCGAAAATGTTTTGGAGCAAATGTGCGAGTGTTTTTTTTTAAGTGTTTTTAATAATTGAACTTCTACCGAGAGAAGTGATCTCTGCGGTTGGAAGTCTTTTGGCAACTTTTGTTTACAGCGTTTAATTGATCGGTGGCTGGTGACTTCCACCAGTAGCCACGAAATACAGAGTGTGAAATTACAACAATCCCCTTTGCCGATGATGCTTCGCCCTTAAGCTTTTACACGAGCCTCGCAACCACCACGATGGCTCGGTCCAACGTTTTTTTCCGCTCGATTCATTATCGTTCCGCTAAATCGGGCAATAACCTTTCGAGGCGAACGAGGTCACGAGGCGAGACCTATAAATATACAAGTATAAACTTTACAACATACTCCGCGAGTCTGAACAAACCAAGAATTGTTGTTTACGTGTCTTTGCGTAAAACAAAGTCCAGAAGGATAATCAATGGGTTTCCTTTAATTTGCTGGAAACTCAACGGATTGGCAAAAATAGGAGAAACTTTAGAATTCTTGATATTCGCTAAATTTTCGCATCAAGACATTCGACACTCGGAATATTCCATGGACGAGCCTTTGATGAATGGAAAACACAGTGGATCCTTGATTTTTTCATCTCAATCAATAGAGACTCCTCTCAATTAAAAAATTCACTTTCCGAAGTCTGCGGATGCTCCCGATTCGCCCAATTAACCGATGGCCAAAGATTTCCACTGCGCACAAGTTTCGTTTCTGTGTACAGAAGTATTGCAATATGATGAGCTCGCCCAGCAACGCTAACCTCAGCCCAATATCTCGTTATTGAGTTCCGTTCATTTCGCTTGTCATGCTTCGCCGAGAAACTGACTCGGCATCATTCCTTGCCGCGCGTCTTATTCGCAAGATACCGCGGCTCCTTCAACCCGAACAGCTGTACGAATATATAGATCGAAACGAATACTGCGCGGGGCAAGGAAGGGAAAGAGAAATCTCGTTGGTTGCTTCCACCGAAGGAGATAACCCGGAGTATGGATGCGGACGATAATACCTTAATATTACACGGCTGTATATACACAAAATATCGGTATGAACGAAAAGAGATTCCGGAAAAGCTGCTTTAAGCGTTATACAGGTGTCGGAGCATTTTCTGAAATAGCACCATATTCGTTTCTGCTTTCTTTTTCGTCTGGATATAAGTATCGAAGTTACATCGTTAAGATCATACTATCACGAAACGTTCAAGTTTTTTTCAAAATTTTGTATAAACGTCTTTGGTACCAAAACTAACAGTTTTCGAGTATGAAGAAAAATTTTCTGACGCTTAGAATTCGAGATTTTTTTAGTTTCCAGTTGCAAGAAATAAACAGGAGAAATTATTGAAAATGAAATTTAGTGAAAAAAACGTCGATATATTTTGTTCAACACGGTAAACTAAATATTTTTGGATAATTTCAAAATTTTCGTAAATTTGACAATTTTTTTCATTCCTAACGGAACTGTCCGCAATATTTACGATTGGAATGACAAAAGATTTGTGATTTATCGAAAAAAAAAAAACGTTTTGCCGAATGCATCCAATAAAATATCGATCTTTTTAACAAAATTTTTTTTTCAGTGAATGCAACTTCAGTTTACATGCGCGTGTAGATGGGAGAAATAAAAAATTGAAAATTAAATAATATCTCAAATTGTAAACGTCAGAAAAATTTTCTTCACAGGAGAAAACTGTTAGTTTTAGTGCGAAAAACGTTTATACAAAATTTTGAAAGAATCCTAAATTAAAGAGTTTCGGTAGGAAGATCTAAATATTGAGAAATTGATAAAATTTGGTGATAACGTTCTTCAACGTCATATGGAACTGGTTAGAAGAAAAATCTGAGAATATTTGTATTGTCATATTTTTTTATTTTTATTTTTGAGAAAATGATGCGCAAAAATTTTTTCAGAAACGCAAACGACTAGAACTCTTCACGAGGACACGCAGGGAGACTTCCTCCATTACAGGGAATCGCCAGATCTACGAAAACTAGTCATGGAGCCTCAGCTTCGGGATTGAAACTTTATATTTATTTTTTTCAGAAAATGATAGATAAAAATTTTTCCAGAAACGCAAACGACTAGAACTCTTCACGAGGACACGCAGGGATACTTCCTCCATCACAGGGAATCGCCAGATCTACGAAAACTCGTCACGCGGCTTCGGCATCACGGGGTTGAAATTTTTTATTTATTTTTTTCCGAAAATGGTGTGTCCAAAATTCTTATGGAACTGCTCCAAAATTGACTGGCTTCAAGACGCTGTCGCAAATCTCGATAACTTGGTATACATAAAAAGAGCGCTGCAGTGCTACCAGAAAACCGCTCGCGCGCTTCAGCGCGCGTGATGCACCCTATAAGTTAATACTAAAGAATGCATTCACAAAATTTGATTACATTCTAATTATATTTTGAAATTTTTAATGTTTCCACGAGTCACTGACGATATTAATAAAACTTGAAAAAAGTAGGAAATTCGATGCGAGTGATGAAATAGTTTCTCTCATAGTCTGCGGCGAGCATCGTTTTTGGATGTAAAGCAAAAATAATGCAGGCGAGAAGGTTTTAAGGGAAAATTAATGCTGGGCTGAAAGACGGACGTGAGAATCTGCCAAGGAAGTGTATAAGAGAGTGTTTTGGGGGAGAAGCATTTCCTGCTGCTCGCGAGGCATTTTTTTCAGTCGCAAAAAAAAAGGGGGCAAGTGCACTGAAAGATAGAGAACACGCGATCCAAGAATCCGAATGTTTCGGGCGTTATTGCGAATCCTCGTTCGCATAGCATTAGAAAAGTAAAGGTGGATGTTTGGTGTATAGACCGAGAGAAGCTCCTGGAACAACAATACGTTTCTCTCTTTCTTTTAGTTTCTTCGCACATTCCTTGAGAGTGCAGTTTGGGAGTGGGTGTCTCTTGGGTAGTGGATACGTGTGTTACCGAGGGAGAGAAGTAATACCAAGCGTTTGAGATGGCTGGAAAACGAGGTTAAACCTTCCCTGAATGGAGAGAGAGAGAGAGAGAGAGAGAGAGAGAGAGAGAGAGAGAGAGAGAGAGAGAAAGAGGAAAAGTAAGAGGATAGATGTAAATCGGGGAAGAAATTCCGAGCAGGCCGTCTTGACTGGTGTGTGCGGCTTTCAGCGTCCCCTGAACGAAATTGCGGCTGTTTATCTGAGCCAACCGACGGAAATTCCATTCCATCTTGAAACTACCCCTTACATGCGCCCTCTCGCTCGACCTTCTCTCGCCTTTTCTTTTCGCTTCGAGATCCAAACACTCTCGGCTCGATTTCGTTCCTTGTTCTCCTTTTCCTGCTCCCACACTCCATATATATGTGTGTCTGTGTGTGTGTGTGTGCGTGTGTGTGTGTGTGTGTTGCGCGGTGTACACGTTCCAGTCGCCGCTAATGTCAGCCAGCCCCACTTGTTCCCGTTCTTATTTATTGCGTTCGCACCTTTTTTCCTTTTGCAAGCCCCGCGCTCTCGCTTGACAACGAAAGAAAAGGGGAGAAATAAGGGAAAGCTTGCTGAGAGGAGTGAACCAAGCTTCCCAGACCGCGGGAACGTTTCTTCAAGATTCTTCCGTCAACCAGAACTTCTCACCCTTCGCAAAAAAAAAAAAAAAAACTGCCCTTCCTTTCTTATAAGATTTCTCATTTCCTCCAATCTTCCTCCCTCTCTCGCCACTTGTGGTTTTTCCTCCTTTCAGGCATTCTGACATTCCGAGAGCCAGAGAGAGAGAGAGAGAGAGAGGACAGGTTGATATTCGCTGCGATCCTCCATCCGCTCATTCCTCTCGCAAGCACTCTTGGCCATTCGTCCGTGTCCCTTCGGGGCACACTCTTTAACTAAGCTTGAGGAAATTCTCTACAGCAACACACACACCTCCCTCCCTGGTAGCTCCGGAGCACGAGGGAGCAAAGTGGAAGGACACGTCTTTCGGGACTCTCCTTGTTATTATATGGAAATACGTTCAAAGACTCTGTATATACTTTCCGCAGCAGCAGGTTTTATACCTTCGCGTCGAAATTTCATTTTTTTTCGTTTACATCCCCTGCTCTCCTCCATTTTACCTCGCACGCTTATTTATACACATCGAAGAATGAATTTCCTTCCGCGAAGCAAACAACTCCATTGAGCCTAATATCCGATGCCAGTGAGACTTTGACGAATGAAGAAAATAAAAAGATTTCTCGCTGGATAAATAATTAATCGGAAATTTTCGTTCAGAATTTCTTTTTAAAATCTTGCTTTTTTTTTAGTAGTATTTTATGACAGAGTCCGCAACAGAGAAATCCTCGAACACAGCCATCGGAATATAGCATCAAGCTTGCCAAGTTCGAACAACCAGGTGCGCGTGCCTGCGCGTGTGTATCGAGAGGACGGAGTGGTTTGTTGAGAGCTTACCACCCCCGCTCGTCGAATATGTTCTATGGACGCGATCACGTCGTTCAACCAACGATATTTGACTTGTCAATATTCTCCGGGATATTCAGACAGGATATGGTTTAGTTCCGTCTAAGCCTCGCCGCATTAATTACCCGTAAATAGCCTTTTGACTCTCTCGCCGAGCAGCGAGACTAAATCTCCATATAACGCTAAGCTCATTTTCAATTGCATTTTCCTTTCCATATCCATTCTCTCTCGTCCCTTCTCCCCGAGATTACTAACCTTCGTGTAATCAAGTTTCAATAAGAGCTAATATTAGATCCTTCGTCATATCCGACATAACTACCCGTAACCGATTCCGTTGCAATAACTCGCTCCTCCCAATCGTTTCCCTCTCTTTCTGCTTCTCGCCCTCTATATATATTTCATTTCTGCACTTCTCGATCGCTCTCTCCTTCTCTTATATCTCTCTTGCTCTGTGTTTGGATATAACGGTTATCAAATCACTACAGAGACATGGAAGTCAATTGCCAACGAAGCGACCATTCTGCATAACGATCCCTCGATCTCTATTTCGAGTTCTTCATACGGCGCAGTCTCTCTCTCTCCCTCTTTCTCTTGATTCTGTCGCAGACGCAGGATATATATGTTTGCTTGACTAATTCTTACCATTAGCCAACGAGAACAATTGAATTAGTCGTCGTAAAGGATATTAAGGAAGAACTTCGTACTGTGCTGCTCGCGACAACGTCGGAAATAATGACGAAGTTGTATTTACGTTTATTGTTCTGTTGGTTATACTTTATTTGTATTATTTGAAACTTATTCTGAGGAAATTGCTGTGGAATGCTATTTCGCTTTGATGAGAAGGTATAGATTTCCCTCGAGGAGTCGTTAAATATCTCGATCTATTAATTATTTAAAATAAAGTTTGCGCAAGGATAAAAGCGAGTCGCTCTATTCTCGAGCCACTACAAATATTAATGGTTCCTTCAAGTTTTAACGAATGTTGGATGATTTAGTGACAACGAAAATTTACTTCACGGCTGTTTGAGTAGATTTTTTAATGGATTACCCGATTCTTTTGATTTCGTTATGGAAACGAAAAAAAAAAAAAAAAAAACAAAAATCATTACCTCCCCGAACGTATAGGAACGAAAATTTTCTTCAATAATTACAGCGTTAATATTCAAGCCTCAAAGGCTGCGAGTGTTTGAGATTCGGGACGCAACGCAAATTTGCCGTTCAACTGGCAATCAAAGCGTCGGAACGCGCGTTTTTTTTTTTTTTTTTCTTTTTTTTCGGACCATCATTTACCAACAGGCAACCGTGGATCAGGCCGAGGGCCACCAGTTTGAAAAGGATCTAGATGGACGGAAAAATGGATAGATAAGCGGCGAAGTGTGATGAAAAATTGGAACGAGCCTGCGAGGGAAAGGGAGGGCGACGTGAAAAGAGATAAAAATTTTAAAAGTGGTAAAAATTGGAAGAGAGATAAATAAGTGTGTTGAAATCTTAATTGCCGCGCCGAAATGGCGCGTAATGACGTGAAATATTGCCAAGAGAAAAAGATGCTGAGTCTTATTAAACCGCGAGGAAAGGAAGGAAGGAGAGAAGAGAGGCGAGCGAGAGAAGAAAATATAAAAAAGAAAAGAATAGTTGTGAGGGAGGAAAAATGTAGCGGTTGAATCGCGTCCCTCGCGTTCGAGAAGAGGAAAAAAGGGGAGCTGAAAAAAAGGGAACAAGGGTGCAAGTGGAAAATGAAAGAAAGGGGTTGTGCCAGCCGAACCTTTTAATCCGGGAATTCCGCGAAAAAACGCTGACCCAACGGTTTTCACTGCCAATCTGTTACAGAAAGCGAACGACGCATCAACGCTCGCCTCCCGCGCGCCCGCGCGACACAACATTTTCTTTATTTTTCTCTATATTTTTCTTTATTTCATTTCTTACTTCTTTCTATTTTCTTCTTCGCAATTCTTTACTCTCTCTCTCTCTCTCTCTCTTCCTTATCTCGTTATTTTTCACTTTTTTTTTCTTATCCCGAACCTCCAGATTTTGACGAATTTATTCCTCGCTGCTTTCCACCCTTGATTATCTTCAAATTTTCCCCTTTTAATAAACAACCGAATCATCAACTCTAAAAATAAAATTTTGTTGAAAAAAATAATATTTTAGAAAGTCTCTTCGGAAGCAAATTTTTGTCGTTCCACTCGTAAATTTCGCTGACAATTCTGTTAGAATCTAAATATACTCCCAAAATAACGAAAATTTTTGAAATTATCAAAAAATATTTAGTTTACCGTATTCAACAAAATGTCGAAGATGTTTTTTAACAAAATTTAATTTTCAGTGAATAAATAAACATTAAAAAAAAAACAAACTGCGAGAATCAAATGAAAAATATTCCGATTGACAATCCTCATTGGCACAAAATGCAACGAAAATCTCTCCGAGCTCCCGATATACGATTAATCGTAAAATCGATCGTTATATTAATTATTCCAATCAATTATCATTTTATTACAATTACCTGCTATTAATCAGCAAATGTGACGAATATTTCAGCGACACGTTTAATTTGAACATTGAGTAACGGATAAACATGTAGCTCCGGGGTTTCCCATTGATTCCAATGATAAAATCAATCACACACTGGAAATGAAATTTTGTTAAAAATCCTCGATATTTTGTTGAACACGGTAAACTAAATATTTTTTCATAATTTCAAAATTTTCGTTATTTTGGCAGTATATTTGGTTTCTAACGGAATTGTCAACAAAATTTACGATTGGACCGACAAAAATTAGCTTCTGGAAGAAACTTTCTAAAATATTTTTTGCTGCAATGACAATATTTTTGGGATTATTCAAAAAAACGTTTAGTCGAACGTATCGATCAAAATATCGGTCTTTTCCAACAAAATGATTGCCAAAAAAGAATCAACGAACAAAAATATTAATTATTAATTGTATTCTCACAAGCACACAAAATTCGAAAATCGTAAAAAGTTAATTTTCTTTCGACGAGATAAAAAAATAGAATCCTCCCATATTTCATGATTCGGGAAAGTCCCGATATATTCGTATATCTTCGAAATGCGTCAATATGCAGAATCTTCATTATACGAATTGGTACAAAGGTACAGAGTGTAAAAATGAAACACAGAGAAATTTAGAGAGCGCGGGGTGAGCTCAGGCGCTGATCCAAGAGTGAGGCACGCGGAGGCGCGGGTGTAACGCGCGAAGAAGGGCGGGAGGGAGGAGCGCAAGCGCTAGAACCGCAGAGGTTCGAACACCGATTCAGTCAGCTACGGTCCGTGTGACGCGACGTTTCAAACGTGACAAGTGTTTCGCATTTAGTTTTTTTTTTTTTCCATCCCCCGAGTAGTGACATAAATAAAAAGTCTTGATAATGAATCAAAGGAATTGATTAATTGGACTGCAGTTAATGAGTAAAAATTAATGTGTAAAAAAAAAAAAGTGAGAGGACAAGGAATATCGATAAAAATCGTTAATTACGCGTGCTAATTGGAAAGAAGATTTAATCAACATTCGAATCGATGAAAAATAAATTGAAATGTAATAACGTGACCGAATGACATTTTCCAGAAGAATAATGGGATGAATAACGAGAGGAAATCGTTGATTAACGATGCTGATTAATTATCAATGGTTTTTTAAATCATTCGATCGAGGAATTAATAATTAAGGGCGTCAAGTGAAAGTTACAGCTGATTAACAAGACCATTAGTGTTTTCTCGGCGCAGACACTTGTCCATAAAAACCAAAAGATACTCTGTCGCGGATATCCATGTACATATCCAAGTGCAAGTGTGTATACATAAACGTGGTGACGACAACCGGAAATGACGCTCCAGAGACGAGAGCGTAAACATCAAGAAGAGCCTGAAGCGATTCTCACGAGACTCGCCATACGGAGGAGCTCGTCCGGACACCTCGGTAATCGATCTCACAAATTCTAGATCCAAAAACCACCCCCTGTGACAAACCATCACCTCCCCTCCCTCCCTCCTCCTCCTCCTCCTCCTTGCTTCCTATCTCGCAGCCTCTTCGTGTTTGTACTCGCATGTGCCTGTGTGCGTAACAGAATTAATTAGCCAACGGGTTACGGACCAGTGATAACGTCGCCAGAGCACATACCTCATGTATGCACGTGAGTACACACACATATCTATATCTATATATATTTATTTACATGCAAATGTGGCTATATGCATACTAAAGGATAATACATCTGGATCTACTGTTCGGTCTTGTTGCACTATCCGGTACGAGCACCATTTCGTACAAATATGCAGAGTCCACCTCAATCTGCCTAAAAAATACTCCAAAATACTTCAACTTTACAATTTCGATTATTTTACACTAGTCGAAATCCGCAAGATGAGATTTCCAGTTTGTAGAAAATTCTTGATAACGAATATCTGCTTTCTTTCGATTTTCACCTTTTTTTTCGGGTTTGAGACTGACGACGATGAGGGTTGGACTTTTAAGGGCTGCGGAAATGGGGGAAACGACATTGAAGACTTTTGAGGCCAAATATGATGAGTCGACGTTTTTTTTTTTGGAAAAAATTAACCATTTTAGTGCACACCTCCTATGAATGGGGTCAATCTGACCCAAGGCGTTTTTTAAATCGTTTTTTTTTCGGTAAATATGCATTTATTTGTTTTTTTTTCGAAGAGACGTTTTTTGTAGTAAATTATTCATATTTTTGAATTTGTTTTTTGATGAAAATGAAAATTTTATGACATTGGTTGTCATTAAATTCCAATTAATCGGTGACGGAAAATTGATCGGGTCTAAACGACCCAGTATGCACTCGAAGGGTTAAAAATTTATCGATACAGGATCGAGGATCTTGAACAACGTTTCGAAAATATTGAAAAAGGAAAATAATTTTCCCAATATTCCAGTTCATCCCTCGTTTCAATACATTATTCTGCATTTTCGAGTTCAACCCCTTTCTCCGAGGGTTGATAAACATTTTTGAAAAATCTCTAGACAGTCGGAGTGACTTTCACAATGAAATTGGCTCGCAAGTTTGTTCGCAAGCTTCTCGTAATACAAGGGAAGAAAATGAAATAAAAGGGGAAACGTGTTTGTATAGAAATTTCAATGTTTACGTAATTTATTAAGTTTTGGTCAGAGAATGAGGAGCTTGTTGTCAGGACGCATGTTAATGCATATGTTACAGCTGTGCAGGCTTGTTTGACATCACGTATGTTTGTCACGGAGAAGCATCAACCCTTCTGTCCATCCCCTATCCCACGAAGCGTGGTTGTATCAGGCGGAGGTGCTTCCAAATTTGCATAATATCTTCGAAGTGAATTAATAAATTAAAAGAAAACATGGATAAAAGGTTCTGCTAAGAAAAACGCTCGATGGCATTTATGGCATGCGGAGTTGAGCGAAAAACGAAAGACTCTTGGAGCTCAGTTTGGATTTTTTATCTTACAGAGATAAAAAGGCCTGGAGGGTCGGATATAAACAAAGATTTGGTATTCGAAACTCAAGCGACAATATCGTACGAAAAAACTTTGATTTCCCACCAGGACGCTCGTATATGAAGTGCATGTTCATAGTGTATCCGGTAAAACCCTTCGGGAAATTTGTTATCTCTCGACCCAGTCCCCTTCCCCCTCCCTCGCCTCTTTTCTTTCTTCTCCTTACTTCTGTCTCGTACGTTTATAATACTGATACGATGCCAAGTACATTTGCATAACGCTGAATCGAAAAGTAAAGAGGACATTCGAACGGTCGTCTAAGCTTTCGAAAGCGATCCTTTTCTTGAAAAAATAAAAAATACATTTTACGAAAGAGCATGGTCCAAGATTTTTTACGTCAAAAATGGGAGAAATAAAAATGATTCGATGTTTTCTTCACTCGAGTCGACCAGCTGGCAAATGATATACGACGTTTTTGTACAAAAATCTAGGGGTCCATTTTACCCCACTTCATCATTTTACCTCCAATTTTCTCGTGTTTACGTACATCTTTTTATACCGTGCGTAGGAGACATTTATATGCACGCCTGTGTGACATTACACATGCATATCGTTTACGTATTTGCACTCGTGCGAACGCGTACATATCGATATATAACGTGTATTTTTGATACAAAGTAAAATACGAGGGAGGAAAGAAAAATAAAGAAATATTGGGACAGGAAGACAGGAAAAATCGTGCCCGAGGACGAGGGCTCCTACGTGTACAAAGTCCCCTAAGAATTTCGTATATATACCTCACAGCCCTCCTTCGAGCTTTATTGCCTTCTTACGTATCATTTACCTCTTCCGATCCATCGAACACCTAACTCAACGGAAATTCTTCGTACACCTGACGAGTTTAGACAGTCCAAAGGGGAGAGAGACCGAGGGCGAGGCCAGAGACGGAAAGATTAATCTTGATGATTAAATAAGACGAAACAATCGACCAGAAATGTCGATCAATATGATTAATGGTACGTTGGATTGAAGCAGGAGAATCGCACGTCAATCGATAAGTCTGCTTCGAGTCGAATTTTATTCTAAGCGACGATCAATATTTCATTAATCATTTTTTATTCAATTTATTCATTTGTACAAGTTTATTAGGCATTTACTTGATTCATGAAATTTGTTGAGAAGCGGAGAAGCGCGGGGATGCTGACCAACGACAAACGAGCCAACACGTCCCCCCCCCCCCCCCCCCTCCTCGTCCCTTCTACAGCAGTGTTATATCGCACCTATTTAAATTAATGCCATTTTAAGAGAGTACACCCGAAGAGCGGTGGTTTAACCGCCAAATAAATTATTCATGAAAATGGTCCTGCGATACGCGAAACCCTATCGGGGTTTGACGATCGATTTCCGGCCTATTAACTGGCTCGATCAATCGCACACGTGCTGGTACATTTGCACACCATCGTTCGGAGACTTTTCACTCGCTAAACATCCGGTTCAAGAGCTTTCCAGAGTGAGAGAGAGAGAAAAATTCCGTCAGGGAAATTTTAGCTCGAAAGATGCAGTTTTTTTTTGTTTTTGCAATTACAAAAATTTCTTTTACTCAAGAAAAGTAAGTTGAGGATGAAAACTACAGGGAAATAGTGAGCTCGAGGTTGGGGCATAAAGTCCAGAAATCTTTGTCTGTAAAATGGTTCATTCATATTTTCTTCTCCACTTGCGCTCTCATCCTTTTTGATCTCGCCGCATATTTGTCCTGCAGAACACGTATAGCCGAAAGGAAACAGGAAACGAATTGGAGAAAGCTCCTGCCTATATTCGCTCTCTTCACCAAACTTCCTTTATGAAAACTCGAGGAAAAAAGAGAGCGAAGAGGAAAAAAGGAGTTTCGTGTCCAAGGGTCCAGTCGCAATGTCCTCAATGTCCCATCCCTTATTCTCTTTTCTTTATTTTTCTCACTTTGCCCCGAAGAAAACGACCCTACGGCATCTGGGAATATCTTACGTTTGCTTGTACACGCTGATTCAAAATTAAGCCTCAAGCCTCACAACTCCTTTGATCCATCGTTACATTATCAGGAAAAGAATCCTCAAGGACTCTAGACTGGAAGGACTTCGTACTCAACACACACTCGCTCTCCTCGTTTAACGGCATTCATTGCCTCGTTTTCTAATTAATTATTAACCCTCCACGAATCATATGATTTTTTATGGTGCCCCGTGTCTAATGGGTCCTTTTCGTCCTGCCACTTATAACTCACGTATTTGGAGAGAAAAAAATCTGAAAAAATTCTGGAATATTCTCCATTGATGTTACTTTGAGGTTTCATAGTTTTTATAGCCATTGCATTTCTTTATTTATAAATAAAACGTTTTTTAAACAAAATTTTGGAATAAAAATTGTCTCTCGGGTCAAAAAGACCCAAAGGTATCTAGTTTTTGATTCCCTCGCCTAAGGATAACTTTCGGAAGATCCTGTACACGCGCTCTCTCTCTCTTTCTTTCCTCCTGATACTCACCAACATTAAGGAACTCGTAGGTCCGACCAAACAACTCCTGAAAATTTTCGTCCACCTTCTACCGGAAGCGAATGCATGGAACACCACCGGACACACCAAAATGACTTTTTTCTCCTACTTTCCGGATTTCTGGCTTTTCCTTATCCACCTCACAAGTTTCATTCCTGCGTTATGCAAAGAAGAGAAAAGCAGGCAGAGAGGAAAGAAAAGAGAGACGCTTCGCGCGACAAACTTTTCTCTTTATTTCTTCCATATCTGCCCCCCCCCCCCCGCCCCTCTTTTTGCCTCTTACCGCTTTTACCATCTTTCCCTTTTGCTGCAAGCTCTCCTTTATCCTCATTTCAACATTTACAAACAGACGACAGACGTGTGTCCAATATTCTTCGTGTAACAAAAAGTTGCATATATTACGTGTGTGCTCTCTGCTTTCGCAATGACACTCAAGTGAGAATTTGTGACCGAACGAGGACATTTTTTTCCGCGCGTTTTATTCTTCTTCTGATATTTCGAAGCGTCAGCCTGACAAAAATTGTGTCAACTCTCGGACTTCCCTTGCCCAAATTCGGCATTTTCACCGGACCTCGACGAGATGAAAACTCGAAATGAGATTCGAACGAAAAGCAAAACATTTTTTGCTCGATTTTGAAATTTTTTGGAAAATTTCTAATCGAGGGCTGAATATGGTTAATCGATTCAAAACGAAATTACATTGCGAGGGGATTAAGCGGGGAATAATCACAAAGATAAAGAGCGACAGGGAGAGGGAAAGGGACGGAATGGGCCATTACGAAAATTACTTTTTCCGTGGACCGTAAGAGCAGTCTGTAAAAAGATCCGAAGTCTCGTGTCCTTAACCTTATTCCTCCGTCTCGTTCTGGCCTCTGGATTCTCGAGATACTCGAGGGATCCTGTTTTCTCGATCTCTGTTTAATTCGCTCGAGTCAACCCTCGATTTGACTATAGTCTGTAGGGAAATGATGGCTCAAAGAGCAAAAGGGAAACAGAAAAAGAAAAAGCGAACAGGAAAGGCACAAGGAAACGTATGCTCCATCGAGGGATGTTTTCTTTCTCCACCCCAACATTTTTTGTGACCATCTTTTTTTCCTCGTTCTTTAACTGCCGATCGATTACTGTACCAATGAACGCGGATTTTTTGTGGGCTCGGTCAACATACAAAAAAACTAGAAAGTGAAGAGGATTTATAAAGAGAGTTTAAATGGGATTTAAACACAATAATATCTTACAAAATTTGCAGAAACTAGAGCGAATGGACGATTTTTCAAAAAACTCTTGCTTTTGTAAAATTCAAAAAATCATAAAATTCAAAGCTTTCAACCGATTTTTCCCAAATTCAATACCAACCTTCCTATTATGATACTCTATCTATAAAAAAAAAAATAATAATAAATCTTGAAATTTGCGGAAGTTAGAGCGTCGACAGACTTTTTTTGAAAATTTCAAAATGCCGTAGAATTCGTATTTTTCTAGCAATTCAAATAAAATTCCCAGAGAATGAAGAGCTCGTATGGATTAAAATCTGTGCAAAACGGGAGCCCTGTAGCTCCAACCGTTCTCGAGTTATAAACGTTTGAATTTTGCAGTGCCAGAACATAATACACACACACACATCCGGACATTTTTTCTAGATATGATTTTTCGATGTTTTGGGACATTTTAAGCAGACTGACATTGAAAACCGGATGAAAAAAAAAAATTTCACCGTCACATAGCTTCCTTTATGAGGAAGCAAAACCCTTGCACGAAAAACAACCCCTAAGAAAACACTACCCCTTCGATAACCAAAGTACCTCTAAGGAAATGAAAAAAAAATATTTTTTTTTTTAATTTTTATTAAAAAATGGGTTTTTTATTACGACATCGCTCACCAAGTCGATTAAATCAGAAATTATGTCGTTGGCAAATTTTCATCCTGGCTATGGAGATGAAGCGGTTGAAAAAGGGCTGTGATGCGGAGAGACAGAGAAAGTAAGATTAAAGTGGGTGTAGAAATGATATGGCCCATGAGAATCTCTGCAGAGGTCACGTCAGTTGATGAGGAGGAATATTCATGACGGAGGAAAAAGGGGTTGGAAAAGCGAGGCGGCGGTAGGGTTGAATATTAGCCATGCGATGTACTCGTCGCTACGTACGATCTACTCATATACATCGCCTCGAAACTTTTCACCTGCCCCTGAGAAGGATAAATGCAAGTCGAAGGTATATACGAAAGTGAACCGCAAGAGTCATTAGCGAAAGCCTGTCTAGTTCCGGTTTTAATATCATGCTGATTCATCGTTGATATTTCATATACGTACGTTTATGTGTAGAGATATTTACATTCACACTATCACTCGGTAGTTTAACCTCAGAAGCTTAGACTTAATATTGAATTTGTTTCGAAACGATGGCACTACCGAGTCGATGTGGCAAAGTGAATTGACAACATGTTCAAGTATACAGGAAGACCCAGGACCTTGAGCGTTTAAATTTACGTTCAGGACCAAAATTGTGAGATTAAAAAAATTATTTAAAAACTTACTTTTTTTGGATGCAACTGCAACGGAAACTATGGGATGTAGAAAAATCTTTTGGGGAACTTTTTTTTAGAGGATTTTCTGCTCAACAAGTTTGGTCCTGTCAAGTTTCACGCTATTTTCAACCGTTTCCGAATTATACGCCATAACAGAAAAATCGCGAATGAAATTTTGATTTCTCCATTTTCGGATGATGATACGGATGAAGAATTTATTTTTGATTCGGTAACTTGCCTCATCCTATCGACATTGACTATTCGGTTCTGTAAAACACGTTAAGGGGCTTGACATCCGCGCTTCTCTCGTATTTCAACCTTACTAATTCATGTTTTGACGTCCAAACGAGCAGGTCTCCTTGATAAGTCTAACGATGAAAAGGATCGGGCGATATGCGATCGTGGACTAGCCTTTTACGTCGCAGCATGAAACTTGATATGACATCAGAAGGTTTTCTCAACTGTTAACTAAATCTACAGCCACGCTTTAATAACGAAAACTTGTTCCGCGCAGTCTTGGAGCTTTAGCCCACTTGTTCATGTCCTTACCAGCAGCTCGCGTTATCTCTTCATGGCATAAACTTGATCTGCACGAAAATTAATAGAAAATTCAAAAAACATTGTTTTTTTTTCCAATTTTTGATGAAATAAGATTTTTTTTAAATTCGTTGACTCCTTCATTTTACGAGGAATTATTTTTTTGAATTTACAAAGTGTTGGCTTGTCAATTTTTTTTATCAGCTCGATACGAAAGATTTGATTTGTGATTTAGAAAAAAAATTGCCACAAATGAAATTACTGATCTCTCAGCGAAATTCCACGATTCCAATGTAGAAATTTTCGATTGGTTTAGTTTTACCGATTGATTTTAAAATTAGGATCGACATTGCATTGACCGCAGCGTGTCGATGAACCGCAGAGAAGCTTCGATTTTACGATGACACAGCGATGAAATAGAGGCTTGAGAGTTGCGCATCCAGGTGTTTCGATATAGAGGCCATGGAGCTTGACCACAAACCACGAATTTCGAACAATTATAACCAGTATCCACCCTGGTCCAAGGGGTTAATCGAATGAACATTCAGAATCCCTCCGTTTCTCTCTTGCGCGTATCCGATTGCACAATATCGTGATCGGCTTGAAGTTTTGCTCCGAAAATAGGAGAACTGTGTTCTAGGACCGGTGAACGAGCTTTTCCTCACTACCTTCGGCTTTGATGCCAATCAGAATGACCCCGTTTGTTATTTTACCGAACGAGTTACGAGAATATACGTGATTTTGTGAAAATTGGGGGCAATATGGACCCCCAATGTTTGGACAGCCCATTGATTTTGTCTAATTATAAAATAAACTTATGCATCCTTTCGGCATCTTACGAAAGCGAGTTTTTTCTACGACAACTCGTGGCAATCAAGGATTTTTCACAACAGATATTCGAATCCTGTGATGGCCGCTGAGGCTGCCACATTGCCCCACACAGTTCTAATTCAGTAATTTCTCATATAGCATAAAAATATCCCATTCACAGCAGAAAGCTGTCAGATTCGTTCCCCTTTCGAGCTTCTATTCGCAGCGTCGACCCATCGGCGAATGGAATTTCAAGAACCTCTGATTATCACACTTTTTTAAAACACCCGATAAAGTTGTTTATCCGAGTGTTCCAAGAATTAGAGATTCTCCCGAGGTTCCGTGACGTTTGAAATTTCACCCTTCTTCATAATTGCACGAAATCGACGCTCTGTTTTTTTCACGAGCGGTAAATACTCGAGAAAGTATAGAAAGTGTTGCGTTTTATTTCGAATACAATGTAAAATGCATGTAAATTGAAGCTTTTTCAAGTTTCAGGGCTGTTGAAGTTTTAAGGGTACTAAAAATTCCAGGACTCGAGGCCAGAGTTTTATTCCATTTTAGGATATTTTTTACAGACGTGAAAAGTACAGCTTTGTTTTTTTTTGGGTCTCAAGGGAGTCAATGTGTTAAGGGTGGCTAAATAACGAGAGAGAGAGAGAGAGAGAGAGAGTAAAAAGCATTTTGTATATGTTGATGGTGAAACGAACTGGACGAGGAAGAAGTGGAGTTTTATTTTGAAAAAATAGCACATCGAATGAACTGGTAGTATTTTTAGTGTGAATAAAGTGGAAGCTCGTAAAAGCAACTTCTATTAGCTAGGAGAATATTGGAACGAGCAGTCCATTGATAGGAAATAAAGGAAAAAAGAAATTTCGACCCTACGAATGGAGGAGATCGAAAAAGAGAAAAAACATGTCATGGAAATAAAGCTTCCGTTCATGAGGAAATGTGGAGAAAAAAAAAGCATTAACTGCAACGAGGAGAGAAGCGCAGAAAGAAAGGTATATTAGTGACGCGAAAGAAGCGAGCTGACTGTGTGGCCACTCGGTGGTTCTCTTGGTGGTTATCCGCTTGCCATTGTACTGGGGTAGTTAAATACAAAAAAAGAAAAAATTAAGTGGAAAAAGAGTATGAAAAAAAGAAACAGAAGAAAAAAACAATAGTTGCTTCTTCTGCATCTCTTCCGGTTTCCCCTTTGCCATGATTGTCCAGCAGGGGGTGAAGCTCTTGCAGAGTCAAGGGAGGTTGGGGTAGCACGATAATTCCATGCAAATGACCTTCAATGACTCGTGTACTCGGTGAAAAGAGGAAAAGAAGGTGGAACCGCGTTGCACCGAAGGTGTACAATGAGAAAAACGAGTTCAAACGAAGCGTCAAATTATTATTACTTCCTGTACACCTTTACGATTCGACACCCCCGCTTCGTATTTCTTCTTCTCACCACAAATCCGCCAAATCTTTTTTAAATCGATCTCCCATTATTTTCTGAATTCCAATTGCAGGGAGAACACAAAACTAGTGCGAGATAAAAAATTCTTCATCTTGCCTCGCCTCGTTCTCTTAGAGTTGATTTTTCTACGTCACTGTGCGTTCATCTTCTCTCTTTATATTTTTTGTTGCGGGGGAATTCGACTGACGGTTCGTATCTTTCCACTCTATAGCTTCGAGAAACAAAGCAACCGCCATTTTTTGCTCTTTTTTTACTCCCGTTATATGACTAAGATGATTAACGAGTGAGTCACTAACATTTTCGTTCGCTAGTCCGAGTTTATCCGCATTGAGATTTCCGATTCGATCGGCATACACTCTTCACCGAATCCGATGCTCATAGAAATTTAACGCATGGAAACCCGTCTCGTAGTAACTTCTCTTCCCGACCGTTTTATCGCCTTGGTCATCCCGGTTCATGCACAGGGTGTATCAAAGTCGTACAGTCCTCTTCGGGACGAAATTCCGAGTCGAAAAGTATTTGGAAGTTTTGTCGTAGGCCGAACCGTTGATGAGTTATTGAAGATTAAAGTTAGCAGCCAATCAAACGCTCCGGTTCAATAGACGCTATCCCTGATTGGCTCATCTTCAACATCAAATAACTCATTGACGCTTCGTCCAATCAAAAAATCGCAAAGGACTTTTCTTCTTGGAATCTTCTCAAGATTCCGTATATACTGTAGTTGCTTTCAATTTCAGCCCACCTGATATATCCATCCTGTCCGATCGATTTATCAGCTGGCGTCGGACTCGGGGATTTCACACCATATATAATGCAGCTCGGAGAGAGTACCAGAGCGTTAGAAAAACAGCATTCGAAAGGTAGTGATTCTTGTTCGGCCAAGAGATCCCGAAAAAAGAAAGCGAAAATAGAAGAGATCGTGAAAACACACAAATGCTTGCGATGCTCATCGTTCGACTAAGCTCTCCGGAGTCGATGATTTACTCAGATATACAGATATACCCTGGAGAAACATATTACGAACGATCAGCTGCTAACTCAACTGTGTTACCAGCGTTTCAATTTTGAGGTTAACCCTAGATTAATCGGAATGTTAGGAGCATGATCGGATACGATCGACTACTCGGATCGGCATTTTTCTTTCTGTTCCATACAGATTATTGTAAAAACAATAACAACGATGAAAAAATAATATGAAAGTGAGGGAAATGTATCAAATGCCGCAAAAATCTTGCATCATTGGATGCAAGTCAGTCATTGATGAGCTCCATTAATCTTCGTGTCCTCGAAAGCAGTTTATACTTGTCGAGATTCGGTACAACATTTTCAACAAGGATCAGGACTATGGGGGATCGCTTGACAGTGGGTCTTGGCAAAATGAAGATTGAAAGCTGTGATTCGATTACGATGTTTGCCTCCATGTTGACGATTTTGTAAACACACATGAACGTAATCTCGTGAGCAGTGAACATGGCTAATTCGTTGAGAAGGGAGGGACAATGGTGAGCCAAGGGTCGGTGGTGGTTGGTGCTGGATGGCGTGCGAGTGAAGGGAGAGTCCGATGAATGATCGGTATTGTTGATAGCACGTGGAATGTGGTAGTAAGGAGTGAATAGTTGATCGTCTCATTTGTACTTTATATGGTGGTTAGTAGCTAATGGGAGGAAGTGAGTAAGAAGATTGGAGAAGGGAGGGGGAAAGCTGGATTTCGAGTAGGCGATTGGCAAGTGCGTAATCTAGGATGGATCGTGCATGGCGGAGAGGCGAAGCGTGTGGTCTGAAAGCAGGTTCGTGTTCATTCACCTAATCCAAACAAGCCGGTCTCGAGCTTCGATTCTAACCCTTGATTCCAAACGCGGTCGCATCCAGAATGCATATCTGGCATGCATCGATATACATGCATGCATGTACCAGAACATATATATATATATAAACACACATGTGGACCTATAGATATATTAATGCTGGATTTGGAAACGGATGCTTCTTGGTAAAGCCGCCTACACTCTGGAAAGCTCCGCTTCTACTAACCATCGGGCGTTTCCGTTACGGCAGCCTAGACTGTCACACACAATGTGAACATGTTCAGCTTGTATGTGTGCCAGTTTACCAACTCAGTTACTTTGCCAATGTTAAGGTACGATTTTACTAACCCTCGTGAGTATTACAGGAACTAAGCCATGTTCAATCCCATCATCCACAGTTCCTAGCTATAATCCCCATGTTCAGCTACCCAAGAGATTTACTATTCTGTATCCACAAAAATAGGTACCCCTTTCAATTCAGGGCTCATTTTGAATTTGGCGAAAAATAAATCTTCTACCCTCCATCTTGCCTCGTAATAAGTCGTTGCTCTCATCTTACCTCCCCGTGCCAATGAACGCCATTTTGAATTTACCCTCTGGATTTGTCACCAGGGAGCCTCCCAAGCCCCCCTAACTAAAATTATCCCGATATAACATTGAAGGATTCTCCTCACGTTGGATACGTCAAACTCCCGTTAAAGGGAATATTAGGGGGAAGGATCTTTCCAGCTTCAGCCCTAACCAACGACTATACACACGGAATAGAGAATTCCACCGAGTTTTGCCAGTTGCTGCTGCTCGATGTATATATCCCAGAATGGAAGAATGAGAGGGCGAAGGTTCAGACTAGAGAGAGTTTTATTGCCACGCTGATAACGCCCAATGACAAGTTTTACCTTCGACCCTCGGGCTATGGGGATTCATGGCCCAAGGGACTCCACTCTCTCCGCCGCGCTCCAACGCCTCTCTCTCTCTCTCCTAACGTCCGTCCAACAGGAGCAAAGGGGTGCCAATGGAAGGAGAGAAAAATATTCTTTCTCTTATCTATTCCATACCTAGAGGCCTCCCGGCTCTCTCACAGTCTCCCATACGATCTCGATGAAGTCACCGAATTATTTACGACGACTCTGACATATGATCACCACGTGGACAGTGGCAAAACACCATAAGAATTCTTTATCAGGCGCACTTTCGATCGTCAAATTAATTGCAGAATTTCATTGATGGATGTTCATGCTTACCAGCATTTTTTATTACGAACCCCTCGTTACTGCTAATGATGTTTTTTAAGCAGGCAACCGGCATCCTTATAATTCTTAAATTGGTTTTTGCTTCTGGAGTTTGAAAAAAAAATAAAAACAGCTCTCGAAGGTACGAACGAGTTTTGCAATCCTTCTTCATCACTGATTATCTTATTCCACATTCCCCTTCCTGGCGCTAGATTTTCAACATTAAGGTATTGCTTTCACGAACCCGGCTACTCTACAATTAACTGATTTTTTTTTTTTTTTATTTACAATAAAGTAAAAGTGCATCCAATCATATTGCAAACATTTCGAGCCACGTTACGGAACATTTAACGAAGAACTTTTAAACTTTCAACTTTTAAAATCGTAAAATTTATACGGGAGCTTATGGAGATTACGTGATTATCACATTTCTATTCAACTATTAATAGTCCTTAATATCTCCAAATTTCTGATACGAACTGCCTCACTCGTAGAAAAAATTATTATAAGAAATCCATAAAGAGGATAAAAATAACGGACCTCCGCGAAAGGATTTCCTTAATTCAGTGTTTCTCCCTGGATAATTATTTACCCCCCTCCCCACGATCGATAGTTGCGGAAATTTCTTCCAATTCTTTTCTCGCGGAAGCATCGGAACTTGGGGATGTGTGCAAGTGAATTAAACGTCGGAAAAAGCGGTCGGACTATTTGTACAGGGGGAGGAAAGTGAGGACAGGGCTGTCGAGGGGAGAGGAAGGGAGGGGGGGGGGGGAAGGAGCCGGGTGTAACTTTTCTCAGTTTTCGTGGTGTACGTCGCTTCCATATATCCAGGACGATGACTCGCGACGTTTCCGACAATTTTCCCTTAGCCTTCGTAGGAACTGAAGAGCCAGACGCAAGTTCGTGACTGCGGCTGATTGGAGGTAAGAAAAGTGAGAACAAGCCAGAGAAAGAGAGAGAGAGAGAAAGCTGGAGCATCAAGATCGTTAAAACTTTGAGCGAATCGCCCATCATGGTGTTCACGATGCCTCCAGTTCCGTTGGACTCGTGGTTGCAATGTGGCGCAATCTCTAAATGCCCTACAAACTTTAACGTAACGACTGGTAAGCTTACGACCAACTTCATCCAGGATATTCGCCCAGAAATTGACGCCAAGTGTCGTCACGTCCATTGTTATTGGAATAATTGAATTTATAGAGCCATCGAGAATGAATTTGTATGAGAAAACATTAGACAGCCACAAAAACTTTGTTTATTTTTATTTTTTAATTTAAAAAAAATTGACGAGCCCTCGGGATATTTAGAAAATTGAGGATTCCATGGTAAATTTTATGGGAAATTCCAGAAAATTGTATGCAGAATAGAATATTCCATCGATAGAAAAAAATGGAAAGAAAAACCGAACTGATCAGCTCGTTGAAATTGATCCTTTACAATGTTTCTCTGATTTCTTCAATAAAACTCATTTTTTCACAACAAAATCCTAAGAAATTTAATCCTCTTTCCGCACTATTTTCTCTTTGGAAATATTACAAGGGAATTTCCCAACGAAGCCTCTTTTCTGGTCTAGGAAAAGCTGCACATCTTTCTGCATCTCGCCTCTCTCTCTCTCTCTCTCTCTCTCTCTCGCTCGCTCCTCTCTCTCACTTCCAGTTTCCGGAGCTCATGTATTTTCGTTTAATATATCGGCCAACGATAATTTATAGCTTCTCGGCAATAAATCAGGGTATCGATGTAAAACCACTCTACGCAAGCAAACGCGGACCCGATTGGGTATAACTCTAGCGATACTTAAACGTCCCGGGGTAACGTTAAATAACGGAGAGAGCAAGAGAGAGAAAGAGAGAGAGAGAGAGAGCGAAAGAGGGCGCTGGAACATGATACCGCGACCAAGATTACTTTGGCTTCAACCTAATACCCTCCTCGGATCAGTAAGCATGCCATCGCTAAGCTTATGGACACACATATAGACGTGAAACCCAAACAGATACATGCATGCTGTACAAATTTAACCAGACGGTGGTCAATACCATGAAAGTGAATTCAGGATTTAATTTCAAGTCGGAAAAGCGAATACCAGTTTTCCTTGAGAGCCCCAACTGACGCCTGATGAATAATGATCAATTATTCAAATTGGGTCGATCAATGCTCGAGGCAAGTAACGCCAATCTTCCGAGAAATAAACAGTGCTGTACGAAAATGTTGAAGGTGCAGAACTAAATTAAGATCGCCCGGAAGCTTAGAATGTTGAGCGTCGACTCACCTGGCGTGAAGGAAAATTCCACCTTCGTCGTTATTCGTCCGAGAGAAACTCCATAGGAAACCCCATAGTCCCTGGAAGTTAGAAATAAATCATTTCTAAAACACGTTGAAGTGGTTTTCGACATTTAACGACATTCGATGCTCCAGTAATTTTATTAATTGAGTATTTAGAGGTCAATTGAAAATTCGGGGATCGACTTTTGGTGTACTTGACAAATCGGGCTACTTGTCAATTTTCAGCCAATTTTACAGACTGGAGTCGATTCATCAGAGTTTCGTTCTTTTGAGAAAAATAAACCTCGTGGGAAGAGAAAAGGCAGTAAAAATTGTACAAACGCGAATTCTTCCAATCAAGAATTTTCAAATGAAAGCTTTGAAACGTTCGGAATGCTTCATGAAAATAAATCGCGGAGGAGACCCTAAACGAGAAATATGTATTGAAAAATATAGGAGGAAACGTTCGGCCTCCCGAATGCTTCCGAGGACTTAAAAAGCGTCAATGGCGTAGTAACTTGTTGGAAATCATTTGACTGATAAGACTGCTCAATTAGGAAAGCCCATTGAAAATTGTCCTGAGATAAGAATAGAGTCATTAAAAAAAAAGAATATTAAGGAAAAAGAATAAAATCAAGCGTCGAAGCTCGAGGAGAGAAAATTGACTGAAAAGTCGAGAAGAAAATAATGTTCACGTGTTCGTGTTCCTTGCTCGTCATTGCGAACGTCGTTTTACCGGACGGTCACGGAAAACAAATTCACCTCGTTCTCTTTATTCGTTTCTTGGTTTTATGGCTTTTGCTCGGTGGGGCGTTTACTCCCTGTCCAGCGACCTCGTGAATTTTCTGTCTCTGTGTCTCGACGACTGATGCACCACCCACTAACTATCTGCGTTGGCATATATACACATGTATACATAGACATACGCGAGAAACCGGGGAAAAATGGACTAGTGGGGTAAAATGGACCCCCGAAAAAAAACATTGGAGATGACTTTTTCATTGCTCGGAATCAACTGTGCATAGAAATAATCCACCCATCGTTAAAGCAATGACCTGGAAGGAAAAAATTATTCATTCAAGTGAGTAAACAGATAAAAATGTTCCTAACGTCGTCCATTTCACCTCACCCTCCTCTATTTCCGTTTACACGTGCAGGGCAAAAGATATACCTTCCCTTCTCATTGGGACATCAAGAGCTCACGTACTTTGTCGTTCAGAGCAGCTTCCTATATAGAATGCGCGGCCCCAATCGAGCTGTTACCGCACCGACTATCGCGCGTTTCCTCGCTCTGTTTTACGAGACTCGCTCTCATACTCCTAACCTTTACCAACCCTATTAAAATTTCTCTTGGATCTGATAAAAAAAACGAAGGAACTTCATAGAAAAATAAAATGAACGATCTCGCGTTCGTCACCGGACGGGAAACTGCGGAATTGTTTTCTTATCCGTTGGAAAATTTTCCAGGCTGTGCTTGAATTTTTTTTTTTTTTAATCCAACAAAGTGCCTGTTCAGGTCCTTTTCTGTCTTTTGTCAAGTTTAAGTTTTCGGCGTGTCTTCCTTCAGATATTTTCGTCTCGTTGTCGTTAAAAAAGAAACAGCCCCGAGAATATCGTACGATGCATCGGCACACGTGCATATGAGAAGTTCTGGAAAGTTATGATCCGCGTTAAAGTTTGGCTCGAACCCAGTTTGAAGGAAGCATTCTTGCGGAAAAGCTGTCGGTAAAAAGTTGTCATACGTTCTTGGGATACATGTTCGTTCCACTTTGCAACCCCGACAGCTTGCCCGTGAAAACTGGTTTTTAAATGAAATAGTAAAGCTTCTCAAATTCTAGTAATTCTCGTCAATTTTTCTAAGCCCTTGTTTTTTTTTTTTTTTTTTTTTCATACTCCGATTTCAAAGAGATCGAAATTATTTCGGAATTATCGAAATTCTGGGTGGCCATGTGAGAAAAAAAATAAATGAAAAAGTGGGAAAAAGCGCGGAATAATGAAATTGCAGAACGAGGCAGCAACACGAGAAACCAGTGGAATTTCGCTTTGTACCGGTCGTGCTGATTTCTCTTCATAAGCTTGCAAAAGCTTCCAAAGCAAGTACCACTTTATCATATTGCCACTGCATCGATTCACCAGCACAGACGAGTAGATTAATTCCAATTTTCAATGAGAATTAACAAATGAGCGTTGAAATTAATTGAGGATTATTCCTCCAACACACTCGTGCCTTTCCATTCATGTATATGTTTATTAACATAGCCTAGTTCTCTCTATTTGCAGTAGCATATACTCGCACTTTAGTAAACTAAACTCCAGAGTATAGATTTTCCATGTTTGACTTGCCTCTCTCTCTCTCTCTCTAAGGTGCTCAGACACGAATGTGCCGCCTCTGACGCTCCGCACTCTCTTCCTGCTTCCACATATACGATAATGGAATTGAAGCACAGTTTTCCTACGGAACTTGAAAACTTACTTGCTACTGTTTGTTAAGAGAACTAGAGAAAGAGGGTAGACGCTGTTGATTGATGAAAGAAGCATACGATAACGACTGAGTTATGGGGTAAAGCCAAGTGTCCTCTATTGAAGCCAAGAACAAGTTGACAATTGACGAAAATTACATTACCGCAGAAAAGTATATAATTCACTCCTTGGGCAACCAAATTAACGAGCTTTTCTTTGTTTCATAGTTGATGAATCCCACGTATGACACTCGTTGATGAACGATAAACGAGGAGACGAAATGACGAAGACTTGAAAAGCAACCTGGCTAACAAGGAAAACTCTGATTGTCATGGATTCAACCATCATTTTTATTCTGCTGTCTTCTCAGCATTTTCTGCGTCCTACCGGTAAGTTTTTTCCTATTCGAGTATAATGACTCGTATTGCCACATTCTGTGAAAACGCGTTATTCTCACAATGGAGCAATATAGTCTGCCCGAGTGACAACCAACTGTTCAAGAATACAAACTACTGATTATTTTTGCTTGCAAATTGATATAGGTCTCCATTGTTTTCTTTAAGCACTTTATTAGCTCGGGAAAGGTCTTTTTTTCTCCTTTTTTAAAATTGTTATAAAGCATGAAAATAATGTGGCGGTTCTGGCTTTTGGGGAAAGTTGACTACGCCAAACGCGATGGTTTGTTTCTTCAGGAAGGATAGAGCTCCATTGTTTTCTGGTGCAAAGATTTCTTCAAAGAAATCCAAACATTTTCCACAATGCCTTCGAAGAAAAAAAAAGAGGAAGTACAGACTTATAAACAATATTTTACAAAATTTTCAGAAATTTGAGTGGTTG
This sequence comes from Hyposoter dolosus, assembly GCA_963921915.1. Taxonomy (NCBI): domain Eukaryota; kingdom Metazoa; phylum Arthropoda; class Insecta; order Hymenoptera; family Ichneumonidae; genus Hyposoter; species Hyposoter dolosus. Next base: position 7,518,886 of record OY998139.1, read on the forward strand.
GACGATTTTTCAAAAAACTCTGATTTTCGTAAAATTCGAAAAATCATCAAATTTAAACCGTTCAACCGATATTTTCCAAATTCAATATCAACCTTCCTATTATGATACTCTATTTATAAAAAAAAAAAGTAGATAAAAGTAAAACGTAAAAAAAGTAAAAAGAAGTTCGATGTTTTGGAACATTTTAAGCACATTGACATTGAAAACTGGAAAATAAAAATTTCACCGTTACATAGCTTCCTCTATGAGAAAGCACAACCAGGTGTACTGTGAAGCGAGGCCCGTAGGCATGGCTAGGAGGTTATATAGTTAATCATTGAATTTCAATATATTTAACAAGTTGTCAGAGTAGCAAGCAAGAGTTGAAAGAATTTGAATTCATCTGTTCGGTGAAGAGCGATCCGCGTCGTCATTCACGTCTCGGTTATATTTTCTTGGATTTCGAAATATTTATATCCATCGGGATAAGTTGTTGGGTGCGGAGAGTGTTTCCGGTAGAAGCGAATTTTCTGTTGGTTGAAAATTCCGGTAAGTTGAAACTCGAACTAAACGCGAGGTTGGGAAATTTATCGGGGCCTGAATTCGGGTTGGGATCAATCTTGCATCGCAAAGTACGACAGATGGAGGGAGAAATAGATAGAAAGAGATATCGAGGTTGAGCGCAGTTGGTGGCTGATCGACTGACTTAATTTCCGGACTTGCAGTGAAAAGCCCAGGGTTGAAGATCCAATCAGTCGAAACCGATCGATTCCCTTAATCAAGGTCATCAAGGATTTACGATGCTGATCCGAATTTCGTGATCCGTTCATGGGGGATCACATTTCATGTGTCCGCATCTACAGATAACTCCGACGCACCGTGCTCTTCCCTCTTTTGGTTCTTCATAAAGACCAGCCAGATACAGATGGCGCTCTCATTAGTTTCATATCGCACGTACGATTCAGCCACATTGGAGCTCTCGCCGTCCAAATCTTCTTCCTCCCATCTCCTCGACTCTAGAGGACGCGTATCACCAACTAGGGATCGGATAAGCTTTCAGTTGAGAATATCCAGATCGGGAGTCATTACTAACCAAGTCTCGCAGGAGTAGCTACCTTAATCACGTGGCTACATGCTTCTATATAGGGTAAGATGGGATCCGAGGGCGTAGAACGACAGAGGCAGCGAGAGAGAGCAGAAGAAGCTAGAAGCAAATGAGGACACCGTGAAATCAGAGAAAAAGAGGAAGCTCATTGAGTGAGAAGGTTAATTCTACAGGGTGTAGTCAATCGCCAATGTCTAGTACTTCAGGCTTCAATGGAAAAGCTGCTCAAATGAATTTTCCGCCAAAAAAGAGGCTCTTTATGAGACTAAATGGAATCTATGATATTGATAATCTTTGGTGAAACACTCTGCAGACTCTCAACTGTATAGTTTGATGATGAGGATGAACTAGCTCCGGTCTCCGTGAAAGGGAACTCTTGCGACAAGGAGCTTAAGGTTCAGAGCGAAAGGGAGAGAGGCAACTTTCTCAATTAGGAGCTTCTAGCTTCGATCGACCGGTAGACCTCATTCGCATTCACGATGAGAGAGGCACAACCCGTGGCTTTCGCTATTGCAGTAAAAGAGGAAGGAAATGAAGGAGAGTCGCGGAGAGGGTAGTAGAGAAGAATGAGAGTGGCTAGCACCCTACCGATAACTCTTCTCGACAGCACTGACCCTTGCAACATTCAGCACCGCGCTCCCGATATCTCGTCGACTTGAATAATCCCAGGGAATCGCTCACTCTTTGGGAAGTTGATTTTTCTCTACCTCTCCTTCTCTCTCTCTCTCTCTCTTACTCTCTTTTCTCCTTTTTTTAATCAGTTCCGACTATTTCAACTACTTGACTAAATTTCCACCGAAATTGGCAAGAGACTTTACTACTCGCCGTGTTATCCAACGTTAGCCTCATTCATACTTTTTCCTCTTTTTTTCTCGTCCTTTGACCGACAGACCAGGCGTCGAGACATCGGGCTCTCTAACGCCTGATGAGAAAAATTCCGATCTCCAGCCACTGAATTAATCATCAGACTCTACCGAATCTTTCGATATGCTAAGTTTCTACTTTCTCGCTGAAAAATATACTTAATTGGTGAGTGTTTCAACTCTCGTCACCAAAGTTCACCATGAACCATAGATACCCCATTGCTTTTTTGTCTCTTTGAAGTTTTCCACCATTTTTACGAAGTTGGAGTTCACGAAGAGTGGCAGATCGGAAGAGTCAGGTCAACGCAATTACAGATGAATCGTAGTGACGCTTGAATCAAGCCTAATAAAGAACGCGAGTTGAATAACATCCAACAAGTTTTTTCCGATGTCGCCCATCATCCGTCAAAGGATGTGCCAATATAACCACACATCCTGCCTCTTGGCTTTTAGTCCTGTACACAATTTCCTCCTCGAGAGATTTACTACATTGTTCCAAAAAGCATTGTCTGTTCCTACACGCCTCTGAACAATCTTGTTCACGGGGTGCAACAGTACGCAGTGGCTTTTGGCGCCATTTACAATACCGGAGGTTCAGTGACGCCACCGCTAGGCGGCGCTCCTGTCGCTCAATGGAATCTCCGGTTAAACAGACTCCTGACACACAATTCGCCTTTCAATGTGCCTTTAATTAATGATTCGGAACAACCGATACATCGATTTATTGGCTGTCCTTTGAATGTTTACCCATGTACACAATTGGATTAGATCGATGTTAAAACATCTGTTTTATTTTTAAATCTCTATGGCGATTAAGTTTTCCCTTCGCTGCAATTCGCTTCGGATCCGTTGCTCACGGATGTCAAAGGGTAATTCTTCGCTGGAAAATCGGTTTCAAACTGTACTGATCCGATGAGGCGGATCCTTTCTGAACTTGCCTTTGCAAATGTTGCTTTTTACAAGTTTCACAATTAACCGAATAAAAATACATTTTAATCGATTTTCCTCAAGATCTACCCCCCTCACTCCCATCATCGGTTTGCAATATTCATGACGTCACTGCCTATAATTGGATAAAGGAATGAGCGGAGAAGAATCACAGATGATAAAAAATACTGTCAGATGGAGATGACTTTGCCAGGGTGAAATTTTGCCAACATTCCTGTCTCGGATCCTCCAACGTCGTTGGTGTACGCGCGAGGCATACGTATATACCCATGTAGTGGCTTGCTCGTATGGTTGTGGGGGAAGAGCAGGGAATTGAGTTATGCCGTCACGAACGATACGCCGAGCCGTTGGAGGGTAGGACAGCTCTCGAAATTGGTAGTCGGTCAAGTCAGTTGGGACGAGAGACAGCGGGAGATTCGCGAATACGCGTTGCGTGGTTACGTTTTCCGGACACACGGAGCACCAGGACGGAGCGAAGTCTGATGACGTCGATATACGAATAGAACCCGTTACGGGCCGATTGCCACCAAAACTTGGTGCCATATCTCTGCTGATGCTCTTTGTTCCAACGACCGTTAGTCACCCCCGAGATAACACAGGAGGGACATGCCAACGAGGCCAAAAAGGAAGAGACATGAAAAAAAAAAAAAACAAATTTTTGATACGAAATTGCTTCCCCGATATTCGCACGCTGGAATTGATCCGAGAAAGATTTGACAGTTTTTTTTTTTCCAGAATCTACGCGACCAGAAATGAGACCCATGGTGTATGAGCTCGATGGAGAAATCAAGTTTGTCCTGAAAGGAAATCTAATCGTAAGCAAACCCCAGCCTCGACCTTTTTTATTTTTCATCAACTTGATTCCCATTGGAACTGTGATTGGAAAACTGATGAATGGCCATGCTTAATGATGACGAGAAAAAAATCAATATCCCTTCGACACGTTCGAAAGAAATGCGGGAGTTCCAGCACTTTGTTAAGATTCTTTGACTACCTTCGGCGGTTGAGGTTCGCTCTTTCAACATCTTGCGAGCTCGACCATGTAAATATTTCTAAATAATGAATATTCTTTTCTCGATTTTGCCCAGTCGCCCTGTTTTGCTTCCTCGTAGAGGAAGCTATGTGACGATCCAATTTTTTTTTTCTTCCAATTTTCAATGTCAATGTGTGCTTAAAATGTCCCAAAACATCGGAAAATCATATCTAGAGAAAATGTCCAGATGTGTGTGTGTGTATCATGTTCTGGCACTGCAAAATTCAAACGTTCATAACTCGAGAACGGGTTGAGCTACAGGGCTCCCGTTTTGCACAGATGTTGATCTACACAAGCTCTTAATTCTCTGAGAATTTTATTTGAATTGCTAGAAATATACGAATTCTGCGGCATTTTGAAATTTTCAAAAAAAGTCTGTCGACGCTCTAACTTCCGCAAATTTTAAGATTTATAATTAATTTTTTTTTATAAATAGAGTATCATAAAAGGAAGGTTGATATTGAATTTGGGAAATATCGATTGAACGGTTTTATGATTTTTCGAATTTTACGAAAATCTAAGATTTTCGAAAAATCGTCTAACCGCTTTAATTTTAGCAAATTTTCTAAGATATTGTGTATAAGTCCGTACGTTTTTCTTCTTTCTTCCTTATCAAAGTAATCGAAGAAAAAAAAAACGTCATGCCTCAGTGATATCAAATCGAAACACACCGCTCGTTCGAAATCCGGTTTCTCGATTTGGTTCACGAAGCCACCCCCATGGCATCGTCACCACATATTTTAACTTTCCTTCTCTTTTCCTTCTATGTACACCTTCTCAACAATTCGATTCTGAATTTTACCGATCAACCACCCTCCTCGTGGCAAGATCCTATGAACGTTTTCTTGCGCGGGAATCTCTAATGTATTCGATTCGATAAAGTGCGGCGCGTCTAGGCGCGATTGTCGTCGAAGCAGCATAGGGAAAAAAGCCTTTTTCCCCGAGTTTTTTCAATGGAATATTGTTGCAATTCCAACTGGTATTACCCTCGAAAATTTGTTCCATTCAAACGATATTCTATTCTCTCTGTCAAGTTGCTCTAAATCGATATCGTCGAACATTGGAGGCTTTGGAAGGAGCCTCAAGCGCTAAAATAAAGAAGTTACTTTGCCCGAGCATTCGAACGAGATTGAGATTTTTTCCGAGTCACTCAAATGTTTTATCCTTTTATTTGCCTACGGATTGTTGTCAATAATTTTGTTGTACCAACCGCCCTGGCAATTTACTTTGTTAATTGAATAGTCGATAAATTGTCAGAAGCCCAGGGTCTCAAATGATGGAGAATTTCAGCGGTTCTAATGTACGCTTGATTCGGGTTGAAAGAAGCACGAATCTTGTTGCTGTTGCAATTTAGCTACAACTCCTGTAACGAGTAATGCAATTTGTTGAGCTCGTCAACGGTCTTATCATGGATTGCAATAAGATCTACAATTTTCTCATTTTCTTACTTAGTTCCGTTCGAATGTTGGAGGCAGGCTTCCTTGATGGATTCTCTGGCTCGTATCTCGTTAGGCGACAGAAATGCAAAGGGATGGAGCTTTAACGATAAATTCATACAGTGAGAGAAAAACGAGGATTGAGAGTGACAACGCGTCTCCCTCCTCAAAAAGGTGAAGCTTTACGGTGGGAATGGCAAATTCCTCGTTCCTTCAACGACGTCCAACCCCGTTGAGGGGTACTCCATCTACCACCCTCTCCCTTCGATCCTGTCAGTCTTGTCCATTCCGCCAATTCTCATTCCTGCTCTCTGCATACTTCCTCCGAAGTTATACTCCCGCCTGAATCTTTCCTTCTTTTTTTTTCACTCTCCCTCTCGCTTTCCTCTCTTGCACTTATCCAACAGTTGCATAGTTGCGTGAATAACTCGAGTAATTACCAGCGACCCAGTTTCTCAGACTCAGAAGCTCGCTAAACTCTCGGCTCGTTTGGACCGCAGTGGAAGATGAACCGAGAGAGAAGAAAACCAAAAAAACCTCGGCCTGCTTGTCGTTCCAAGATGTTTTGACTACTGTTTCGTCATTTTTCTCTTCCTCCTTGTGCTTCCTCCTTTCTATCCGTACAGCACCACCGATTACTATCAACTCGTTGAATGCAAAAAAAAAACCACCGCGTAACTAGCCAACAAATCGTCCCACACACTTTTTCTCTCTCTTGTTCCGCTCATCACGCTTGAGATTGTCGATGAAAGTTTTTACTCGCGGTTCTTCTTGATTCTTCTCATGCCATGGCTTCGCCAAGATCTTGCTGGCTCTCATCGATCGGCCTGCGGATTCCGGCAGTTGTCTTTCTTTGAGGATCTCGACAAACTCATTAATTCTTGCGAAACGTTCCGCTTCGACGAGAACGATTCTCTACTTTTTCTCTTGTCACATTCTGCGAGACAAAAAAAAATCGATTTTTGGTTTTTTTTCATTGCTTTACTTCGCCGTACTTGGCGAGACGGAAATCCAAAGAAGATCGAAGTTGATAGGATTCGTGGACTATTTGGCGGAGTCATCAACGACCCAAATCGTTGGCCCATGTCACTGGAAACTTTTTACGACGTTGTCATAGGCAAAGAATTCGTGCAAAACGTTACTCTATACGTCCGAATGATATTTCCTGTCTGCTACATAATTCCCGAGCATTTGTCAAGCTGAGGACATTACGGCGTCTGACCGGAAGCCCAGTTTCATGAGGACGTTGAAGACGATCGTCGAAAAAATGAATTTTGCATTGTGAAGGATAAATCCAACAAGGCTACAGTGATAATAAAGGTTAAGCTCTTGTTAAGCGAGAGCACAACCGTTTCGGCGGCTCATTCCGGTCCGGAATCATTTCATCACGAGCAAAGGCAACAATCGGATGGTTCACTTGGTCGCAACGACCGTTGGAACAAGTTTAAACCAACGGGTCAGGCACTCTCCGGGGAGAAATAGACTCCCATGCGGGTTTACCTTTGTCCCTATGAAAACTCAACCCCCCACCCCCCCTGCCTGTTTCGTATAGAAAAGCAGAGACTGTAGCGAGTTCACTCGCAAAACAAATAAATCCCAGGTCGAAAAGTTCTATTTCAAACAGACGAGAACGTTAAAGTTCAGCGATACGTGTGGAGAGAATGAGAGAGAGAGAGAGAGAGAGAGAGGGGTGGGTATTTCTCTTGGCCGATTCCAACGTCGTTGAAACTCATTCTACACTCCACGAGCTTCTCCTGCTCTTGCTATCTAGCTTTGGTACTTTCGTTCCATCACCAATTCCAATTCCATATCTCACCTTTTCTCCCTCTCTGGCACATTCCCTCAAGCCCTTTCACCACTCACGGAAAACAAGTCTACGCACGTATCACTATATATACTCGTAGATATACGTATACACGGCCTCCATTTGCTTTTAACGTTCCCTCTGTTTGTCCCACCCTTCCCAAATCCTTTTTTTCCTTATCCCTTACTTTTCTTTTTCTTCTTCTCATTTTATTGCCCCGTGTCTCAGCCTGCACAACTGGTCGACTCTTTTTTCCGATTAAAGAGACACAATCCCGCCATTTTGCTCGGGAGATAAGAAACTTTCTGCCAGGGACTTTAGGCAGGATGTGTGTGCAAGTTTTCGGCGTTCTTGGCTCTCCTCGAAAAAGCCAATTTTGCGTGCTTATTATCAAGAAAGCTCGCCCACTTTATGTCGTCGACGTCTTCCTCGTCTCAATGAGAGAACGATGCCACTTTTTTTTCTTTCTCCTCCTCCTCTTCCTTCTCCTCGACCGACAAATCCTATTTTTTTCTCTTGCTCTCCTCTCTCGCCCAAGAGAAAGAAAAAGTTGACTGCGTCGAAAAAGGAATCTCCGACGACCACCAAACCCAACCCTATGCGATCCAATCTTCCCCCAGATTCCAATTGCCTGCCTCGATGGCCCGTGAAAAAGAAGTGGAGACTACTCACCGGCCGACAAACACAATAAGATGCCAGCCAAGTGGATTTGCACTCACTCTTCCCCCTCCTCCTCACTCTCTCTCTCTCTCTCACGGTCTCTTTCCGGTTTGTTTGGTGACTACGTTCCTCCCTCCCTTTCTCCTTATCTCCTATATCTCTATTTTTATTTTCTCCTCCTCAGGTTATTCTGGATAGTGAGCACATTGTGGTTACACACGAAGGAATCGATGGCCGCGCGTCTTGTATTCAAAGACTTGGGCTCCTCTTTCAATTTCGGCCATTTTTATTACCCGACATCTCGTCTACTTTGCCATTCGTCTTTGCCATACCCCCGACCAACCAATCTCGACGATAAATCACCGCTGCTCATTAATAAGTCTTTTAATATTTCAGATGCAGTTATTAATTCAACGAGTCCGATAGCGTCGACGAAAAATGCGCTGGCAGATTACACCGCGATAAAACAGGTGCTCGCCCAGATCAACGGGACTGCTGTGCTACCCTGCAAGATAACCGACCTAGGAACTGGCACAGTGAGTATATGTCATCTAAATTATGCTTCTTTTTTATCCGCGCCTCTCGCTTCCGACACGCATAAAAAGTTGACGTGACGATAATATCATGAAACCCGTGAGGAAATATTGTCCTTTTATTCGTTCACACACACAAACACGTTACGTCGTAAAAGCCACTTGACAAGTTCAGAGAAATGAAACTATTCCACTGTCTACGACGAGAACAGTTTGATGTCCGTTGCAACTTTTGCTTCACTTTTATTTCGACTCTTTATCGCTAAAAGTGTAAATGTGGTTGGGAAATGTGGTTGAGGATGCTGATAAAAGTAGCTACTTGAAAAGTTACGGGTGGATTACCATGAGTCGCCTGTGCGTCAATGCGCGTCGTGTCAACAAGATTGATCGGACTTGCTGCTGGATGCAACGTCAGGCTGGCCCAGCTAAAAAATTGTCCTGGTGGAGCACATGACACGGAAGCCGAGACGCCAACACAAGAATATGTTAGACCACCTGGTATTAATAGTAAAGTCTCGGGAGGAATCCTCTAGCTAATACCGATAGTCACGTATGCGGAAAGCTCCGCATTAACAACTCAAATACGAAATACAACCACCGGCGGAGAAGTGAAGTGAAGTGGTGCATGGGACTGGTATAAGACGAAAGGGGATGAAATGTACTTTGGATGAGGTCTAATAATCTTGGCTCGAGTGCATCAAGGTGGAATGCAAGTTCGTCCAAATATACATCGGGAATTATGTTAGAAGCTTCGAAACATCCGGCCTTATGCAGAGAGACAGACACGCATGTACATTCCAAGAGTCAGATAGAGAGAGGGAGGAATGAGGCTGGGCGAAGCAGAGACATCATTGCGCGGATTGGTCTTGATCCTTCTCAGCGAATAGTTGAACTGTCTATCAACGTGGGAAGCAGAGCCAAGCCAAGTTGAGACTTTAGCGATGAGAAGCGCGTACACTCGTTGGCTTAACGAGGAAGGAGGCCATCTTGATGGTAAATATAGAGAGCAAGCGAGAAGAGACTAGAGAAATTTGACAACGCATATACGAAGCTCCGGTATGGTTTGCTCGGCGGCTTGGCCCACCACGTATACGTCGCATAACTTGCCGGAATTATGATAACAATAATAACAGAAGCCCCGTGTGGCTCATGCGTGTACACAGACGCGAGGCTTCTAATACCTTCCATATATCGTAGTCCAGCTCGCTTCCTCCCTTCCATTTGCTCACTTTGTTCCATCCACCACTCTCTCGTACATGCTATACATCTATTACTAGACCTACACCTCTTCCACTCCCACGAGAACTCTTAGTATACAAGCACGCGTTTCAACAATAACATCATCAATAATGGTTACTCGCTCGTGTTCCATCGGTGACGTGAATATTACATAACGAGCTGCTAACGCCCCTGGTTACGCACATGGTCTATTAGACAACACTGTGGGTGTTGATATCCCGATGCGCACCATTCCTTTGTACCCCATACATATGTTTTCCTCGGGAATGCCACTGCGTGCTGGTTGATGGACCTTGATGGATTGACCTCCCCCAACATTCCATGACCCACCGTCTGAAAGGGTCAAACGAAATTACCTCAAAGTCTAGCCTCCTGGCCTCAAGTCAGGAATTCTAGGCCCTGGGCTTTTGCTAAGAAAGGAATCAACCGGATCATGGAAGCTTACCAGCTGGACACTAGTTTTCCGAAATTATTACGTGGACCTCATCGAACGACAGTCGACATCGAATAAACAATAGTTCATCATCAGCCAACAACGAGGCTGAGCTTGAAAGCAATGGCATAAAAAGGATCAAGTGGAAACCCAGTGACTTCAATGCCTGCCATCAGATGCAGAATTTAAATTTTGTGTCTCTACCAGTGGATCTCGCGAAAGCACTATCCCGCGAGTTAAGACACTACACAGTCAGCACCAAAGGCTCTCGCATAATATGCCAACAGGCTCCTGTCCAGTTTGCTCGTGCCGACAATCGCCCTCACGCTCTCTCGCCCAAACAAAGCGAGTGTGCTAATTTCGCACCCTCTCTCACAGCCTCTCGTACGACTATCGCAACCCAGCTATGCCACCAAACACACGAGACTCTCGTCGAGCTTCCATGCCCTCCATAACCATGCTCGTCCTCGAGCTAATACATACACGCACCCGAATACATATCCGAGCATATGTTGGTGTAGAAACGTGCATAGCCAATTCTATATACCCAGGACCTTAGCACTTGATAGGCGTTACGAAGCCAGGTGGCCAACGTACCAGCTTTTGCATGGATTCTGGCCTTCCATCGACCCACCCCATTATGGTGGTGCTCTTTGTTTCCTTTTCAAGTCCTGGCGTCTGCTTTTGATGGCTGCTAAATACATCGAGTTTACCAAGTCAAAGCACGTGGATAGCAATCATCACTTTTGCTTTGGCATTGCTGTGCACCTCCGGAGAATCACTGCATCATTAACGGGCCCAGCACAAAGCCACGACCATCTGAGCAGTCTCAGTGCGGGTTTTGTAGCATTTGACGTTCCGAATGATGCTTTCAACTCCAAATAATGTTCCAATCTACTCGCTCGATCATTTTCAGTGTCTGGCTGATGAAAGTTCCGTGGTCACACGTTCTAGAAATAACAGGCTGATCACACGGGGTCGGAGTGACCCCAGCCATGTTTGAACGCGTGCCGCGTTGTCAGTATCGTTCCGAACGACAAATCAAAATTCAGAGTATTAGTTTGAACCTTTCAGCATGAGAATATCATGCCAAAAAATTTCTATCCAATTTTCAAAATAGCGAAAAAAATCAGCAAGGAGGCAATGAGTAAAAAAAAAATTTTGGGCAGCCCGAAGAACCGTTGGAGAGCAGGCCAACCGTCTCGGGCGGCAATAACTTGAAATAATTCTAGCTCAAAGTTGCCCTCGGGGTCATTTTGACCCCTGATGACTACGGAAGGTTACGGGCTGTGTGCACGTGTCTTTTTTTTGATCAAGTTGACTAAATAAGTAGATAAATTCTCGCTGACTGAAATTTCCGCTGATGGCAAGTTGCTCGACGACCAAATATCGAGAGTCTGTTCGGTGATTGAATGGATAGCGAGTGTTTGATTCACCTGGCAAACGTTCCTAAGAGAAGACCCATTTGGAAGACTTGGATTTATTCAAATATACATTCGGAACCGTTTCAAGACATACACGTGTGTGTCTAAAGATTGTACCGTTCTATATCATCTTCTTTGCATTGCGGAGAGAAGAGCCTCGTACCCGGCAAACGGAAAAAGATATCGAGGCTCTTCCGACTCTGAAATACATACAGGTGCTTTTTTTCATAGGAAGAGAGTGGAGTGGCGAGGCAAAGAATGGGGAGGGGCGGGGGGGGGGGGAGGATTCCAGTACATAGAAAGACGCGAAAGAGCGAGATGACGGTCAGGCAGAAGCGTGAAATCGATCGGAGCTAGTGAATTTCTCGTGCGGACAGATATATAGGATCGAAAAGAAATTCAATGGCTCGCAACGTCGAATATATCGTTCCCAGCAACCACTATACGTCGAAGAGGCGAAATTTTTTTCTTTGCCTCCCTCCCTCCCTCCCTCATTCGTGTTCTCTGTACACGAAAGACGATGCGATTCCCCGGTTTGCTTCTCTCTTCCGATTTTTATTGGAATTCGAAGAGGCATTTTGCGCCGTGTGTGTCGTTGGTGTCTTTGTATCTCACAAAAGAGAAAGCTCGTGGTACGGAAAAAAACGTCTTTCTTTTTCTTTTTTTTCTCGTTTTCCTCTCCTTTTTCTTCTTCTTTTTCTTTTTCTTATTCTTGGCTACGACTCTCTTGTGTGTTTGAACGCCTGCTGCTTTCGGCGTCGAAGAGCACAGACCTTGAACCGTCACACTCTTGTTTTTTCACCTTCCTTTCTACCTCAAGATTTTTTTGCACTCTCTGCTGCTGGCTTTTCAAATGAAAAAGCCGGATAAAGCTGAAATCTCGCTCGTGCCTCCTAAGTAGGATATACGAGATCAAAGTTGTGTTATAATTTTCACAAATGGCCACCCATACAATATTTACAAGTATACTTGACAAGGATTCCCTCTTCTTCTTTTATCTCTCGGGATAAATAAATTCTCCCACCTTCCTTCTTCCACACCAGACTCCCTCAACATATATATTCATGTTAAATGTATATCTATATATATCGACAGCTCTCCCAGTAAAGATTATTCATTCATGATGATTTTATGGTGATATACCGGCCGGATTCGCGATATACGACGAGTTTAGCAAGACCCAAACGATGCCTTCCACGCACGTTATTTATATGTCAGCCCGAAATACCGAGGCATGGGGTAAAATGGACCAAAGTCGCTGAATTTTGAAATTTCATTGAAATTTATAAGTATCGACCATTCTCCAGCAGCTGGTGAATTATTTATTCAAAATCCCATCATTTCGAGTTTATTATGAAATTTTTTTACGCGAAAAAAATGAAAAAAATCACTTTTCTCACTCTCCTGGTCCATTTTGCCCCAATCTTCCTTTTGGATGTGTATGTGTGCGTGTTTATGTGTAGACGAGGAAAGATATTTCTGCGCAAAGATGAATTGGGTACGAAGAATGACAGGGGGGGGGGGGGGGGGGGATTGGAAGGAGAACGTGTTCCGAAACGAAGCCTTTTTTTATTCTTTTGATATCGAGGATTTATCGAGTACCGCTGAAACTTTACGCACCAAGGTTTTTTACGAAGGGTTCATGGGAAATTCAACTTCTTCGAGTTTTGACTCGGAATTATCCGATTGTAGGGATCGAACGAAATATTCCGAGGAAATCTCGGCTCCACGAACATTTTTATTTTCATGACATTTCCAGCGCCCATTTTTAATGGTGTTTCTATGGGAAATCCATTTTTTCATTGTGTTTCTTTTCAAGTTTTTATTTTCGAGCGTTGATAAAACATTATCGAAATCTCCTCATCTTCTTGTTCACTCGCAGGACCCAACGAACAACCAAAAATCCATTCACCCAGCAATGACCAGCTCGAACTTTTCGTCTTGTTTGGCCAAAAGTTTAGAAAAGCTTTGGGAAAAAGAAAAAATGTTTGATTCCTCTCACGTATATAAATATATCAAGCTTATATCTGGTCGTGCCTTTTTCAACGCAGCCGCTCTCTTTGCCTCGTGAGAATCTCGGTCAAAGCTCCTCTGTCACTCTCGAGCGTGTCCCGAAGGACCGTCGAAAATTCGATTAAACTTGAATTAACGGAGAAAATAAATGTTGCCAAAGAAAAAGCAATAAATATCAAGGCAACGATAAAAATGATAATAAATAGAAAAAAAATAAAAATTATTTTGAAAAATTAATAAAAAGTACGTGCTGGTCACGTAACTCGAACAATCGACCGGAGCTCCCTATTTATTCTCTAAATATCCACGAGCTCATCATTCCATGACTATGGGGTATCGCGATACCTTAAATTTATACACTCCACTTTCTCTCTCTGTCTTTTGCCTCCTCCATACGCAACTTGAATATTTATCACCGTAGTGGCAACTGGCAGGCTTCATCCCATCAAATAATTTCATCCCATATGCACCCCGACATACCTTCCATTTATTTAATTTCATTTTTCCACACTTCCCCTGTTTTTTTTTTTCCATCTCACCCTGTCACTCTTCCTATGGCACATTTTTCTCGTAAAAAAACATTTTCACCTCTTTTCGGAGACTTTTTAACTTGGCGAAAATAAAAATAAGTTAATTTTTCCACAACAACATTTTCATCCATTTTTTTCATCATTTTTCACAAACATTTATTTCCATCAATTTTTTACCCTTTTGTGCCTCGAGAATATTCACAATACTCGAGCAATTTGAAGATCCTGATGCCTGTTCCCATAGGAATTAATCGTGGGAACTGCATGAGGAAAATGCTTTTCAAGAGAACGAAAGAGAGAGAGAGAGAGAGAGAGGGAGAGAGAGATAATCAATTATTCAGGCTGTTAGATTTTAGGATCGTCTGTTCGCATTACGATCCCCAAACGAAACAAGCCAATTCATCATTTTCCATTGACTCCAGGGCTTTGCAACCAGTTTTGTATTTTATACGTCGATGACGATATAATTCCTCCTGGGGCAAACGGGATCCATTGGGAATAAGATAAATAACTAATTAGTGGAATTGATGATGCTAATTATCTGCAACGCAGTCAGAAGTTTAAAACGGCGTTGATTTAATTAAATTTACTTGGCGTGTTCTTCAGTGTGTTCGTAGATAGAAACGAATGATGGAGGCGTTACAGAAAATAGTTGCAAAATCACTTAGACGCGGAGGAAAAATACGTTTTTTCATAATTATCACAAAATTGATTGAATAAATATTTAGTTTTCTTCTTTGTGATCGACGAGTCGAATATTTTGATGCTTACAAAATTTGACTCGATTTTTGCCTCATTTATCGATCTTCCCAAAGGTCACGTGGACGAGAAAAAGGGACAGACAACTGCTGACAGTTGGGAGTGGAACTCACACCATGGATACGCGTTTTATGGTCAGAGGATCACCGACCGATTGGACCCTCAACATAAAAAACGTTAAACCCGATGACGCTGGACTTTACGAGTGTCAGGTTTGTCCTTTTCAACTAACATTATAGTTTCTCTTTTTTTTTTCATTCCGAGTGCAAATTATTTCATTTAGGGTTGCGTACAAAATTTGGCGATTCTTTACTGACAAGAAGAAACAATTTTGCTTCCGTATGTGTCGTTAAAATTTTTTTTTTTTTCATTTTTCAATGCCAATTTACGTAAAATTTTCCAAAATATCGAAAAATCATATCTAGACAAAATTTCCGGATGTGTGTGTGTGTGTGTGTGTTCTGGCACTGTAAAATTCAAACGTTTATAACTCGAGAACGGTTTGAGCTACAGGGCTCCCGTTTTGCACAGATGTTGATCTATACGAGCTCTTCGTTCTCTGAGAATTTTGTTGGAATTGCTAGAAAAATTCTGCGGCATTTTGAAATTTTCAAAAAAAGTCTGTCGACGCTCTAACTTCCGCAAATTTTAAGATTTATAATTAATTAATTTTTTTATAAATAGAGTATCATAATAGGAAGGTTGGTATTGAATTTGGAAAATATCGGTTGAACGCTTTGAATTTTATGATTTTTTGAATTTTACGAAAATCTGAGTTTTTTTTGAAAAATCGTCCAACCGCTTCAATTTTTGCAGTTTTTCTAAGATATTGTGTATAAGTTCGTACTTTCTCTTTACTTTCTAGAAAAATTGTCGAAATTATATAATTGAAATGCAAATACGAATAATGCTGCAAATTTAAATTTGCAAATTGCTTGCTCAACGAGGAAGCCAAAATAAATAATACAGTTCGCGTCATAGAGGAAGATTTGAGCATCGTGTGCATCTTGAGCATCTTGAGGAAGCAATTTGCAGCAATTTCCTTTTTTCTCCATTTTATGATGAAACGCCAGGGCTGAATTTTTCTTTTGTACTTTTAAGATCCCTACCGAGCCAATACTCCATCGTTACGTCAACCTCAACATTACCGAAGCATTTACAATTATTCCGGGGGGTCCGGATCTCCACGTAAAACAAGGCTCGAGCTTACGCCTCGAGTGTCAATTAATCGCAGCTACGGAACTGCCGACATTCGTATTCTGGTATCGCGGAGGCCGCATGATTAATTATGACGCTGAACCAGGACTCAAGGTCGAAGCAACGAAGAATGGATCGACTCTCGTTGTTGAAAAGACCCAAATGAGCCACGCTGGTAATTACACGTGTCAGCCGAGCAACGCCAAACCCACCTACGTCATGATTTCCGTTATCGAGGGTGAGTTTTTCTTCGCCAACCTTGTTTTTTTTTTTCTCCATTTTTCTGAGCGCATTCATTTTTCCATTTTTCCTGAAATTTCCCATGGTTCCCCACCGCGCCATAAAATCCCGTAAAACCTTCTCGGATAACTTGCTCGGGCTACTGAATATTTTCAGAATCTTTGACATTTCGAATTCATCCTTCGCCATCATTTTTTCATTAATTTTCCTCGAAACTCTGAATGCCAATTTTCGACTTTAAATTATAATTGCAAAAAAATCATTAATTTGGCAAACTGGAGTTTGAAAACTCGATGAAATTTAAATCCTTTTCTGCCTTTCAACCTTTTTACCAATTTTTCTTATTTTTCAATATTTTTCCATCCCCATAAAATCCCTTGAAACCCGCTCCGATGGATTCCCGAGAGGATTCATATTTTCGGAA
This sequence comes from Hyposoter dolosus, assembly GCA_963921915.1. Classification (NCBI taxonomy): domain Eukaryota; kingdom Metazoa; phylum Arthropoda; class Insecta; order Hymenoptera; family Ichneumonidae; genus Hyposoter; species Hyposoter dolosus. The sequence goes on from OY998139.1 coordinate 7,535,506, forward strand.
CCCAGAAAATTCGGATTCACTCGTTCGCGATAATTAATCCATATCTTTTCGTTTTTCTCGAAACTTTCAATAGCACCTTTCGATTTCAATGTCTAATTACAAACAACAAAAAAAAAACGTGTCATTTGGCTAACTGCAGTTTTAAAAACTCAATGCAATTTTTTTTTTTTATTTTTATTATTATTATTATTATTATTATTCTGTGCAGAGGAAGAAAAGCCAGCGGCGATGCACGGCGGTGATCGTCCAAGTTCGTCGCCAAGTCTGACGACAAACTTTCTTCTACTACTGATCGTTTTATTCGGGATAACGAGCTCGATGAGAAGATCGAGTCCGTTGTCGAGTATAATGGGAGAAGAGTGGTTGGGGCCTGTTGTCTCGTAGCCTTCCTCTTCGCACAGGAGCAAACAAAAAAGACAAAATTTGTATTATTCGCCTAATTGAAGGTGAATTTAATTTCGAGACAATTGAGAGTGAAACAAAAAAATGAAACCGTTAACTTAACGTGGCCGAGGTTTCGACCGAGGGAAATAAATCGAGATGAAAGTAAAAAGCCAAGTTTTTACTTTGCCTGTGAGTGAGAAAGTGGTGTTTCGAAAAGGACACAGAAATTTCTATCGACTCGGGAGTCCTCGAGCTCCGAATTCAAATAAACTTGGCAACCACGAATGTGTGAACATTTTTTTTGACCCACTTCTCGTACCAATTTTCCTTTCCCACAAAACGTGATAAACCGAGAGTGAAGTGCAAGAATTATTAATAACATAAAACGACGAAGATTCAAGAATAAAAAAGCAAATGAAAAATTAATTGAAAAGGAAAATTAAAAAAAAAAAAAAATTAAAAAAAAACATCACGAATGTTTTAAATAAAATGAACCGTGACCTTGCGATAATTGATGCCGAGCCTCCAGCACGCCAGGCCAGGCTGAAGAATATTGATGAACAAAAACTTTGTTCCATTCAAAACCAGCAATGAAACGAAAAAGAAAAGCAAAACTTTTCAATTCTGTAATTGCTCGATGCTTTTTTAGATTTTTTATTTTATTTTTTTATTTTTTTATTTTTATTTTTTCACTACAATATCACCGCAAGGACGGCAGCGGGCGCAAGAACGAACCGGATGAATGTTTCATTTACAGAATAATTCTCATGCAGAGGGCACGAAAAAAAAGTCGAGCATTTTTTTTCCGTTTCTTTTTTTTTTTTTTTTTTTTTTTTTATTTTTTTTTAATTCCGCAGCCCCAGGCGATTTTTTCTGCATTCTGAACTCGTCGACGTAATTCCGTTTTGCATGACGGATTATGACGTCGATACCCCGAATATATTTACTCATTTTTTTTCATTTCTCTATTTTTTTGTTTTTTTTTGTTTTTTTTTTTTTTTTTTGGGGGAAGGTGATGTTTGGCTCGATTGTTTATAAATAAAAGAAATAGTGTATGCATAAATGATTGAATGAGATTATTTTATTGGACAAGAAAATCGAAACCAACAATTTTTTTTTCTTTTTTTGAAAAAGTTTTTGAAAAGCTGGGAGCTCGATCGAATTACCCATGGAATTGGAATACCGTTTTACCCTTTTTTCTAACATTCAAATCGAAAAAGTTTCATTTTCAAACTCAACATCGATTAATCGTAATTTAATACTCGCGAAAAGTGAAAGAAACGGGTTTTTCGTTTTGGTGTTAACGATTATCGAACCTGACGATTTCACGTGAAATTTTCTCCCTTTATCTATAACTGTAACGAATAATTGATAATTGTAATTAATCTCGATGTGTTAAATTTGCTCATTCGATGTTATTCGTTATTGTGTGATCGATGTACATATATATACGTATGATTATGATTATTATTAAAAAAAAAGTATCAAACGATATAAAAGTGACGAGTTTATTCGACGCGTGCATTATTTTTTTAAATCCCTTTTCTTTGCAGCCAATTAATACCCAGGAATTTCAATTTTTTTCCACATAAAAACGTCCTTTGACTTTTCACCAGAATTTTGCACACAAGTCGTTATTCCGGGGTCGCAATCTTTCTCCCATCTTGTTGAGGATGTTGTTGTACAATCCGAATTTAACGAGAGATCGAGCCAGAGAGTCGAGAGTTGTTTGCCCAAGTTGTTAAGGTCCGAGGAGGACAAAGTGGACAAGGAAAACTCGACGTGTAGAAAAATTCGAATTGCCTGATGGTCTCCAACTTTTGGTAGGTTTCATCCCCACTTTTCCTTATTCCTCATTCGAATGGAATTTGTCAATTTTATTAAACGAATCTATTGCCAAGAGAGAGAGAGAGACAACGAGAAAAAAAAAATTGAACGATCAGGCTCTCGAGAGGCAGATTAAGGTACATACAAAACTTGTTAATTTTCATTGTTCAATAAATAGCTCCTTAATCGTTGTGAAAATTGTACAAGACCTCATGAATACTTCATGTAAAAACATACCAAATTTCAAGAATTCTATCATCATTATTTTAAGGAGGTTGGCTACACACAACAATTACCAATTTAATGAAATTTCGTGAGTATATTCTTTAGTATTAAATATACAAATTTTTCAAGATTTTTTTTCTACATAGTTTTCGAGTTATTCAACACTAGAGTTTACACGCGTGAGCATAGGATTCAGAATATCTTTTGCATATTGTAAACTCGAATTATTCGAAAACTATGTAGACGAAAAATTTGAAAAAAAATTGTGTCATTTGATGCTAAAGAATTTTATCACCAAATTTGATTAAATTCTTATCATATCGTCGTATGTAGCCAGCCCCCTTAACCACCGAAGAGGATTTTGAAATAAAAAATGATAAGAAAATTCTCAAAAATTTAGAATCTTTTTGTATCAAGTATTTAAGAGGTCGTTTAAAAATTTCACGACGATTACGAAGCTCGTTATTAAAAAATTAACATTTTGTTAAGAATAATTTTTTTAGACACATACAAAAAATATTCATCAATAAACTTCGTTTTGTTATCGTTGTTTTCGGTGTATTGTAGATGTTAATAAATTGAGAGGTTAAAAATAAAAACTTATTGGAAAGTTGCACCAGTTTCCATGAGACTGCATTTGACTACATCAATTATTATTGTTTATTGTTCAATGACGAGTGTCCTAATCGTCGTGAAATTTTTACACCATCTCTTAAATGCTTCATACAAAAACATACCAAATTTTTCGAATTTTCTTATCATATTCGATTTGGGACTCAACGTCCTTAAGGAGATTCACAACTTGGACTATTTGTTATCGTCACACGAATCTTGCTTTTCAAAATCGTCCACTGCACGCAAGCCTCTCTTTCTGTTTGGATACTCAAACGTGGTAATAAAATAAATAAAGCAGGAGGAAGGGAAAGATGGATAGATGAATAGAGATACGATTATTGTGGGACTCGAAGGGAACGAGATAATAAAAATGTTTCCTTGCCAGAGTTACGACTCGAGCAATGACAATTATATTTTTCTGTTATTTATTATTTTATCGTTTTTTTTTTTTTTTTTTCTCCGGCCATATATTTATCCAGGATTCATGAGAGCTTTGGGTTTTTGTCGACAGAGACAATTGCTTTTCTTATTTATGAGGTAATTGAAGGGAAAGATTGAATAAAATAAATTTTCGTTCTCCAGGTGCTTGGAGATTTATTTTTTATTTACTGTTTTTTTTTTTTTTTCATCTCTCGATAAAAAGAACGTTGAATTTACGGTCGTTCCATCGACCGCAACGATAGACTCTAAATCTTAGACTCTCGCGTTCTCATTCTTTTGCCGAACTATTTCGAAAATACTCGTAAGCAAAGGTGCTCGAACTATTTTGGTGAATTACGGAATTCCATTCACTTTGAATGTGCAACTTTAAAATTTGGCGAAATAAACGCGAATATCAAGGACTCGCTCGTTTTTTTTTTTTTTCGTACTAATTAATTACGAATATTCACACGTTCGTGGAATTTATAAATAATTCAAGTTTTCGTAATTAAACATGGAAAACGAACGCCTCCCATTGGCTCGAACATTCTCGCAACTCCACAGGCCAGTAAAAAAATTATTACGTCAAAAAATAATGTTGTTTCGTTGCAACTATAATTAACGCTGTTTTCACTAATTAAAAATTTCGTACATACGACACTCTCGTAGTTCATTGTTTTCCTTACAACAATTCTGTTTCATTTTTTGTCCAGTTGTGTCGCAGCGTTTTTCGTACCGATGCGAGGAAAACACTTGCTTATTTTTAATTGCAAGGGGCACGTACTCGTAATAATTAAAAATCGAATTTCGCTGACGAAAAATTACTGCGCGATGTTTGTTTTATTCGCCGGAGCGTATTCACCGCCTCGTGGCATTGTTACTTTTAATTTTATTCCGATGGGTTCTCTGGTTGGGTTGTTTGGTTTTCGAAAAAATAAATTTGCCACTGAAAGAAACATTTTTCGATTCAGTCGAAAAACAAAAAAAAATTTAATTTATCGAAATCTACGAGAATTCGGTTTTTTGATTTCCAATAAATAAATAATCATCGGTATGCGAAAAAAAAATGCTTGACAGGATTATTTAGGATGGAGATTTTGAATCTGTGATTAGCAGCGTCACATTTTGCGACTCCATGGGGCTGGGGCGAACACATTTGTTATGGAAAGTATCGATTGCACGTGCACAGACTCGATGTAATCCTCAGGAAGTTATGGAGTTGGTAACTTTGTGAATATAAATCATGCGTGTGATCTCAGTGCGAGTTTTGTATGGAGAAGTGGGAAAAAAATGAATGCATTATCGGATCAATTTGCATAATGCATAAACCACAGATTTTCTCCTATCTGGAGAACCACTTGGCTAATTACTTCGAGACACGTTTCGTTTTACGAGCCAAGTTTGTCGTTCGGAGTGTTAAACACGAATGGTGAATGTAAAGAGCAGAGAATAAAAGCAAGCGGAAAAGCCTCTGGGGGATGGAGGTGGAGAGTCTGAGGAAAACGCATGTAATTTATATATTTCGAGTGACTGCAAATCGCCAACTTAAACAATTGTACTTGGAGTACAATTCATTAAGCAATTAAGAATAACAAAATCGAGGATGCGAATAAATTTCAACTATTTTTGACCACTCTGTATAATTAAGCAAATCAACATTGCCAACAACGTGTGTAAATTTGCGTCTCGAATAAATCAGCCAATTATAATTAAAATGGCGAGAATGTCAAATGAAATTAAAAACAAAATCAAAAACGATATAAAATTGTTGCAAAATTTCAATAAATTTCCTCGAAACATATTTGCATCGATGCATCGCAATTTTCAAACATTCCTGGGCCTTTCAATTACATCGAGAGCGCTTCGTTCTAAAAATTCATGAAATTATCTCCATTGCTCATTCAAATTTCACACTGGTGTTCGTGGAATTCAGTAATTAACGATGCATTTTCTTGTTTTCGTTGTTTTTCATAATAAATCGACGTTGCCAACGCGAGGTAACCCGAAAATATCCGCACCGATGGAATCGCGTTACCACAAGCCGATACGATATCCGGGGAAGGCGGGGGACATTACCGACCGTCGGTAATGTCGACGAAATTTACCGACGATCGATAAAAATGACAGATTTCTCTGGGGGTAAGCCGTAATTTTCCAATCGATCGAGTTGATCGTTCGGAACGAAAGATCGCGAGATAATATACGCGAGTCCCGTTGAATTTCAAAAATTAATAAAAAAAAAAACCTCCCGTCTCCCACCGACGCCGAAATAAGCGACGAAAGTTTTGAAAAAGAGCCAAAAATATTTGTTGAGGAATAAATGAAATGAATAAATAAAAAATGCGGCTCAGTATTATATTAGTGGTCGTGGCGCCAGTGACGCTGGTAATTCCCACACGACAATTCAATAATAGATCTGCGACGAAGAGAAACGACGTTTGTGTCTCGCGTCAATGCGACGAAAAAGAGAAACACACCAGCGAGACATGCATATACATAAGAAAATACCGCAACGTTTGTTGTCGATATGCGAGAAAAATAAACGGGCAAAATATAAGAAAATTGCTGGTCGAGCACCGTGTTCGCGTATTAAAAGTTACGTAAAAAAATAGTCGAAGGCCGTTGTTGGCCGGTTGAGAGGCGCCTAAACTAAAAATAGACGGGTCGCGTACACAAGTCACTGTCTCATCGTGTTTTACACGCCATAGGTATCCTCAAGTGCGCCTCTAGTCTCCTATGAATATACATTCGAATTTCCAACACCTGGACGACACGAAATAAAGTACGCGATTTCTCTCGTCGCACCATTCAGTTTCCCTCCGTCCTCCGCGCCCCCTTTCCATCGGGTTATCCCCACACACTATTCTCAAAGTTCTCGCTGCGTGAATACGGCACGTGGCTGTTCCGTATTGGATATCCCGAACGTCTGCCTCGGACCTTTTTGTTTTTAATTTCCCACAATCGCACCTCAATCGCAAAATTCCACGAATTTCGCCGTGGAACGTAAATCGCTTTCGGACATAAGAATCCAATCAGCCGAACGAACGTGATCCGATTGAAATTTTCAGAAAAAAAAAAAAAAAAAAGAGACCAACATTTTTTTAATCCACGAAAAACGACGAAAGATCGAAGAATACTCGGAAGAAATTCGATGACTGTCCGAAGACTCCCAATTAGGTATAAAATCGTTAACTCTAACGTAATGTTAATTATGAAATGATATTTTTAACACTCCCGTTCCTGTCGGACTTAATATCTTATTTATTTTTACACACACACGTACAGAAACTCGTATATATGTGGGTAAGCACACATTTACACGTTAAGACACACCTACAGCGATCCACACAGTCGTCAACACCATAGACGCACACAGAGTCACGTTTCGGGCCGTATCTATACTTATATATCTATACAAAAGTGTAACACACGCCCACATTCGTTCACATAAATATATATATCTATATATGAGGGGAATATATAGAGAGATATCGAGCTCGAATGGCAGAAAGATTACGCCGTATATTGGCGAGTATTGGTGCGACACCAACAGGTTCGTTTGTGCGGAGGCCTCTGTGTGTTGAGCTCACTCAATACATAGCGTATAGCGAGAACTTGGGGTAGGGCAGTGGAAATTTCCACTGTGCCTGCTGAGACGGTCAATACTCTCTCTCCACTCCGTAGCGATGGAGTTGCGAGGAGGTATAACGGGTGGGAAGGCTCGAACGCCAAAGAAGAACATAGAGGGCGTTTCACGGGAGTCTATCGCGCACGCCGAAGCGCGATCTCGAGACTATAAAAGCCTGCTCGGCTCGAATTTCTCTCGTTGTGAAAAGACCTGTACGTGCGCCGGGCTCTATATAAACGCCTCGACCGACAGCACCATCTCGAAACGCTCACGAGAACCGGACAAAATCGATTCGTTCAAAAACCCGGTTACCAGCTCTCGCCACACGCGCTCCAAAGGGATCGGTAAAATAACGCTTCCCAACTGTGAACCGCTCCGAAAGCTCCGACCACCGAGTCCCCACAAGAGAAGAGGCTTGCTTACTTTTCGGATGTGTTTTGCAGTTCGTCAGAGTGGAGCGACAGCCAGCGACGCTACTTGCAACTCCCAAATCCCGTTCCTTCGTATATCTATATAGAAACCTTCTTCTATTAATTGGTTTTCGAAATTTTCAAATTTTCACCAACGACTCCGAGAACAATATGTGTCGGAGAGTTATTGCAGATTTTACAGAAAATGTCCATGAATTTTTAGGCATGCCTAGTATTTACGGAATTTGGCTCGGTTTTTGGATTTTTTAAAAAATTTTAAAAAGTTTTTTTTTTTTCAATATTTTTAAATTATTTTTATTGCAATAATTAATTGGTTTATTTATTATTTGTCTGGCGCACTCCTCAGCTGTATATTGGGCTGCATATAGATTTAAAATTGAGAGACCATAAATAATGACGAAATTACACGAGTATTGCAAAACGATCATTTTATTCAGACGCCTCGACACAGACTCGTTTCAGTCTCATGCGAATTAGTTGGCAAACGCACCGAATAGATAAGAGAGAAAAATAGAAATGCATACGTTCGAGGACGCCCCGAGTTCGAGAGGCTTTGATAAAGAAAAGAAACTGATAAAAATGGGAAAGAAATGTATCATTGCCGGCGATAAACGTTCCCCATTTAATTGCAGCGACATTGCCTCTCCCTTGGGTCAAGGGGTTAACAAACCTCGTCCGACAGTCGCCAAAGACGCGATCTTTGACTCAACAAACACGAGAACCGAGCCCTTTTCTGAATATTAATTATTTTTGTATCCGAGTGAATTTTATTTTTATTTTTTTCCAAGTTTCTAACTCAAATATATTTTGCGAATTTTTCGTGCTGATGTGAACGACAGAAATGTAAATTTTCGAGCGAGCTTACTCCAATTTTCGGAAATCTCATCCAAAAACGCCCCCTTGCGCGAACAATTCAACTCTCCCACTTTTTCAGAGGTCACGTGAAACGCGGACCATTTGAATATCCGTGGCGAGGAAGGTAGCGAAGAATCTTTAAATAGCTCGAGAATGCAAGTCTCTCCGGTCTGCATCTCGTATATAATACTAGTCGCAGTAGTATGTGTATCTTTCGTCTAAGTTTGCACCGTCGACTCATATCCTCCCAGCCAATGAATTATGACCCGGTCACTTTTACACGACGCTGCATACATTTGTCTTTTATTTTTTTCCTCACAGAAACGTCAGAATCGAGTGAACTATGAAAATCAGATTTTTCATCAATTTTCGAGTAACAAAACGCTGATAATTACTTTAAACATCAAGAGGAAATGTCACGGCCTTTAATTTGAGCCCCCACAAGCCATATACAGGGGCATTTTTGATGAAGAAGTAACCGGAGCTTATATGACGCCACCACCAGGTGGCGCAGCCCTCGAGCCTTAAAGCAGCTTTCCCGTCGCTTGCAGAGGCTGTGCCGCAGATATCGTTGATAAAATGGAATACAAAAGATTGTTATTTGCTCCTAAAGGTCGATTTGTCGAGCTCCTGTCAACGGAGATGCGTTTTCGTTCCTGACACGTATTTATTGTGCATTAATGCACAAAAATTGATTGATCGCAGAAATTAGCGAGTGAAAATCATTGAAAACGATAATGCATAAGAAACGACACCATAGAGGCCGTCTTCGTGGCTGGTATCATGCGAATCTACGTACTAGCGAAAGAGGAAGTAAATTACTGGTATAGAACCGAGAAGATCGCTCGAATGTAAGACGCCACCCAGGTATTTATTTCCTTTTTTTACATAACCTGCACCGTCATGAAAGTAAATACCAGGTTAGCGTTGTCCCCGAGATACCTCGAAGGCCAATACCGCGTTTGTGTACATATCGTCATAAACGCATACGTACCGGAGCCTAGGAAACGTTATCACGATCACGGCCATTGTTACTATCCCGGGATGTTGGTTTCGCAAAAGTGCCAATTACAAAGCTCGTTTTCTCCGACCCAATGACCATGCGCTCTCGGCCATTGCATCATGCAAAAAAATAATTACACGGTTATTTAGGATGCACGGCGATGATCTATGGCAAAAAATTGCACATGTAGATACTCGACCAGAAAAAATGCTGATAAAGAATGACTTACTCCCACTGATTTGCCAAAAATGGAAATCCACCCTCTCCAGTCTATCCATCAAACTAAATTAAGCAAAATCACTGCAAAACGCCTTTTTTAATTGGAGTTTTGCCAATTGGCTGTATCTTAACCATTTCTCACTATTTCGCTACAAAAAAATTACTGTAACTTCTTGAAATATTTATCATGAATATGCGTAAATATTTATCAATAAATATTGAAGCGCGTATTAAAAAAAAAAAATTAAAAAATTGTTTTCTTGGCGTTAAAATTTTACTATACCCTTTCGAGGAGCCCAATGAAGTAACGATCTTTCTCGATTTCTCCCAAGCCAAGAAAATGTTAATCTCAAAATTCCTAGTTGAAAGCGAATTTTTCGCTCGCTGAAAATAAGTAAAAAAAAAACGCTTGGCTCACGATGACTATGAAGTAAAAATTAAATCAAAAGAGTGATTGGAGAAATCTGTAAAGAGACCAAGTCATTGTCTCAAGTCATTGAGACATTTCGGATTCACACACATTTTGGGATGTTTTGGGGATTCCCTTTAACGTCATCGGATTTTAGGGAAATCGAGAAATGAGTGAGTTGAGCAGTGAAAAAAGGGGATATGGCGGAGAGCCCGCAACGTAGTAAGGAAGTGACGTACATTAGGTAACTATACACTCGCCTTGTATATCTACGCGGAGGTAGGAAGAAAGAGCAAGAGAGAGAGAGAGAGGACGAGGTGGTATTGATTTCGGGTTAGCTACTGCGCTGCATTTGCGGTGCACTCGCTTTACTCACACTCGTTTATTCTTCAGTACACTACAATACACACAACTCGTACCTCCGGATCGTCCAGAGGTACTCACCGATGCATACGTATGTTGGATCGTACGATGCGTAGTAGAAAGAGCGAAGAAGACAGAATCAAGGCCATTGAAAAGTGCATCCATTCACTGGCTGTTTTCTCTCTCTCTCTCTCTCTTTTCTCTCTCCCTTGCTGGACGATGCATCGGTCGGTGTAAAAATAGGGCCCTTCGTCACCCTCCGTAATAAATCTCATAATCTGTGCCACTTATCACACATGGACGGTATTAACGCACTTGACAAAAACGATTCTTGGATTCGAATTCGTCTGCGGAATTACCTGACGCCGAGCTAAATCGTTCCTTCTTAAGGATGTTGAGTCCCAAATCGCAAATGATAAGAAAGTTCTGAAAATTTGGTATTTTTTTTGTATGAAGTATTTAAGAGATCGTTTTAAAATTTCACCACAATTAGGAAGCTCGTTATTGAACAATTGATATTAATTAATTAAATGTAGTCGAACGTAGTCTTATGGAAAACGGGTGTAACCTTGCAATAAGTTTTTATTTTTAATCTCTCAATTTTTCAACATCCACAATACACTGAAAGCAACGAAAACAAAACCAAGTTTGACACGAAATTTTGACACGACCTCTTAAATACTTTGTACAAAAACATACTAAATTTTACGAATTTTCTTATCATTTTTTATTTCAATCCTCAAGGTGGTTTAAGAGGCTGGCTACATACGACGATATCATAAGAATTTCATCAAATTTGGTGATAACATTCTTTAGCATCAAATACGATGACACCATTTTTTTCATATTTTTCGTCTGCATAGTTGTCGAATAATTGGAGTTTGCAATATGCAAAAGATATATCTGAATCCTGTGCTTATGCATGTAAACTCTAGTGTTGAATTACTCGAAAACTATGTAGAAGAAAAATCTTGAAAAATTTGTATATTTAATACTAAAGAATATACTCACGAAATTTCATTAAATTTTAATCATTTCGAATTTTCCTATGTTCTTAACCCTTCTTAAAGTAATGATGATAGAATTCTTCAAATTTGGTATGTTTTTACATGAAGTATTCAGGAGGTCGTGTACAAATTTCACGATGATTAAGAAGCTGTTTATTGAACAATTAACATTAACAAGTTTCATAGGTACTCATGATCCTTAAGAAAAATAGAAGCTCGCTCTGCTGCTTCGCTCAAATTACAGTCTAGCCGAGACTGGTTTCCCTGAATAGGATCAAGACACCAACTGGACCATTCCGGTCAGTCATTCAACGAACCAGTTAGGGAAATCCAACCACTTTTACCCTAGGCCTGTGCCTCGGTCTCCATGTGCGTGTCCAACGATACTTTACTCGTTCTTCTATTCCTGCTACGCCATCCAGTCTGCGATCTTTGTCTCTTGGACGTCCTTGCCTAGCATTTGCGTCGACCTCGACAACCCGCTAACCCTGGATGAAATCCATTTTCACGATCGACACGAATTCTCCTTCTTTTCATTCCCCAAATTATCTCCGCCAAACTAATGATAGGAAAATTCCTTTCCTGCGTCCGCTTAGGATGCCTTTGATGATTAGCCAAACGAGACATTGAAAATTTTGTCTTAAGGAACACTCGACCAGCAGCATAACTTTTTCTGCCACGTGCAGTTTTATTTTTAACGCATTAATTAATTAATTAAAAATGGGTCGAAAAAAACGAATCGGGATGGAGCCTCGACGATGCCTTTCACGATTTTTCACAATGCAGTTGCATTTACGAAGTTTCTGCGGATACGACGAGCCAACAATGTCGGTTCAGCTGTGTCCTGGCACGATTGCCATAACACTCGGAAGTGTAGGCTCGAGATAACGGGATGAGATAAGAGAACCGAGACGAGAATTACTTATCGAGAGAGCTTTTTATGTCATCCGCGCATAATTACGAAAATAAATATAAACTCATTATCCATAACGTACAAACAAACTGCTTGGCTGTCGGGACTGTCAATATTAACAATTGTTACCGTTGCTCGAGGAGATAAGATCGAAAATAAAATTCTATCGGTTCGACACTGACCTCGTGAGTTCAGCAGGTCCCTCGATCTTATCGTCGCCTTGTAATTAATGATGTCTCCATTATCAGGAGCGTCCATGACTCGAAGATCATGGACCTGCTGTCTTGTTTTTGCCATTTTTTTAAAAACCTTTTTTCTCGTCGACTTTCTATTTACTTCCGCCACATTTTTGGCAAACCATCCCGAACGGATTCGCCATTTTGTGCTCGACATGATTATTATTCGTGTATCATTCCGTTGGTGAGTTTTACAAAATTCTGCGGCCAAGTTATTATAGTCGCCAAATACGTACGATAATCTCAACGCGTTACATGACAATGGAGACTCGCTTTTTCTCATAATCTCGTTTAACCTCCCGAGCTATTCTATTTTAGCAACAAATCAAGCAAGCCATAACCTCCTGGCAGATTCTGGTCGATGTCACAAATGACGTCGACGCAGAGACAAAACGAAGCAGCTCATCTCATCGCGCGAGCCTGCGACGCCTGAAAAACCGTAACTCTTAGCACAGCGAGCAGCTTGTGTGTGAAGAATATTGATTGATGTGGAACAAACTAGCCGGTTAACTCATTCAAACGATTCGCTGCTCGCCCCAACACGTCATAGCGGAGATTCTTAATCTGGCTGATTGGCGTGATGATCCAGCGATGTTTGCTTAGGTGGGCAGTTAAGGACGTTGAGTACCAATGAAATTTTTCAATGTTAATTGTTCAATAAATAGCTTTTAAGGCTTGAAATAAAAAATGATAAGAAAATTCGAAAAATTTAGTATGTTTTTGTACAAAGGATTTAAGAAGTCTTGTCAAAATTCCACGACGATTAGGAAGCTCGTTATTTAAAAATTAACATTTTGCTGACAACAATTTTTTAAACAAATACAACAAATATTTATCAATGAACTTGGTTTTCTTTCCATTGCTTTACACTATATTCCAGGTATTAAAAAATTGAGAGGTAAAAAAAAAAAACTCATCGCAAAGTTGTACCAGTTTCCATAAAACTATATTTGATTTATTAATTTATTAATTTACTAATGAATTTATTTATAATTATAATTAATAAATTTATTAATTTATTAATGTTAATTGTTGAATAACGAGCTTCTTAATCGTCGTGAAATTTTTACACAATCGCAAAGTTGTACCAGTTTCCATAAGACTATATTTGATTTATTAATTTATTAATTTATTAATTTATTAATTTATTAATTTATTAATGTTAATTGTTGAATAACGAGCTTCTGAATCGTCGTGAAATTTTTACACAATCTCTCAAATACTTCATACAAAAACATCAATCAAATTTTTCGAATTTTCTTATCAATTGCGATTTGGGACTCAACATCCGTAAGATTAATTGTCGAGGAGTCAAGTTTGGGGCAGTAACTCTGCGATATCAATTGGCCACTAATTTTGACGAAAATTGAATGACGCCTGAGATTTCTGCCTCGATAAATCGCGCCTATTTTTGTTTCTCGTGTTCCAACCAGCTTGGAATTCGATCAAACAAATTGAACGACGTTAGAAAAAAACTTTTGAGCAAACGCCAGAGATAATTGACGACGTTTATATTCGTGACTGTTTCAACATTGCTGGACATTTTAAAATAGATTAATTTGGCATTTTCACGATATTTCCTCGGACCCCAGACGCAGACTCCGAGAAATATTTCCTCACGACTTGTTGTTACTTTTGAGGAGGAAAAACGAGACAAAAACAAAAATAACATTGGCCAAGCAAGTTGCGTATTTGACGCCATGCCGTTACGTCGTATTCAGAGATCGAAGAAAAGCAAGTACAACCAAGTCGCCGACTGGAATATTCCAACGATCGATACAAATTCACTCTCGTAACGAGACCTCAACGTATAATATTTATACGACACACATATTGTCTTTCGACAACAGAAATCTGTTTGTCTCACCCCTGGCTCCCAAGCAGCAAGGGGAAAAGCCACTTATTAATGACTTTATCTCGTGATTGCTTCCTGGCCAAAGATAAACATAAAGAGCCACGATGGTCAATGACTTTTAACCCCTAGTTCGAATTAACCGAAAACCTCTAACCTCCTAAATTAGTTTTTCATCACTTTTCGATATTTAAATCGATTTTTAACTACAACTAAAAGGAGAAAATTAGTTTTCTCTTCAGCAATGTCTGTGGCATGAAAAAACGAAAAGATTCATGTACTTATGAGTGCGATTACTGCTTTCAGAACGATTTTACAAACAAACAAAACCGTCGGACAAATATTTACCCCGGTTTATAGCTTAAGAGTGTTAATATTAATTGTTCAATAAACAGCTTCTCAATCGTCGTGAAATTTGTACACGACCTCCTGAATAATTAATGTAAAAACATACCAAATTTTGAGAATTTTGGCATCATTACTTTAACCTCCTTAAGGGAGTATTGTCGATTTTAGAATTATCGTTCAGAATTTAATAAAATTTGATACAGCAGTAAATTATGGTAAAAAAAACGATCTAGTCAAATTTTCAAGAGGCTACAGAGAACCATTAAAAAGATATTCCATTTAAATTTATTTATTTATTTATTTATAAAAGATATTTTTTTTATATTTAACATCGATTTCATACATTTCGTTGTATTTTATCATTAAAACTGAGATACCTCATAAGTCTCAATGATAAATGTATGAAACTACCAACGCGAATCTTTGTTCTGGTTGTCTGTAGCCTCTTGAAATTTTGACTGGATCCTTTTCTAATCATAATCTACTGCCATACCAAATTTTATTAAATTCTGAACACTAATTATAAAACCGACAGTACTACCTTAAGGGTTGGAACGAAAAATGATGAGAAAATTCGAAAAATTTAGTATGTTTTTGTATCATGAAGTATTGAAGAGGTCGTGTAAAAATTTCACGACGATTCGTTCGTTACGAAGTTCGTTATTAAAAAATTGAAATTTTTTTAAGAAATTTTTTTTAGACAGATACAAAAAATTTTCATTAATAAACTTTCTTCTGTTTCCGTTGCTTTTCAGTATATTGTAGATATCAAAAAATTCAGAGGTCAAAAATAAAAAGTAATCGCAGAGTTATACCAGTTTCCATGAGACTACATTTGACTCCATTTAATTAATTAATGTTAATTGTTCAGTAACGAGCTTCCAAAGCGTCGTGAAATTTTTACGAGATCTCTTAAATACTTTGTACAAAAACGTACCAAATTTTCAGAACTGTCTTATCATTTGCGATTTGGGACACAACATCCTCAAAGGTTAACCCTAGGACTCAGGGCTTCCCCAAACCCCCACTAAATAGTGAAAAATTTGAAAATTGTGTTTAAAATTTTTTCAATTGCCTTTTTCACCGTGAAAAATGAATATTACACTTTTTCTCAATGTTTCATTTTATTTTTCAGAATTTGAACGATAGTGTAATTCGAACACATAGTGTAGGGTCCTAATGTTAAAAAATGGGTTCGTTCTGAGTGTAAATGAGAAAAGGACACTGCGGAATAACCGGAAACTCGAACTTGAGGCAAACTCATGGAATTCTTGCAGGCAAATGAGGAAAGATATTCTCAGAAACTGTTGTTCTCAAAAGAAATAATTTTTACTGCATCGCAAACGTGGATGTCTGGGAAATGATTCCATCCACGAGATGGAATGACGTAAGGAACGTAAGCCAAGTGACGCGACGACATCAGGCTGACAAAAAGACTGAAATAGACACGCTAACCAATGTGGAATTAAGGTGGATGCAGGGGTTCAAGAGGCAAGAGGAAATTCCAAGATTCCAATGTACAACATGCACCCGAACAGCAGGTCGTCACATTATTGTGAAGGATCGAAAATAATGTAATGGAGAGAAGGCTGATTCTGGTGACGGCGTTTCCTACCCAGAACATTCATATTGATCGCCGATGTACTTGTACCCACGCGAGGTAGTCTCGATACCGGAAAGCTATACACTTTCCAACTGGAATGCAGTTTTAATGCTGTTACCGGCGAACCAACAGGCCCTGAGAATATTTTAATCCACCAGCAGCCAAGTTCCAGTTTCTACTCAAGGCAAAAGACGAGCAACGAACCACTTTTGCTGATAACGGTATAGAATGAGATTTTAATGAAAAAAAAAAGGTTTCTGGATAAAAAGGCCAACCCCAAGGGCCAGCAGTTGGTTGACGCGACGTAAAATTTCGTAATCTCGACAATGTTGGGGAATATGAAATTTTCATAAGATTTAGGTGGAGAAACACAAAAAACTTTGTCAACTGATGATTCTTGGTGAAAGCACTCCGGAGGTCGATTGCACGTACAGACCCAACATTCGTACTCGTGGAAGAGGCTCTGCTCGAGCACTATTGTTACAGCCAATCACGAGGATCGTAACTGAACCGGTTAATAGCTCAACAATGCTTTGATTAAGGTTGTTGGATGATTGCCGAGGATTAAATGAACCGGAAACCCGCTCAGAAGACGATCCCATTATCTCAATCGATCGAACCATCGCTAATGGTTCGATCAACAAATAGTCTCATCATGGATGATAAATAAATAAAAGTTGAAATTTTCTTGATTAGAGTTTCGAGAGAATTACGAATCGGTGACCGCGATATTTCACGGCGCGATCGAGTCAAATAGTCGCTAAACGCATTTATGTGCCTCACACGGTGTGTCTCCACCCGTAGCGGAAATTTCCATTCGCGGTGTGTACCAACCAATGGCGTAACCCAGCACAAATTCTCAAGACGAGCAATCCTCGTGTCGCCTTGATAAATCGTTTCGTACTCCTTGGCTTTCCTGACGTTCGTTTCTCACATTAATTACAATCCTCGCCCGCCACGATCATTCAGTTTGTTTAACGCTAACAAATCGATTGACCCTCGCAACGTTAAGTCTCTAAATCTAATGACTAATTCGTGTTTCAACGAAAGATTTAATCTCGCGATTCCTCGACAGCAACTAATCTTTATCGAAAGATCGATTAGCTTTCCAATGAATCGTTATGACGAATTCCTGATTATCGAACGCGGAAACAAGTGCGTCGTAAAAATCACGTCATTTCCGATACGAAGTTAGTTTCTTTTTTTTTTTTTTGTTCCTTACAATTTCCAAGTTTCCGAAGGGAATTGCAATTTGTGGAGATAATGAAAACTTCATTTTTACAAACTAACAACCAATGGCGAGTTACTCGCCAGTTGCTCGTTTAGGAAACAGCGTGCAACTTGTCATTCGCTCGACTCGTCATCCAACAGCTTTTGGAATATTAGTACATGTATGTCGTCTCGTCTGGCAGGCTGCGAACGACATGGTAATTAAGTTGGAGCATTAAGGAAGGCCGATGAGAAACCCCACGAACAAACCGAGTGTTACATTTTCTTGGCATTACCAGTCGCGAGAGAATTAACTGCCCGGAGGAGGGAGAAGAGAATGGGAGAACGGGATGAGAAAGACGGAGGGGATCGAACGTTGTATCAGAAGGATCCGATGACAGAGAAGTGGCAGCAACCTCTAACAATTAATCTCACGCCGTATCGAGACTACGATATGCTTTCTGCCACACTGCGATCCAGCATTGTCATTTATCTTAACCCCTTATCTGCGGTTTTGCGCATTTGAGACCAAGGTAGATTTTTTTTCTTCCTTTTTTGGCAGAATCTTGAGGAGTGATGTTAACCCTTTGGGGATCATGTGATTTTTCATGGCACCCCGGATCATATGGGGCTTTTTCGTCGTGCCACTTGTATCTCGCGTATTTGGAGAGAAAAAAATGGGAAAAAATTCTGGAATACTCTCCAGTGTCTCTGCTTTGAGGTTTCATAGTTTTTACGGTCGTTGCATTTGTTTATTTATTAATGAAACTTTTTGAAAACAAGATTTTCGAAAAAAAAGTTGTCGCTTGGGTCAAAAAGACCCGTACGAGTCTGGCCACTTGTATCTCGCGTATTTGGAGAGAAAAAAATGGGAAAAAATTCTGGAATACTCTCCATTGATTCTATTTTGAGGTTTCATAGTTTTTATGGTCGTTGGATTTTTCTATTTTTGAATGAAACGTTTTAAAAACAAGATTTTCGAGATAAGTTGTCTCCTGAGTCGAAAAAGACCCTCGGAGGGTTAAAAATTTCGAAATACCATTGGAAATTAATTTCGTATCGTTAAAAACCTTTTTTCTTTCGGAAATCCACACGAAAAAGTTGAAAGGTTCCAGAAACTTTGACAAACAATTGAAAAAAATCCTCGAGAGCCTTCGCGACGTATTTATTCGGAAAAATAAATTGGCGACGAGTCTCCGGCATAACGATGTTTTCGGTAGCACGTGAAAATAGTGCTGGCTCCCCAAATCAATAGAATCTTCCCAATCGCTGACCGCAATCGAAAAAACAATGAGACTTGGACAAAAATTGTAATCATGCAGTTTCTCGCTCGCCCAATTCCAAATTTCTCGATATTTTCAGGGAGAAATTACAAGAAACAACATTTTTTTATTCTTTCAAACTCATTTATTGAACATGACATAAAAATCACAATATTATACATAGTAATCGTTCGAACCGAGCTATACAGGGGAGAAGCGGGTAATGCGGGTCAGCCGGACGCAGAGCGAAACTCCGCTGCCCTCAAAAAAGTGAAATTTAAAAAATCTCGAAATGGAAAACCTTTTAAATTGAAATGTAATAAAAATGATGAAATTTTAAGAGATTTGAGAAAATGGAAATTGCAGTTTTTTGGGACCGTCCTTACGCTTTGCCCGCCTCTCCGCTATATAAATATATTGATATTTGTTTATTTATTCGTTAAGCATCTTTAAACTTTCGATATATCAGTTTATACATTTCTTTTCGCTGTCGTTTTTATCTTTTTGATAAATCCTCGGCCGGCTGGACCGATAATTCTTAAGAATTTTCACTTTTCTCTTAAATATTTCTTTATTTTTTCCAAGCAGGTTACGTCGTTTGCTGTTCGCTTTTCTTATTGTACAAATATTTATTTTTCATATATTACGCATGGAATGTCTAAATCGAAACCAAGTTCATTTTCGCTTTGTTTTTTTGTCGCCTGTCGATGTTCCAAGTGAAGGAGAATGGGGTTCGAATTGTTACGACGATAAAAGCCTATTGTTTTTTTTTTTTTTTTATTTATTCAACAGAACGAGCACAATTTTGGCTAAAAAACGAAAATTTCTTCATCGTTTTTTTTCTCGTTCGGTTTTTTTGTGTGTGTGTGTGTGTGTTTTTTTTCTTTTTTTATGATCGCAACTAAAAAATCATCAGCTGTTTCTCTCGGGATCAGTTTTTTCGGTGTGAAAATTCTGTTTTTTTTTTTTTCTCGCCATTTTCTCGTTTAATTTGTCACTTGGACTTTTGGCAGTGACTTTCACTCGACTAACGAATATAAGGGAGTCATCGAAGGCAGAAATTGGCACTAGAAAAATAATTTTCAACGAGCAAAAATTTGTCTATCGTCCCGGAGGATTATTTCCGGAAATCTATGAAATTTTCTTCTCGCCTCGAGCGAGAAAACTCCTCGTAATCGCAAGTTAACAATCGGGTAGAAAAATAAATAACGAAATGATTTTTAACATTGAAATTCTTTCGAAAAGTGCTCGTTTCTGGATGAAGACGATGTACTCGGGAAAAACTCGCGTTCGTTCTGTCGCCTTGTGTTTGGCATTTGTACATCGAGGCCGAGACGTTTGATTCGCCAGCGAATTTTTTCAAATTCATGAACTTCGAGTTTACGTCGTTGGAATGCAACGAATGTTATTATTTTTTTTTTTTTTTTCGGCGAGTCAAAAATTATATCGATTAGAAAAATTTGGATAATTTTAAAAATTAAGCTAAGAAAAAAAAATAAAAATTTTTCCTCGTATTCCAACGTCGCGAACTTCAGCTTCATGCAAATTCCTGCTTCTTCAGCCTCTGCCTCGCAAAATAAACTTGCCGAATCGTTTTTTTTTTTTTTTTTCAAAAATCATAAAACACGTTACAGGAAAGAAAAATAAATTAATGCGATTCTAGGGACTTTGACTCGATTTGAATACTGTTGTATCTCCGTTGAGAAAATAAACAATAAAATTGAATAATTTAATTAATTTAATGACTGGAGTTCGATTGGGTATTGGTCACTAGAAATTTTGCGCGAAAGCGAGATGCGTACCTCCCTCGTAAATATTTTCTGATTTCATTAATTTCATTAATTTTAATTTTTTTCATAGTTTTTGTGTATTTTTTATTTTTTTCCTCATTGTTTTTTTTTTTTTTTTTTTTTTTTTTATCTTCGTTTTTATTAAATTACTCTCAATCCGTCTCGATGTCTGCCACAAGCGTCGATGCAAAAAATAAATTTAACCTTATAGCTTACTGGTATCACAGAGTATAAACGCGGATATCGTTTATAATTGTTTTTCTTCTTTTGTCATGCCAGTCCCAATCAGCTCGAGTGGAAACGACACGGGACAGCAATTTCCTTTTAGTTTTACCATTTTTTTTTCCTTTTTTCCGCTTTATTCGTTTTTCAATTTTTTTTTCAAACAATACGATATAGTTAACGATGAATATAGCTGTGGATAATAAACTATTGTGCGAAATATCGCGAGGCCGAGAGTGCCAAAAAGAAAATTTCATAATTTCCCATTTTCCAATGACATTTTATGAAAAAAATTATTTTTTATCGATACCGAAGAGAAAAAAAGGAAAAATTTGGTGAAAAAAAAAATTGTTTATTTTTGCGAAATAATGAGTGGGCTTCGGCCTCGCGAATCTCGAGACTCTGGGTCACGAGGGACGTGAGAATAAAGAAAAAAAAAAAAAAAAGCAACAAATTTAAACGAATGGAAAATTAATCAATTTCTCCATTGTCGAATCGACGATTTTGCTTTATGACAAACAGGAATCTACGAATTTCCCTCGTCCCCGTTTCGCAATCACCTCAAGGTTGAAAAATAATTAACAATAATAATAATAGTCAATGCATTTGCTTGAAATGTCTTGCAGACAAGTCTTTTCTTGGGCCGTTGTTCGCTACGAGCAAAATCATTTAAAAAATCGATATTTTTAGTCCGCCCTAGTGTTTTTTTTTCTTTCTTTCTTTTTTTTTTTTTTTAATTTTTTATTTTTTTTCTACACGTTCTCGAACTTTCAGTCTTTACCCTTATTATTCGCCGTCATCACGTAACGTCCTAAAAGCTACAGCGAGCTCGTATCCCAGTACGAAACGATATCGATCAAAATTTTCGGGCTTACATTTTATTTTTTATTTGTATTTCGAAAAAGTCATTTTTTTTTTTTTTTTTAATGATAAAAAAAAATGGTTTTTAGTCAATGGAACAAACGACGGGATATTGAGAATCGAGAATCTTACGAAAAGTCGTAAAACGAGGAAACAAAAATATCAGGAAAGTCGAAAAAGTCGTTTTTTTTTTTTTTTTTTAAATTCATGAAATTTCGAGTCGACGAAATTTTGAAAAAGTATTCGGTGTATCGAGCAAGCTACAAGGAACCGAAAATAATCATCTCGTTGTTATTATTTACAAAAAGAAAAATTATCTTTTTTATTACACGAAACAACGTCGTTGTTTTTTTTGTTTTTCTTTTTTATTTTTTGTTGTTATTTTAATTATTATAAATAATATCGTTCTATCTCGTTCGCTCCGATCTCGACGAAAATAGAGAACGATCGCGATAGACGACCATGTCCCCCATGGAACTTTGAAGATGTTCAGGAGAGAAGAATCCCCCGTATCGATTTTCTGGCCTAAACGAAAGGATATTGTTTTTTGTTGTTGTTGTTGTTGTTTTTCAAAAAATCTTTTCAGTTTTGTTTGAGCCAGAGGAAAATCGATTTTTCATTTCATTAGGTAAGAGATATTTTAAAATATTTTTCTTAACGTTACGAACGAGCTTTTATTTTGAGTTGAAAGTTTTTGTTAAAAAATTGAAACACTCAAAGAGGGGGAAAAAAAAAAAAACAAAGAATTTTGCATTTTCGAACGTTCGTGTAAAATGAATGGCGGCATTTCGGAAAAGGAGAGAAAGGAGATGCTGTTGGACTTGGTCACTGACCTTTGTCGAATCCTCCGTGGATTTAATTATTTTAAGCTGTTGGTTTTTATTCGCGAGGTTTGTCGCTTGAATGTTGATCGTTGCGTTAACGGTCGATCCCGTCGACCTTTTCCCAGAGCTTTTTCCTTTTATTTCCTTCACCAACGGAATCCAAAAGGAATCGAGGCTCTGTTTTTAATTAACTCGCGGACTTGGCGGACTGTTTACCAACGCCATCTGGCCATCGCGGCCTATCGCCGTTTCCGGTCTCTTGGAAAAAATCTCTAAGTTTTGCGCGGGCTTTCGAGCCTCGCGCTTTATTTTATTCTTTCCTTCTACCTTTTTTCTCAATTTTTTCTTTTGTACTTTCTCGATGTTTATACAATTCATGAGTTTTTCTTGTTTTTTTATTGTTGTTGTTTTTGTTGCTGCGCTGCGTTTCTGTTGCTAATGTTTTTGCTGCTGCTGCTGCTGCTGCTGCTGCTTCTGCTTCTGCTGCTTTTCTACCATGCAGCGGCGTGATCCGGGCACGAACGTGCGACCTCGCAACTTGCTTCTCCTGCGTTGGAGTCATCCGAATTATCGGGTGCCGATGTGCGTCGGATCTCGATCGGCTTCGAGCCGCACAATGGTGGACGGCCCAAAACCAAATGGCTCTTTCACGACAGATTTCTCTGTTCCTCTCCGCAATCGTCAGCCTTTCTCAAGGATCGCTTGAGCTTGTCGACCAAACGATTGTGAAACTTGTTCAATGAGTTTGAACTTCCGGTCTTGGGTGGTGACGAGGCGGTGCTTTTGCTTGGACTCTGCAAAGAACTTTGCGAGGCTCGGGACGAGGTCCGGGAAAAATGACGCGACGACAGTGGCACCGATCGATGAGCCGGTGACGTCAAAAAGTCTGAACCCGGTGACGTCGACAACGACGGACCTTCTGACTTTGAACATTCCGATACCTGCCGACACAAATCCCATTATCACTCTTCAGTTATCACGCCCTCCCCCTTCACTTATTAACCCTCTGTGTCAACCGCATCATTTTTTTATGGCGACACGGATCATATGGGCCTTTTTCCTCCTGCCACTTGTATCTCGCGTATTTGGAGATAAAAAAATGGGAAAAAATTCTGGAATACTCTCCAGTGATTCTGCTTTGAGGTTTCATTGTTTTTGTGGTCGTTGCATTTGTTTATTTATTAATGAAATTTTTTAAAAACAAGATTATTGAAAAAAAAGTTGTCGCTTGGGTCAGAAAGACCCGTACGAGTCTGGCCACTTGTATCTCGCGTATTTGGAGAGAAAAAAATGGGAAAAAATTCTGGAATGCTCTCCAGTGATTCTACTTTGAGGTTTCATAGTTTTTATGGTCGTTGGATTTTTCGATTTTTGAATGAAAAGTTGTAAAAACACGATTTTGGAAAAAAAAGTTGTCGCTCGGGTCAAAAAGACCCATATGATCCGCAGAGGGTTAATTAGCTCAATAATTACGTCCTAGCTTAATTAACCAGCGTTTCATTCCAATCGACGTCTCCCCTCCCAAGAATTCATAAAAACTGCGAATCGAAACTTAAATAACAGAATTTTCTGAAGCCTCTGGCTACTCCACCAGAAATGACGATCACGAGTCAAAATTTGACCTCGACACCGACCCCTCAATTGGCTCGAGATAAAAGTAAAACTTTAACGACTTCCTGATTCTCCATAAACCCAACACACGATCGAGGCATATCAGTTGAAAAGAGGAGAACGAATCAGAACAAAGAATATGGAACAGAAAAATCGAGTCTCCGGAAGAAAAAGAACAGAATTCATTCCGGTTAGTAATTTTTCGTTTTTCCAAGGTCGTGACCTTTCATTATCCACGGTGTAGGAAAGGGAAAACGAATGTCTCCGGAGGGAACACCGAATACGTCGGATTCGACGAGCAAGTATTGTATGGATTCAAAGTACACGATCCATACCAAGAATCGAGGCGGTTTCCCCTCGCTACCCTCCCACCTCCTCCTCCTCCTCCTCCTCCTGCCCCTCTTGCTGCTCCACAAGTCGGAGACGGAATGTGTGCGTCATTCAGCGGAATTTCGCTTAGGCTGACGACTCTCTGGTGTCACGAGGAGGCTGCACACATTGCGTCAGCGACGTGAGCACGAGGCTTTGAGGCAACCTCGTCATAATAATGGAAAGGAAACAAAATCAAAGCAAAAAAAAAAAAACAAGCAAAGTTTCCAAAAAATTTCAACTTTTTTTCTCAAAATTCTGTTATAGCTCGAAAAAACAATTGTGCAAATTGTTCAACTTTGAAATTTTTGCATCAATCAACTAACCACGAGGCTCCGACGTCGTCATAATTGCACAAAAAAAAACGTACATTTTCCAAAAGATCCAACTTTTTTGAAATTTTTTTTTGGCTCGAAAAAATTATGCCAATTTTTTTACTTAAAAATTTTTAATCCAAGAAAAAAACAATGAGTTTCCCAAAGATTCGACCTTTTCGAAAATTTCGTTTGCTCGAAAAAAAAAAGAATTCATCAAGTTTCCGAAAAATACAGCTTTTTTGAATTTTTCGTTTTTTTTTTTGGCTCGAAAAGAAATATTGCGATTTTTGAAATTTGACATTTTTATCCTTGCCGGTTCCGGCGCGTTTTGGAATTTGTCCAGACGTGTCTTTTCAAACTATTGTTTTTTTCTCCTCCTCGTGAAAGAGCAGCTGAAATAATTTCCCAAGTAAATTTTGATTTTGGCCAAAGAAAAAGCAGCAGTCGCCCTGGAATTTCGCGTTCGGTCGTCTTCTGTTTGTAAACACGCGAATTCGCGATAGCAGACGCATGACAAAATAAAGAGAAAACAAAATATAAAGCGGATCATTTGCGAGCCAACAAATTCCTCGAGATTATTCGGCAACACAATTTTCTTCGATCACAATATTTTTTTCATACTATTCCTCCTTTACTTCGAGATGAGAAAAAATAGATTGACGAGAAACTGCGATGTGACGAATGACTAATAACAACGAAGAAAGACTGACCCATTTTTTATTTTTTTACACGCTCGAGAATTCGTTCCGCCGAATCGTGAAAAATAATCCTCCATCGCAAACACAACGAATCTGCGTCAAGAATTGCTATTAAAAAAAAAAAAAAACTCGAAAAACGCAATTTTATATCGAACAATTGGACAAAAATTGGAAAAACGTTGATATTTCTGTTTTGCTTGCTTCAAGGTCGATGTCAAGGAGCGAGATCGTCAGAGCTCTAGAATAATAAACCGTTATTTATGCTCAACCGACTCCCCTTTTAAAAGAAAGAAAAAAAAACACAAACTTCTTGCTTCAGAAACCGAATTCCCTATCCGCGAGAATTTGGTGCTCGGTCAAGATTCGAAAAGCGTAAATAGTGCTTAGGAAAAAAAACGCAGCGAGGAGCTCGGAAAAAATGAAAAATAATGGACGAGGATGGACGAGCCAGGGAAGAGTAAATGATTTTTGTTTTTGAAGATCGTGAATAGACGAAATAGGGAGGAATTCTGTAGGATGTGACATTAAATTATTGATTTTCCGTTGTTCTGACAATTTGCCAAATAGGAGCTTGAAGTTGTTTTATTTTTTGTTAGCCTTGCGCAATTGCTATTTCGCGTAGGGAAGTCTCTCGAGCTCACCGCAATCTCAACGATTTCGCAGAAAGGAAAAAAAAAAAAAAAAAAACAAGTTTCCTCGTCAACGAAACGTCGTAAGAAAAAATTGTTTACGTTTTTTTTCCTCCATTTTTTGATCGAGCGACCAAAGTGCCTCGAAAAAATGATTGAGGATGTTGAGTCCCAAATCGCAAATGATAAGAAAATTCGAAATGTTTTTGTAAAAAGTATTTGGGGGATCGTGTCAAAATTTCACGACCATTAGGAAGTTCGTTATTGAACAATTAACATTAATAAATTAAATGTAGTCAAATGTAGTTTTATGAAAACTACGAAAGCATCGGAAACAAAACGAAGTTTATTGATAAATATTTGTTGTATTTTTTTGAAAAATTATTCTCAACAAAGTGTTAATTTTTTAATAACGAGCTTCCTAATTTTCGCGACATTTTTGCAAGACCTCTTAAATACTTAATACAAAAAGATACTGAATTTTCAGAATTTTCGCATCATTTTCCATTTCAACCCTTAAGGTGATTAGTGATGATAGAATTCTTAAAATTTGGTATGTTTTTACATGAAGTATTCACAGGAGGTCGTGTACAAATTTCACGACGATTGAGAAGCGATTTATTGAAGAATTAACATTAACAAGTTTCATAGATACTCAACATCCTTATAAACGTGAAAAATGACGAAGAACTACGCGAGAATTGCACAGAAAACAATCGAGCTTGAAAAATCTCGCGAGAAACCTGCGAATTTTGATGGGATTCGGGGAAACTTGTGAGGTTTGTAAATAAAGAACGTCACGAGTCTATTTTCATAACAAGAGACACGTGGAGGTGTGTGTACACGTTGAGACGGTGACGAGGAGTGTGGTCGAAAGAGAAAGAGAGAGAGAGAGAGAGAGCGAGTCGGAAATATGGTGGTGGAAGGTTGTGTATACGCCTGAGAATAACGGCCGGTGGGTCTACTACGCCGGCTTTTCGAAATGCTCGTGGGGGTACGGTGAGCAGAGCGGCAATGCCAATTTCGTTGACCACGGGCAGGCGAACAAGGTGGGGAATGGCTGAAAGGGCAGAGGGAAGAGAATGGAGGGGGGAGAAGGGGCCTGGGATTGCTCGGAGTGCGAAAAGCGTGCAGAAACAATAGGAGACTCCGAAGAATGGGGAAACGTCAAAATGTCGTTGAAAACGCCGGCGAATAGATTGTTAAAACGTGAAAAATCTTACCTTGCGACTTCTGCAAGCTTGAGGATTGGAACACTCGGAGGATCGTCTGCTCCTGTTGGTCTTGTAAATATCCCACTCGTTTTTAACAACGGGCATCATAAACGCCATCTCGTCTCGTCTTTATGCACTTTAGTCCGTGGAATACTTCGAGAAAGTTCCGAGCTACGTATCGGAAGGATTAGATCCGTTTTGAAAACGAAACGTCGTACAAACGTTTGTTTTTCTCCAATTAAACCGAAAACGCACTTTTTCTTGTTAAACGATACTTCACTGAGATTAATTCACCGGTTGATAGTCGCAGTTTGGTATTTATTTGAAAGAGCTAATTGGCAAAAGCTCACGTAAGATATTTGTTTTGGAATAATATCGAAAAACGAATGAACGAGCCGAAATTTATTTGATTTTCGAACGAGCAAGTTATTTGCCAACTGACAGCTCTTCGCCTTTGCAATCGTTTCAATATTTCGATATATTCAGTCTTTCTTGTGTGTGTGTGTGTGTGTGTGTTATATCTGTGTATGTGCATATATATGACACGGTGGTTTATATCGGTGTTCTGCTTTTCCAACAACGTGACAAGTAGCTACGTATTTTGTGATATCGGTGCGATCACGACCGTTGCCTGTTTCGGAATGAGCACGCTGGGCGGCGTACGGTAAGTGTAGATCGAAAGTAGTGGGGGTAGTATCGGAGAGAAAACGAAGCGAGGGTGATAGAGGCGAAGAAAAGCGAGCGAGGGAGCGCGCGGCTGCTTTGGTTGGTCCGATTGGTCGAGCTTGAGGCGGGACTGCGTACGTCACGGTTAACCATTGATTTTCACCGATGTTTTGGGTGTTGCACCAACCAGGGAAACAAGACGTAACTCCCACGTTTTTGCTTCGCTTTGTTGCTCAAAACGTAAGAATTATCATGGGGAATAGCGGAGATTCGTGAAAAACCGTTAAATTCAAAAGAAAACGGAAAAATTTTGCTCGGTCGGTAATGAAGATTTTGTGCGAGGCGAAAGAAACTGGGATAGTGCGAAAAGGGCTGTTGGAAAACTCGAGAATAATGGATCGAGGAAGGTTTTGGTGTGTCTGTGCAGCTTGGGCACGTATTTCTAACCCTACCGGCTTGTGCGTAGTCCCGAAGGTCACCAAACGACCCGGGACAACTGCGTCGTAGTATCTGGAACAAAATACGGCAGAGGGTAGCGAAAAGGACGAGGGGGGGTGATCGTGTCAATGCCGTTCCCTTTCTCCAGGGCCAAGATCGCTACGAGGCTCCAGATTCGTACGTGTCTTGGTCCAAGATTTGTTTAATCCCCCGCTGAGTCGTTGCAAAAAAAATTTCCAGGCTCTATGTTCAAGTGCCAAGTACTTATCGTACTTATCGTACGATCGGGCGAATTTTATTTGTCGGAATACTAAGAACGATGTTGACCTTAACTTAGCTCATGATTAAAGCCCGTGCGATAATGAAAATGTTGTTGTTTAAATAACGCAAATGTTTGAACTACTTGACGCGTGATTGTTCGCAATTATCACTTTCCTATAAATAGATTTCATTAATTATGATACGATGACTAGCGAATATCCGCAAATTATATCTCGATGTATTATCGACTGCCGTTTCCTTCATTTTCGCGTTTCGGTCAGTTTGGAGCTTACCATCTGATGGTAAGCTCCCTCGGTCGGCCGTGCAGGAATCGAGCGAGCAGCCGATAAAACGTAAATTGAATCTCGGAAGAAAACTACTCGAAAATTTCCGGTTGTTTTTGTAAAATAGTAAAAAAAAAACATGAAAAATATACAATGCGGATCTAGTTGGATGAGCCTGACCCACTTGGAATTGTCGAAAACAAAATGGCTGCCATATTTCGGAACTCAATTTCTTTCGATCGGACGAACGCCGAGGAAAAACTTGGTTTTTGCAATTTCCACCTCAGTTGTCTCGACTGCTTCATAACCTCCTTAGCCACCAACAGCTTTCAAGGTCTCGAGGCTCGGAAAACGACCTTGAAGCTTCAGGGACGCTACCACCAGGCGGCGCGCGCTTCAACCATCACACTCTGATGCTTGGGCGCGCATTTAGACCCGCGATTGGATATCCCCGATAAATACTCGATAGAAAATACGAAGTGACATTTATTCTATAATCTGATAAGGCGAACATTTCAGTGATGCAATCAGTCGTTCGACTCTGTACTTCACATTGATTGATCGAACAAAGGGCGGCCTTGGTACGACGCTTGTTCGTTGCAGTTTTATCTCGTTTCAACCATCTTCGTGTACGCCGAAGCTAAATTCAACAAACAAAAGTAAGTCGTCTGTATTTAACTGCATTTTACCATATTGGTACCCCATGTTCAAATTAAAAATTGGCATCAATTCAGAATTGAAGGAAAGATCGAAATTCTCTAAGGATGTCGAGTACCTATGAAAATTATTAATGGTAATTGTTCAATAATGAGCTTCCTAATGGTCGTGAAATTTTTACACGGTCTCTTAAATACTTCATACAAAAATATACCAAATTTTCAGAATTTTCTTATCATTTGCGATTTGGGACTCAACATCCTTAAAATCCCGAAAAGGTGGTAAAGTGATCGAGAAAAGTAGAAAGAAAAAAAACAGTTTTTCAATCATCGTAAAAAACAATTACGAATCTGTATCTATTGTAGTCAAAATAATGATCCGACGATTCTGTAGATAATCGCAAACGTTTCAACGTCCACACAAAGTTGGTTGGTGCATTCAACCCACTCCACGATATCGATTTTCCTCGAGCATATTCCCTCGACGAGTTTTATAGCCAGTACGTTTTGCGGTGTACACTCACGAGGATGTGAAATCGTAAAAAGGCAAAACAAAGCTCATCCCGTGAGTTTTCGACGAGCTTTCGTTCGATTATCAATGCGCATGCGCGGTAGATCGGAGAAACCGACACAGAGGGCGCTGTTGTAGGGTAAAAAGTGCGGGAACTGGCGGGAAAAAAATACACGCCGTCATTTGAGAAGGCGCGCGATACAGCAGTAAACAAGGAACACGAAATTGTCACAGAGCCATTCTACCGGAGCCTCAAGGAGGTGCGGTCTCCGGTTCACGTCGTTACAAAAGTAATGAAACGAAAACAAAACAAAGAACAAGTTCAATGGGGGAAAAGGAAGGGGCGCCCGGTGGGAGGACGCGCACTTGTGAAGCGCTCTCTCGTATCCGATATTATGTACCAGTTGTATTTCCATTTGGACTACAATACAGTTCTGTTTCACTCAGCCACGAGCTCCAATCGCGTGGAACGATCGCCTTTTTCTCTCGTGATTCTTAACGCCGTTTTCATAACAAAACTCGGCTCGTAAATTCCATTTAAAAATAATGAAACGACCTATCGAATCGACGAATTATTTAAACTTTTTGAAAATTCAAACTTTTTCGAAAAATTGAGTGAAAATCGGATTTTGGTGGTTTCTTTTTTTTTATTATTTCTTTCCCAAAAAAAATGGTTTTTGATCCTGTCACCGCCGAACAGAGGAAGCAATTCTTCCGACAAGGATATGGAGCACATTTGCCGGGGTGAATACATTTTTCAAATTTTCTTCAAACCTTCCTAATCGAAAATTCTCAAAATCCAAAAATACGATCAAAATATATTTCCCAATAATAATTGACTTCTCTTTTCCTCGACTCTCACTAATTTGTTTATAAAATTCAATGAATCCCATGATTTTAATTGTTTATTGCAATTCAAAATTAAATAAATAAACAAAATCAAGAAATTTGTGTTTTTACGATTGTAAAAATATGTTGGGGCCAGCATAAAGCGAATTTCGTGTTCATAATAGTTCGAGATGTCTTACGTACTAATTCAATTTGCAATGCGGGTGTTACATCCGTTCTCCGGGATGGTGTTTATCGATTACGCAGCATCGATTATCACAAAGTTCTCCTTGAGCTTGAAAGAGTCATAAAAATATGGAGGAGAAAGCGAGAGAAAAAAGTGGCGGAGAGAAAAAATTGAGCGCGATTCGTGGATGGAATAAAAATTAAAAAAATATATGAGAGAGGGAATTTTGCAACTTGGAGCGCTCTTACATATTCGAGCTGAATCGTGTCGAGGCGAAATGTGCGATTAAGGCCGTGTCTGTTGGGCTGCGTACAAAAATCCTATATAAATATAATACCCTGGAGTCTTTTTCCAGTCGGCATTAAATTTCAGTCTCGTGGCACACTATCTCGGTCATGCACTCAAACCGGACTCGGTACCGTCGAAAAAAAAAAAAAAAAAACAAAAAAAAAAAACAAAAACTGTAAATCTACAAAAATTTCTAAAAATTCGCCACGAAAAATCCGGCTACTCGCCTGACCTTTCAAAAGCCTCTTTCGAGCATTTTTTTCGTCTCCTTCCCAAGAGTCCGGAGAATCTCTAAATAAACGATGAACCGAGAGGGTTGCATCGGAAAGTGACTCGCCTCGCGGTACCAGGCACCTGTGTCTTAAGCTCCGCGTGCTGTTTATCGCTTCACCCGCAAGCAGCAAAAACTTTTCTGACACGCACCCACGACTCGTCTCACCCTACTTTTCCTTAAATATCGATCTTGAGAAACATCAGGGCCGAAGATTCGAAAATTCAAGTTTTCACGAGCAGGAAACGGGCATTTTCCCAAGGCCGGGAAAATTTGAGTGCAATCGAAAAAATCAATACTTACACGACTTTTCACAATAAATTTGTGGAAAAATCCTTTTTCAAGAGGAAAAAATAATCAATGAGATTTTTCATGACTAAAAAATGACCGAGGAAGTGAACGATCCGAATAATTGAACGTCTCGTCCACTTTTTTTTTTTCTTAGTTTTCCCAATCTCGAGGAATCGAGGCTCCTACTTTAAAATCACGTTATACGACCTAGATTTTCGATCTATAAGATGATTCAGCATTCGATTTGACCGATTAGGACGTGACGAAAGTGCGCATTGAGAGCAAACCTGAGAAATTTACTAACCGTACTAATTGCGTCCCCGTTAATCCTGCATTCGTTTATTTCTTAAATCTGTAAAACTGATTCCCCAAAAAAATGAATTTTCGTGACTAAAATCACTTTTTTCGCTCGAAAATTCGTTTCTGAAGTTTCGCGAGTAATTTGACTGTGAAATTTCATTTTTTCCCGTCCTCCAGGTACACGGGACACTGTCCAACGCTCAAATTTCGAGTGGGAAAAAGATTTGGCGCCAACACGGAGGAGATAATGAAGGTTGGTAAAACAAAAGTGAAGAGGAAAAAAACAAAAGTGTGAAAATGATGAAAAAACGATACAAGAATTACGAAAATCTCAAAATCTCAAAAGGAATCAACATTTATGCAAACAATTTCGGATTTTTTTTGTCGCTTTGCCAAAGATAATCGAATCTAATCGGGAGGGTCGTCAAAAAAGACACGTGAGTGCGTCAAAAACTCCGCGTCACCCTTTTCCATTTTTCTTTGTTTTTTTTTTTTCTTTTTTGGAAAAATACTTTCCGCTTTTTTTTTCATTTTGCTACGATAATAAAAATCATTTTTTATTGATGTTAACAATTGATGATTCGTGATAATGAAATTGCAGGAATTGCTCGAGAAAAAAATTCTTAAAACTGGACCGTACAGACCCAATTCCGGAAAAGACTCGGTTCTATTGCCAATCGCTCGTGACAAGGAACCTATTCACAGAGATTGGAAAAACGAGGCTCACATTTACAAAACGCCCCCCTTTATACTCGGTTACACAGGTGAACAAAAAACAAGCTCAAAATTTATTTCTCTTTCTTATTTTCCTCGGCAAACACGAGCGTCAAAAAAAAATTGAACAAATTTCAAAAATCTTTTCCGGGTTCTGCTACGTTTGCTATAAAAAAAAAAAAAAATTCTTTTTTTATTATTATGTTTTTATTCGTTAAATTCCGAGGGATCACCTAAAACTGGGGGACCCGAGATTCGTTGTTAAAATGGCACATTAAAAATGTAAAAATTGGGAAAAAAAATTCTCCACGCTCTGCAAGTTAGCCATTAAAAAAAATTTCTCTTTTATTATTTTATTTTTATTCGTTAACGTCGCAGGAATCACCTAAAACTGGGAGACTCGGAATTTGTTGTTAAAATCGCAAATAAAAAATGTAAAAATTGAAAAAACATTGTCCACGTTCTGCAACGTTTGCCATTGGAAAAAATGACTATTTTATTATTTTGATTTTATTCGTTAACGTCCCACGAACCACGTAAAACCGGAAGATCCGGAATTTGTTGTTAAAATCTCAAATAAAAAATATAAAAAGACGAGAAATGAATTAAACGGGAAAAGGTCGATGGCAGGAGGATCGAAAGGACAATTAACGATTGTTGAGCGTTTGATTGGGACTGTACAGGCTATATTCCTGGATTCAACGAGAAATACGGTCTCTCGTTTATGCGAGCTGTGGAAGAGGGTGGCAGAGAATGGCGTGAGACACAGACCAAGCTGCGTCTCCGTCGTGACGCAATGAGAGCTCACGTGGATCAACGTACGAGTCCGAGAAATTTGTTGTCGCGTGCTCGAGCGGACAACGTGGAGATCGAGATCGATCACGGCCACGCGAGGGAGCGAACGTTTTACGGTAAAAAAAAAAAAAAATAAAAACAATAAAACGACCAGATTTCCTCGTTTTTTTTTTTTCGAAATGATTGACAATCGAGGGATCAGCGTTGCTAATAATTTTATGTATATTTGTATAGACACCATAGAAAGCAGATGAGAGATCGTTGAGCGAGAGCTTAGTCGCGTTTGATGAGAAAAGAGAAAGGTGCGCACCGGAAATATATCCGTCGAGATGGCATGAGCACGTTTTTTTTTTTTATGCATACAACGAGACGAATACTCTCCTCGAATCATTAATTCACACCTCCCCACAGACAGTTCCTTAAGCGAATATCGTAGCTCCGTTTAAGGAATGACATTTCTTCTCTTTCATTCAGCCATTTTTTTTCTTTTCATGCAGTTTTTTACGTTCTCCGTTTCATTGACCTCGCTGAAAATGGGCCTTGATGCTTTTTCATGTGCGTTTTGTTTGCTGGTTGCTTTCTAGAACGAGAGCACTTGGTTTTTATCGACACACGAGCCTCAACTTGACTTCTCGACCTTTCTCGCACCGCTCTTGGGCTTAGAGACGTTTGTCAGTGTCTTGGTTGTCCCATTTTTGGGATTTTGACCATGGCAGTACTTTGCCTGATTCTGAACACGTTTGGTGCCTTTTTTCAAAGCTATTTCGATGTAAAATCGTTTCTGTTGGCGATTTCAAGTTAAAACGTGTTTTTGCATCGATTGCGAACTGAAAATATGCCGCGGGGCCACCTGGTGGCGATTTTTGCAACTAGCCGCCATTTTGTCACCCATAATCGCCATTTTGCTATGAAATTGTATTTTTTATCGTATTTGCTAGCGATTCAATGTTAAAACGTGTTTTTCCATCGATTGGGAATTGAAAATATGCCGCGGAGCCACCTGGTGGCGATTTTGGCAACTAGCCGCCATTTTGTCACGCGCTAACCCGCCATTTTGTGCAAATTGGCGAATTTTCTAAATTTTCCAAGAGCCTGCAAGGAAAAGTTGTCACTTTTCGTTCGAGTTCCGCGCGATCGATCGAATCTTCAAAGTGGAATCGAACCTGAAGTGACAACTCGAAAAATATGAAAATCTGTGTTAGTGTGCCAATAAAATTGAGTCACGTGCTTAGCGTTGGAATTTTCGAATGTTCGCAGAGAATCAAGTGTCGCCGGAGAGACCACCGATCGTCGGATACACGGGCCACATACCCGGAGCGAAGGGTGAGTCAGCCCTCTCGCGGCGTTACGCTCAAGCAGCTCGGCGGGGATTACAAATGCTGCAGAGGGAACGCGAAGGGAGAACGAGTCGAGAAAAGGAATCGTCCAGTCTCCGCAGGCCCGTGAATGGAAGAATTTACGACGAAACGTGAAAAAATTAAGCTCGAACGATGAATTTCTTTCGTTCAAGTGTGCAAAACTACGAAATTGTGCCTTGAATCAATTGCAAGTATTATTCACCCGTAAAAAACATATTTTATGAGCGACTCGTTAATTTCTCGAAAATGTTTCCCCGCGCGAAATATTTTCGACGAAAAAGCTTCCAGAAAATGTTCAGACTCGAGAGAATTTCTCCTCGAAATCTCGACGAAGTCGAACTTTTTAGACAATGTACAAATTAGTTATTTACTGGAGAAAGAATCCCCCACGATTTTCATGTAAATACACACTCCCGAGGACTTTGAAAACGAACAGAGAATATCGGAGATTTCGGAATATGGAAAAATATCGAAATACAATTTATTTTGCCTTATGAAAAAGTGTGTTTTTTTTTTGTTTTTTTTAATCAAATGAAGGAGAAGTGTTTGGGAACCTTATTTTTTCTGGTGCTGCGGAAGTCTCTCCATTCGTTCCAGTTCCATTCTCACAGTTTCCTTCCAACAATCCAGACTCAGAGAATTTCTCCCGCGGGAAAGAGACATCAGCCTGGCCAATACCATCAGCGAGTGAAGATTGTCGGCTCCAAAGTTTTTCGTCGATTGTCGCAGCCTCACAAAGTCTTCCTGGATCACGGCCGTCACTTCCGCTCCAAATTCGAACTCGGCGTGTCGCACGACTCTCAAGTAATCACGAATTTTTGATAAACGCTCCTTGTCCCGGAGGTACTGGCTCGCGGCCTCCACGACGGAAGGATAAAGGTTTTCAGCTTCTTCGTCGAACTTGAGCGGAATTTGCGTTGCGCACTAGAAATTCGTGACAAAAAAAAAAAAAAAAAGGGAAAATTAATTAATTTCTTCAAATTTCACGCTCATTCGGAATATTCCGTGGATTGAGCGGATCGTGACGTAATTTTTCATTACCGGGATGAACGATTTGACTTCGGAGAGTATCAAAACCGGAATGTCGGTCTCGTACTCCATGCCGAAGTATTTAAAATCGTAATTAACTTTCTGGAACTTAATTACGTCGCTTATCGCCTCGTAGTTTTTTTTCCCCATCGCAGAAACTTGGCCACTCGTTAAGCCCGTTTCGTCGATCACCAAGTGAGTGTTTTTACTCAACTGGAGAATTCCGCTGGTCAATCTGTTGCATTCGTAATCTTTTCTGGGGAGAAAAGAGCCAAAAATTGTGTGAAAAAATGTAAAAGAGAGTAACGATGCGAAGCTTTTTTTTTCGTTGCATATTCTCGACTTACTTGGGAATTAGATTCATGTCGTTGAGCTGATCCAACGTTATTTCGAGGTAATGACTTTTAGGCACGAGACTCGAAATCACTCGGTACAAATCTTTCGTAAAACTTTTGTATTTTGCGCTTGGAAAGTTTGTGACGTTCAGCGGAAAGCTTCCGAGGCACAGATCGTCTTTTCTCAGGTATCTGCAACAACGAGAACTCTCAATAATTATGTTACTGCAGTTTGCATCGTGGAATACAACGAAAAGTTTATTTTTTATGGAAAATTGAGTTTTTCAATGGCAGAAAAGACTGTCACGCCGGTTTTCGTTGCATTCCAAAAATGAGAACATCGACGTCGTCAACAATTTTCATTCAACGAAACAAAGTTTTGAAAAATATTGATAATTACACGCAAGATACGAGATGGCAAATCAAATAATCCGCAGCGAGGCTATCGCCGAACAAGAGTTGACGGAGTACCGTGTGAAGATCGCTCCTCACGCTTTCAGCTTTAGAGAAAACGGTCGCAGCCGTGGAACGCAGCGAGGAAGGGATTTCCGTGGTGATTCTGATTGCGTGCAGTCGAGGAACCAAGGAAGCTGGCGGATTGTGCGTTTGGATTTCCGCGTCGCTGCTCGTGTCGTCGGAATCGTGAATTTTGCTCAGCGTCGGATCCAGCGAGACGAATCCCACGATGTTGACGACCTCGTTCAACTTGTAAGAGACTTTTTCATCGTAAACCTGGAAGACGCAATAATTATTTACACTCCGTCACGATCGGAAGATTTTCGCACGACGATTCGTGTTTGTCTCAATTTTATCGCTAATGACCTTGACGATGCAAGCTTTACCATCATCAATGGGTATCGGAAAGTTCATTATGTGCTCCCTGGACAAAAAGTTTGCAGCCTTCTCCGAGCTGCCGCTACTTTCCGCAGTCTCGGACTTTTCCTTTTTTCTGTTGGGCTCGCGAGTCTCCATCGGCTCGTCTTTGCTGAGCTCTCTTTTCGCGGAATCGCCAGAGGCGACCGGAGGTTCTTCGGAGCTCGGAGAAGGTTTTTCTCTCGCCCAATCGTTGAGCCCAGGAATGGAAATCACAAAGCACGTGTGTCTTTCCGACATGGCGTTCCGCTCGGAATCCATTTCTAGGCACTCGGACTCTTCGTTCTGGAGGTTTTATGGAAAAAAAGGAAAAACGGCGCTTTACTTTGATTTTTTTGGGGATCGCACGATTTTTAAGGGAAAATTGCGTGTTTGGCCAATTTTTACGTTTTTTTTTCAATCGATTTTGAAATTCTTGACTCTGTGGCTTTGATTTTCGAGATTTCTGGCCTGCGGCAGCGTCGGGAAATGTAGGTAGTATCATACATGAGGCTAACAACTCTTTAAGCGCCCCACACCTATTACTACCTTAACGAATAATTAATATTTGCCCTGGCTCGATGCCGGAACGTCAATTGATCAGTGACGAGGCCTTTGTGAGGGTTCCTCTCCGAATTAGGAACGTCCAGGGCAATGGCGAAAAAATCGTCAGAACTTACGAGTTTGTAGAGAAAATTTTTCGATTCCTCAAATTTCGGGGGTTTGCAGACGAAAAAAAGTGAATTTTGGCAGAAAAATCATGAAAATCGCGAATAATTTCCATTTTTAATCGATTTTTTATTAAATAAATGATCGAGCGATGGAATTTATACATATATGTACTTACCGAACATTGAGCAGAGTCGATGTACATGCCGGAATGGATTTCAGATTCCCCGGTATCTTTGTTCTTGACCAAATACTGTTTGAAATAATATTCCGGATCGTACATGTCTTGGATCATGCCCCGAAATTTGACGAGTTGGCCATGTCTCAATTGATCGAGCGAGAATGAATTGAGAGATGGAATTTGTCGCAAACAATCGGCATTTTGTAAAATAGATTCGCACACCGATAGATTTGTTGTGTAAAACGCGGACGTCCAGGTGTTTAGCTCCGTTACTAAACAATTCAGAGAAATTGTTGAGTTTAATGTCGGGAGTAGTTTTTTTTATTGAGCCGTTGCTTCGGAAACGTTTAGCAGGTAAAATCGGAGAATACTTGCCACTCATTTTCCGAATTTGTCGTGATTCTTGATTGCGAAAACCGGTGACAAAGGACTCGGGTTATTTACGTTAAAAACGCGCGAAAATCACGGACCGAACATTGCCATTTTTTGCACGTTGAGCTTTTTCGAGATTTCCGCTTGTGGCGCTTCTCCGTGAGCGGGAAACTTGAACTCGAGTTCGCAACAAAAATGTTGTTCATGAGATTTTTACGAAAACGAAGAGTTGAACATGCTTTCTGACAAATAATCCAGTTACTTGGTGCAATTTTTATTTCCCAAACACATTTTTATTGTTTATTCACACAAGAAGTTGCCTTTTGTTGAATATAATATATTTTCGATCGTGTTGATCCAACTCGCGACTAGCTTCGTGCGTCTCGAGCTTTGAGACGCCGCCAATTTGTTTACATTTTGTATTTAAAATTAAATTCAACATGTATTTGTTTGTTTTGTTAACGTTTTTGAAAATCTTTCCAAACATTGGAGGTAGCAGTGAATTTTGTTCAATCGATCAAGGAGATTGGTGCGGGGGAAATGAGAAGAGCGAAGACAATTACGAAGGTACATAACCTCAAAATGTCTTGTTTTTTGTTGTTGTTTCTGAGGCTCGTAATCAACAACGATAATCGAATTCCATACGATCAACTTTTTTTAGATTTGCATGTCAAGTACAAAGATCTCTACGATGAAATTCGTAAAGCCGAAGATCGATACGAAGCTTGCGAAGCTCCGAAATGCGGTTGCTTCGCAAACACGCTTGCCCGGGACTTGAAGCCTTTCGAGTCGGGCATAAATCGCGAAATGATAGAAAATTCAAAGCCTCGGTGAGTCGCCAAAGAAAGAAATTCTAAAGTACGTACATCGTTGGGCAAGCATAAAAAATTATTTCGAAATTTCTTTCGTCCGAACCGAGCCAAAGTCTCGGCAAATAAATCTGTACAAAAAAATGATAAATAATCGGGTATTCGGTTCCGACCAAGCGGAATTTCGATTCGGTCATTCAAAAAGATCGCCAAAGACGTTTCATGACTTTTAATTAACTCAGGGGCACTTTGTATCAGTTGATCAACGGCCGACTTTACCGAGACGCGGAATGCATGTTTCCGGCTCGTTGCGCAGGCATAGAACACTTTATCCTCAAAGTCGCTAAACATTTGGACAGAAACGTTGAGTTTGTGGTCAACACGAGAGATTATCCGCAGTCCGGCAAATATTTTGGCAAAGCGCAGCCAATTTTGTCCTTCAGCAAGGTCGTTACTCGAATATTCAAACAGTACAATTTTTAATCGGTAGAAAAATTTGCCCAGGGACAAAAAATTGTATTTTAACAAATTGCCGCAGACTGCGGAATACTTTGACGTCCATTATCCTGCCTGGTCGTTCTGGGAGGGTGGCCCGGCGATATCTCTCTATCCCCGAGGCCTGGGACGTTGGGACAAGCACAGAAAATCCCTGAACGAGTCGAGCCTCCTCTATCCTTGGGCGGCAAAGCTGAAAAAAGGTTTTTTCCGCGGCTCCCGAACGAGCACCGAACGAGACAATTTAGTTTTGCTCTCGCGGCGAAAACCCGCGCTGCTCGACGCGGCGTACACAAAAAATCAGGCCTGGAAATCCAAACAAGACACTCTGGACGCCGAGCCCGCGGACGAGGTTTCCCTGGAAGCTCATTGCAGATACAAGTACTTGTTCAATTTCCGAGGAGTCGCCGCATCGTTTAGGCACAAGCACTTGTTTCTCTGCCGTTCTCTGGTCTTCCACGTTGGCGAGGAATGGACCGAATTCTATTATGAATCCATGAAACCCTGGATTCATTATATTCCAGTCGGCAGAGACGCCAGCCAGCAGGAATTGGAGTAAGATAGAGATTTGTTGCTTCTTCGTGTCTAGTTGCATTTTCCCACCGACTTTCTCTCGCTCCAGGAGTCTCTTTCCCTTAAATTCTAAATAGCTGCAGAATTTTCGTGAAAATTCATTGAAATTTTATCTTTTTTTTTTTTTTTTCAATTTTCGTTCAGACGGTTCGATTAACTTTGCGACTGACAACGACACGTCCAGTTTGACATTCCCACCGATTTATTCTCGCTCCAGGAGTCCTTTCCCTTGAACTCGAAATTGGAGCTAAATTTTGATAAAAATTTATTGAAAAATCATCGTTTTTTTCAATTTTT
Organism: Hyposoter dolosus; assembly: GCA_963921915.1. Taxonomy (NCBI): domain Eukaryota; kingdom Metazoa; phylum Arthropoda; class Insecta; order Hymenoptera; family Ichneumonidae; genus Hyposoter; species Hyposoter dolosus. Next base: position 7,576,310 of record OY998139.1, read on the forward strand.
ATTCAGACATTTGATCAACTTTGCGATCGACAACGACAGTTTGGCCAGGAAGATAGCTGATCGTGGGAGAGATTTCATCTGGACGAAATTACGAATGAAGGACGTGACTTGTTACTGGAGGAGATTGCTCGAAAAATACTCAAAGCTTTTGACCTACGAGCCGAAGTTGCGAGCAAATTTGATGGAAATAAGTTGAACAGGTTTTTATTTGCATATTTTTTTTTTTTTAAAGAGAAAATATGGAGAAAATATTTAGAATAAAAAGCGACGATTAAAATATTACATCACTCTTTTTATTATTAATTTTATTGGTCGTACATGACTATGGGGAATTATAATACAATGCAGGATCGAAAAGGGGAGAATAATAGTGGAAAAAAATTATTTGAAAGACAGTTTGTTGCTTTTTTGTTGTTGCTCGAAAAATGCGATCGAGACTTTGGTGCATTTTTCTTCATATTTTTTGTTCCGCGATTAAAAGCTAGTGCGAATCTTATTAATTAAGTACTTAATGGTACTGGACGAGATGATTTATTATTTTCTCGAAAAATCACTCAACTTTTGATCGAAATTATATCGAAAAATCGTTGACGAAAAAATCGTGAAATATTCGACGATATTTCGAAACAATTTGTGGAAAAAATTGATTTCTGCATCGCCTCGTACGTCGAGACCGATATTTTATTTTTTTTTCCAATTCCATGTGAAAAATGATATTTTAATGTTTCTATGGAAAAAATTAATCAGCTTAGTTCGAGACAGTTGGGCGTTTTTCGAGATTTACTCACAAGGCACGTTCCTGGTGGAGTTTTATTTTTTTTACGTATTTATTAAATACAAAAATATCGACGCTCATTCTGACACATTCATACTCGCTAATTTGCACACTTAAAAATCTACCAGAGCGACATTTCCACGAGGATTTGCCTTTTTTCACGTTTTACAAAATCCATCGCGTTCGGGCAACTTTGATAATAATTATTAAAATGAATATTTTTTATAATTTCATGAAAATAAAGGATTTATCGAGTTCGCTTCGATTCTCGATCGCCCAGAGTCACCTGCGGCAGTGAAGAGATTGAAAAACGAGAGATGTGCAAAAAATCGACCAACCACGTTTGGAAAAAACGCAAATATCAATTCCAAATGTTTGTTAATTGTGAAGAAAAAAAAGTTGCTCATCTCCGAAGGAAACTCGTTGATCGCGACAGCAAAATCGATACTTTACGCACAAACTATTATCGACTAATTAACAATTATAACGGTTATTGTTATTATTATTTATACACGATTTCTTGAACAACACGCTCACAAACTTTATCGAAATTTCCGTACAACGATCGCGGCTTGTTGGGGCGGAAATATTCTCGACTGCGAAGAGGCCTCATTGCTCGGAGATTCGTAAAAAAAAATACTGACAGGATTTACCGGTGGGCCCAAAATAAGAAAATTTAAAAAAAATGAAAAAACCATCATTTTCGTTGTAAAAGTAATTAACAGATTTTTTCGAAATCCTTTCACGTTAACTCTGAAATATATGAATAAATATATTCACGAGAAGTCGAATTTTATCGAATTTTCATCCAAAATTAAATAAAACCCTTCGAGTGCATAAGTGCAAATTGGGTCAATTTGACCCACAGGCCTTTTTCAAATCGTTCTATTCCGGAAAATCTGCATTTTTCGTTTTTTTTTTTTGTAAAAACGTTTTTTCGTTTTTAAATTGATTTTTTTCGACGAGAACGAAAATGCCAAACACTCGGCGACGGAATATTGTTGGGGTCAAAATGACCCAGTGTGTACTCGAACGGTTAAAAATGTTTTTTTTTTCTTTCTCCATTCGATTGCAAAAAATGCAGTAATTTCATTTTATTTTATTTTTTTAAAATTTTCTTGGGCAAAATTCTTATGTGAAGGTCGTGGAGAACAGCGGCCGTCCTTCAAGGTCACGGGGGAAAAAAAAAAAACTCGTAGTTTTTAACGAATCGGGAAAAAAATAATATTTAAACTAATATTACGGGAAATGTGGGTGACGTGGATGAAAGTTTAACTAATCTTAAGAGTAGAGTTGGGCAGTAAAGGATCGTTCTTCGATTAATTACAATCTTAGTGATAAATTGATTTAAAAAATGGTCTGAAATTAGAGAAAAAGCAGAAAACGTCGATAAGTTGATCGACTTTACACTCTTGGGAATATACATCCTCAAGGACTTTTCTACCCATGACTCTTATCGAAATATCGTAGTTTCTGTACAGGAGAAAAATAAAAAATAACAAAAAATGGCTAGTGCATGAAATTGGTTGCGATCGAACGTAGCTGGATGGTCCATACGAACAGGACGGTAGTTTTCTTTTTTTTTTAGTCTTTCTACTTTTCCTCTCAGCTCTTCAATTTTTTGTTTTTTTTTTTTTTTTGTTTTTTTTTCCATAAAAATAAGAAAATGGAGAACTGAAGGAAATTGGTGTCTATGTCGATACGAGGTACCTCGTGAGGCTGAGAGTCAAAAGACTTATTGCGAATGCCCAATACCGATGTGTCCTTGAAACAATGCTGCCCACACTCCCATTATTTGCAACGTCTTGATTGAGCGACGTCACGAGCTGCTCGTCCGTGTCACCTGAACATTTTTTAGTTTTTTTCTCAATCACCCTTCGTTCTCCTTCGCTCAAAATGATTTTTCATTCATTTTTACGACTGTTTCAGGTGGAGAATCATCGCACCGAGAGTCACACTCGATTCTCCGTTACCATCGTCTCAATATTTTTTTTCAATTTGAATCGTTTTTTCAAAAATATTCAAACAACAACAAAAACAATCATTTTTCACGATTTTTCGAGTGACTAGCGCACAACTCTTGTTTTATTTTCTCGTGCTTTTTCTATTGCATCACATTTTTACTTATTCCTCGTGGCTCCGACCCTCTTTGGGCCGGAGGCTCGCTCTTTCCAATCCGGAAATTCGAGCCGGTATTATTTTTATTCTCTCGTCTCGTCTTTAGTGCATTTTGCTTTTTTTTTTTCATTATTTTTATTTCTCTTAATTCTTTCTTTTTAATATTCCCCTCGAATCCTTACGAGCCAGGGTTCAATACTCGTTCGGCACTGCAAAGATCATTGGAACTCTGATTTAATTATCGTGGAGTTTTTCCTTCTCTCTCGCAACTCGGGATGCTTCGTTATCGATCGTTAACCACCGATTTCAAGAATTTTAAGAGTTTTTTTTTTTTTTTTTTTTTCATTTGAAAAAATAATTAAAAAAAATTTTCAATTTATTTCATTGAATTCTCGAAAATCTCGACATGTCAAAATTCAAGTTCAAGGGCCTGCAAGGACCAAGTTTTAAGTTCAATGTCCCCCACCGTTCGGTTGGCTAAAAATTCGTGGCTTTTGAATTTGAGTCTCGTTGGTATTCGGGGCTCGTACGCTACGATTTATTTATTTCGTGCTCGACGTTCCTCCCCCTTTGTTTCTGTGCGCCATGAATTTCAATGAATAACGAAACAAAAAGATTTTAACATCCGTGAGATACTTGCCACCTTACCAACGAGAGATTTCTCATTAATTAATTCAATTTTTTGGCGTTGAATCGAGTTTCAAAAAGAAAAATTAATAAAAAATAAAAAAATAGAGAAAAAACGAAAAAAAAAAATGGAAAAAATCTTTTCCTGTTTGCTGGAGCGTGAAAAATGTCAAAAATCAGTGGTAAAAAATCATAACTCAGCATGCTCGAGTCTGCGACGAGTGATTGAAAAAAAAAAAAAAGAAAATAAATATTAAATGTCAAAAATGCACTACTTTCTAAATCAGTGCAAAGTGCAAACCTCAGTGCAGTGAGAAAAACGTGCAGCAATCTAAAATAAAGAAAAATTCATAATTGGAGGAATTTTCATTGTGCCTGTTAGCAGCGTGCTAGCCCAAGAAAAAAAAAATCAAACTTGATACGAAATTCCGCAACAGTTGAAATCGATCTACGTGTTTTTTTTTTTGCCTCAACAAGCACCAAGTGTTTCGTTTTTTTTTTTTTTTTTTTTTTTTAAACTGTGGTTGCTTTTATTGTTTCTGTTGTGAGTTGTTAATTGTTGATGTTTTTGTTGTTGTTTGGCTTCATTTTTTGTAATTTCTTCATCTTATGGTCGTCTTCGTGCGATGCTCTCCACCCAAACCGCCAATTTATTTTATTTCGTATTATAAATGTTGAAAACTTCATGCAAGAAAAAGAAAAACCATAACGCCATGTCGTACCCATGAAAAAAAGAATTACGATCGAAATAAGAAAAAAAAAAAAAACGTTTCGTGAGTTTTTCCAATAAATTCGACAGCCACGAAACGTTTTGTTTTTCTTTTTTCAATCGAATCGGAAAACATTACTAGAACGTTCAGTAAGAATTGAAGAAAATTTGGGAAAGGAAATGGGACAACGAGAGAAAATACTCGAGCAACCTCAACCTCCAACGAGTTGAAAAAAAAATAAAAAAAATGTACAAGAAAAGAAATAAGGCCAGTAAAAATGCAACAAACGAAAAGAAATCAAACCAACGATACAAATGGACAATTCTTCTTAAGCTTAAACATATTTACTGTGGTCAATCCACCGGACCCTCGTACGCCGACGACGACGACCACGACGACGTCTTTTTGACGACAAGTTGGACAAACACACTTTGTTTTTTTTTAATTCTCTTTTCATCGAAATAGAAATGAAGCAAAAATAAATAAATCGTTTCTCACTTTTTTGATAGATCGACAGTCGCTATTTTATCACCTGGCTAATAGAACGCAGGGACATGATTCGTTTGAATTCCGTTTTCACTAACTTATTGCTATCACTAAACGACTTTATTTAGGTTTCTTTCAAAATTTAGTATAAACGTTCTTGGCATCAAAACTAACAGTTTTCTGCTCTGAAGACAAAATTTTCTGACTTTTAAAATTCGAGATATTTAATTTACAATTTTTTATTTTTCTCATCTGAACGAGTGTAAAATGTCTCGTTAAAAAATTGCAAGAAAAAAACAAAAGAAACGCGACTTGAATTTACACGCGTTGACATGGAAAAAATAAAAAATTGTAAATTAAATTATTTCGAATTCTAAACGTCAGAAAATTTATCTTCGGAGGAGAAAACTGTTAGTTTTGGTGCCAAGAACGTTTATGCAAAATTTTGAAAGAACCCTAAATAAAGTCGCTTCGTGAGGGCAATATTTTAACAGCGAGCAACGTATGAAGGTCATGAAAAGAAAAAACCGACGTCAATTGTTTGACGTTTGGGAGAAAAAGAAAAAAAATACACAAACGAAAGAAAGGGAACGATCGACTTGCGGGTTTGGGGTAATGCGGGTCATGAATTTTCTGGAATTGCATAATCCGTTCTACAATTTCTAATAAATTGAAAGAGAAATTTTTCGCAGAATCTTATGAAGACATTTTAAACAAAAAATCAAATTTGTCAATTTTTTGTGCTTGAAAAATCAATTTTAAAAATTTTTCGAGTCTGAAAAATCAAATTTTTCAATTTTTGTGCCTGAAAAATTTGCTTCTCCACTGTTTCCTCCAAATGCATTAATATCTGACAAGAGAAAAAATTAATCCAACGTCGTTTCGGCAAAAATCACTAAAGTCGTCTTAACTGACCCGCATTACCCCGCGAGTGTTTAAATCTCGTGCAACGGTGATTCGCGTGGTGTTGGCTAAAACCAATAGGAACGTGAAGCCGCGTGGTCGGGTCAGGGATCGAGATTCCGAATACTAAAAAAATAAAAAAAAATAAAAAAAAAAAACTCGTGCACACGTTTTTCCATTTCGTCGTCCTCTTCGTCATTGTCCCAAGCACTGCCTGGCCAATTGGCTGGCGCCCCTGTCCCCCGTAGTCCTTTGAATTGGACGCGATAAAATAAAAAAGTCAATGGTGTCGCCGCGTTCGGGGGAAGCAGCCACACGTGCACATCGACACGGAAGGATTTAATTTTCAAAGTGGCAACTCTCGACACGCGGTATGCGAACCGGAAGTAGAACAAAAAAGTGCTCTCGGTCAAATGACACGAACAAACACTCGCGCATAGTGCACGATGACTTTTTTCTTTCTCGTTCGAGTTTCCGAGACACTGGAGTAATAATATTTATTCGCGTTATGAAAAATTACACTCGTAACCAACGACACGAATGCGTTGCATCATTTCCGGTTCACGAACCCCCCCCTTCCCTTGTCCACTGAGCCCTATGGCTCGTTTATGGTCTTGGGGACCATTAAAATTCGTTAATCGTTGGCAAGTTTTCCGTTTCAGGGATCGCATCGATTTTTAGTGGAAAAAGGAAACTAATTATTCGTGATTTTTTTATGGAATATGAAAAAAATGATTTTTCATCAAAATGGCGATGATTTTCGGTGAATTGTGAATTCGTCGTGCCAGCCAGCTCGTCCATATCATCGTTCCATCGCTCGTTTATGGACTCGGTGACCATTAAAGGAATCGGATCGATTTTTAGTGGAAAAAGGAAACTAATTATTCGTGATTTTTTATGGAATATGAAAAAAATGATTTTTCATCGAAATGCCGAGGATTTTCGGTGAATTATGAATTCGTCGTACTAGCCAGGTAAGACAAAAGTTAGTGAAGCAATAGAGAACCTCGTAAAACGTTAATTCTACTGTAAATATTAAGTTTTTTCAATTTTCACCGATCCAAATAAATTTTCTCTCAACTTGGAATTATAAAAAAGTGTAATTATTGGTATTCTCGAGATAGATCGATAGTGCATCTGTACCTGCGTCCAAAATGATGTCGCCGACGTCATCGTGAGCATCGTCGTAACCTTTATCCGGTCGATTGCCTCCAGGCTTTTCCAAATTGCCATAAAAGAAAGAATTATCAATTGGGTAGCCTCCGTTCCATCGGACATTACCTAGTGTTCCTTTGTTCGCCGATCTGCAACCGAACCACCAGTAGCCGCTGGATCGTGGGAATTCCGGATTGTCACGATCGACCTTGATGAAAAAAAAAATATATGGAGAAAAATCAGCTTTACGTCAATTTTTAACGAGAAAATACGAAAAAATTCTTTTATTCGGATTTCGAAAAAATGGCTTGTTTTTTTTTTCGAAATAATCGTTTAGTTTTTCGAAAAATGACTATTTTCTGAAAAATAATCACTTTTATCACGAAATTTTGTTGTTTTTTCTTACGGAAAAGGATGCATCGTTGAATCGATAGTAAGCGTTGCCCTTGAAAAAATATGTGAAGCCGTTGTATTTGAGCGCGGCGTCAATATTGTCCGGCACGCCTTCCCAGTTGGAGAGAAGTTTCGGATAAGTGCTTTTCACCGGTGGTTTCTGGGTAGGATCGAACCGCCAGAATTTCGTCCCTTTGTAAAAGTAAATTTTTCCATTTCCTGTCCAAACGGTAGCGGCGTCGATGTTGTCGGGTATTCCGGTGAATCCTTCGCTTATTTGTTTCGGATAATCGCCGTCCATTGTTTTTCCAATGTACCTCCAATATCTCGATCCCTTGAACAGTCGAAACGTCCAAAAATCGATTATTGGCTGATGGTACATTTTTTATCCACGACAAAATCGTTAAAAGGGAGGGAGAGATAATTGCCGATTGATCGAGTCGATGAAATCAGCGTAAAAATGTAATTACCTTAAAGAAATATGTTTTTCCATTTTTGTACGTGAATGCGGCGTCGATATCCTTGGGCAATTCTCTCCACGAGTCGCTAATCCGCTTGGGATATCCGCTCGCGATACCATCGTCCGTCAATTTCCAGTATTTGTCACCTGTCGCCGATCAATTCTCATTTTAAAATCATTATAAATATTTATATTTATAATATTCATAAACATTCAAAAATTATAAATGAATAAATAAATAAATAAATAAATAAATTTATTAATAAATTTATTATTAATAAAAAATTATTAAAATTATTATTAATAAATTTATTTATATTAATTTTTCTTTAAAATGATTTCTTCTTTTTTTATTTTATATATTTATATATTATTATTGTTATAATAATATGTTAACAATAATATTATAAATGTTAATATTATTATTTATAAACAATAAATAATGAATAAATAAATATTATAAATAAAATTTTAAAAATAAACAAATATTATTACATTAAAAATATATAAAAATCTTATTATTATTTATAGACACAATTATATTAATAAAATAATCGATAATTAATAATATATTAATTAACAATTAATTATAATTCGTAAATAATAATATTGTTAATATATTATTATAATAATAATAATAATATATAAATGTATAAAATAAAATAAGAAGAAATCTTTTTTAAAAAATGGGGCTTCATTGTTAGAAATAGAAAATAATGAGATCTCGCGATTTTGGTGGTAGAATCGAGCTCTGACCTTTGAATACGTAGGTGTGACCTTGGGCAGAATTAAACATCGTGTCGATTTTTGGATTTGTACAAAGGTCAGGATCCTCCTCGCCGGTTTTTGGCACAGCTGCTGCTCTGTTTGTGTTGTCCGTTGCCGCAGGCTTTGTCTTTTCTCCGTAAAGCGCTTGGATCGCCTCAATGTCGTCGCTGTCCAATACGTATTCGTCCTTGTAGGGCTTGTATATCGGCGCCATCAACGCTGCACGGACGTCACTGTGACTGAGTCCCAACGAGTGACCGAACTCGTGAGCCGCTACTTGGAAAAGATTCGTTCCTCGATAACTGTTGACTGTCCAGACCTCCTCGTCGTCGAAATGAGCGTCGCCACCGTATATTGGGAAATAGGCATGGGCGAGGGTACCTCCTGGTCCGTCGAACGGATCTCCGTCACCGTGCTCCCCCTTCGCGAACTTAATTTCTATGTGCACGTTCTTGCCACCGGAACGAAATAAAATTAACGCGTTTTTCTGGAAGCTCCATGGGTCTTTTTGACCCGGAACATTTTATCCATTTTCATTGTGATGAAATATCACTCTGGGTCTAATTGACCCCGGATCTTTTTCACCCGGAGCATATAATCGATCTTCGTCACAATAAAAAATGCCTCTGGGTCAAAATGACCCGGAGTATTTAGAACAGCCTCGACTTACCTTCGTGTTCGGACTCTTCTGAGTAAACGTCAGATCGGTGTGATCTGACCAAACCCCAAAAGCTTTCGCAACGTCCGTGTCGACTTGACTCTTCGTCAACGACTTTGTGCGGGGATACCTCGTAATTTTGTACGTCAAATTTCGAACGCGCCATCGTGAACCTGTTTCATTTTTCGATCAAACAGAAGAAACAAAAAAAAACACATTTTTCATCATTTTTCAAGAGCAAATACGTCAGTTTCGTGAATTTATCTCAATAAAGAAAAATTCAACATAAAAAATCGTCGATGCTGCTGAATTTTTCAATCAAATAAAAAAAAAAACAATTTTTCACAATTTTTCAAGAGCAAAAACGTCAGTTTCGTGAATTTATCTCAATAAAGAAAAATTCACCATAAAAAATCGTCGATGCTGCTGAATTTTTCAATCAAATAAAAAAAAAAACAATTTTTCACAATTTTTCAAGAGCAAAAACGTCAGTTTCGTGAATTTATCTCAATAAAGAAAAATTCACCATAAAAAATCGTCGATGCTGCTGAATTTTTCAATCAAATAAAAAAAAAAACAATTTTTCACAATTTTTCAAGAGCAAAAACGTCAGTTTCGTGAATTTATCTCAATAAAGAAAAATTCACCATAAAAAATCGTCGATGCTGCTGAATTTTTCAATCAAATTTAAAAAAAACAATTTTTCACAATTTTTCAAGAGCAAAAACGCCAATTTCGTGAATTTATCTCAATAAAGAAAAATTCACCATAAAAAATCGTTGATGCTGCTGAATTTTTCGATCAAATAAAAAAAAAAAACAATTTTTCACAATTTTTCAAGAGCAAAAACGTCAGTTTCGGGATTTCGTCTCAATAAAGAAAAATTCCAGAAGAAAAATGGTCGATGCTGCTGGGTGCTCGTGTTACTCGTACGAAAAATAAAAACGCGCCTTTTTTGTCACGATCTTTATGCAACGGAACGAACAGGATTTGCATTTTTTTCTCTGCTTGTCTTTTTGTTCGCTTTTATACATTTGATGCACACGTGAACTAGGTGTTCCATTAGATCGTCGTGGAATCGTTCATTATCATTTTTCCTCGTGTTTTCATGTACACAGATTACGCAATCATGCAGCTTCGTTGTTCTTAATTTATAACACTATTTATCTCCTTCGTGAAGTTGCAAATTAAACTCGTAAACAATGTTGCGAAATGAACGAACAGAATTTGAGAAATTCGCCGAGCATGTTTGGTAAAAAAATTGCCAGGAAAATTACTCAAGAAATTGAATTTAAAAAAAAATGAAAATAAAATTAAAAACTACAAAAAGAAATTCGCCAGTTGAAAAAAAAAAAAAAAAAATAGAAATTACAAAAAGAATTTTGCCTGCCAGATTGATGACCGAATTGAATTTTGGTTTAAAAAAAAGATAAAAAAAAAAATTCTGTATCGTCATGGTAATAATTGATCGTGACTTGAAACGTTCCGAAAAAATCGACTTGAATATTAAATGAAAAATAAAATTCGTCAACATTGCGTTTGAGCGATGAGCGATTAGTCAATTGCTGATAGAAATTCGTCGTGTCGGTTCGTTCCATTCGAGCGAGCTCGTCTCGTTGTGAAGTAAACAACAAGCCCAAACAACAACAAAAAAGTCAATCCCTTTCGATTCGTAAATTCATTGTTATTGAAGCGGAACATCGCGAAATTATTGCTCAAAAAATTTAAAAAAAATTCAGTTTCGATATTCGTCCACGTTGAGGAGAGTAAATCGTGTAAGAGTGAAACTTTTCCATTTTATTTCGCACGTACCATTACGTCAAGACTCTTTCCAAATTTTTCTACGTTCCAACAATTCCCAATAATCATAATTATTTAAAAACATTTTTAAATCGAATAAAATATTAATTTTCGTCGTTAATGACCAGCGACGATGATAATTAATGAATAAACAGAAAATCGCCATTTGCCATTGAATTACCGTTAACAATTTTTTTCAAATTCAATTAAAAAATTTATTCACTTGTTTAAAAATGGTATAAATTTATTTATTTATAAAAATAAATAAATTTATTAGCTATTTTGCTATTTTATTGTTTTTTTTATTATTAATTATTGCAATTAATAATTATTATCGAATTTAAATTTTTACTAAAAAAAAAACGTTTACTTTTCATTTGTAAAATTTTGTTTTTTTTAAATTTAATTAAATTAATTAATTAATTAATTAATTAAAATTTAACTTGTAAAAAATTGAATAAAATAATAATTCTTATTGAAATGATTATCGTTATTAATAATAATCATTTCAATCAGAATTATTATTTTATTCCATTTTTTATAATGAGGCAAAATATAATGTTATTATTGTTATTATTTATACCTTGAAGAATATATCGTTTCGATCTCCCATCGGACGTTCCAATTTTGTCCTTGACACCGCATCTCGGTTCAGTCATGAGACGAGTCGTCTCGCTGTCCAATTTTCCTGAACGGAATAAAAAAGTTATTGTTATTTTTTGGTGCTAGAAAAAATGAGAAATTTTTCAAGATCGAGGTTTGAATTTTTTTTTTCGATCGTTTCTCGCGGACCTCGAACGAAAATATTTTTGCTGCATTGGCAATTAATGTTTCAGGGACGAGATTAAGAAAAAAAAAAAAAAACAGGCCGACACAGAGACGTGGAAAAAAAATTATACAATTGTCGTATCGTAAAGACCGAGAAAAAAATGGTGGAATCGTCTCTTCACCAGGCATCAATAAACCGTTAATTGTGGATTATTTCGCATCATCGTGAATCGGGCTCGGAATAAAAAAATGTTGAAAAAAAACTTTTGCACACTCCTACGATTCTTCTTCCTCTTCCTTCTTCTTCTTTGCAAATTACACGTTCATTTAGTTGGTTAAAAACGAGAAGGAAAAATACTCAAAAGGCCTCTAACGGTTATCAGGATGAGCCCGCATGACCTTGACACCGATTTTATCGCGTTGCAGTCATCCGCGCACCTATTTTTTCATCTCTACACATCTATCCTCATTTTTATCGCTTTTTCTTCGCTTTAGAAAAAAAAAAAAAAAAAAAAAAAAACACTTTTTTCTACAATCTATCGATTTTTTCTTGTCCACGAACTCTGCCACGCACCGACGAGGTCGTTCGTTCGTTACTCACACAATTTGCATTCGACTTACGAACCAATCATTTTTCTATTTTTCGAAAAAAAAAAACAAAAAAAAAATCTTTCTCGTTGGAATTCACGATCTATGCCGGAAAAAATATTATTGCAACGTCTGCTACTGATTATTTATAGAACAAGAATGGCATGTGCAAATCACACTCGCCTATTCCATTCGTGACTCATTTCGAGCTCAAACCCCATCGAGAACGACACTCTCTCGGAACTCTCATCCTTTTTTACTGCTCCTCGTTTCATCGAACTCGATCTCTGAATCATCCGGAGTTACACAGTCCGAGGGTTATAAAGGAAAATAAAAAAAAAATAAAAAATAAAAAGTTGGCTCTTTCGATTTCATCGATAATTTATCATTTCCTTACGCCACTTCCGGTTCTCCAAATTATTCTCTGTCGGTAAACCCCAACCGTGTGAATCATCGAGTCTCGCATTTCTCGACCTCATTCATTTTCTCCTTATTATATTTTCAACTGCGAATTTTGACGAAATTGAATTTTTTTTTTTTATTTCAACTTTATCTACGAATTTTGAGATTAAATTCAAAGTCTCAATGATAAATTTTTGATAATTATTATTTTTTCGTCATTTTGATGGCAAAGTGAATTTTGTGCTGGCCGCAGCGAGTTCACTGTCCCATGTGGAGGTTCATTGGCACCATTTTTTCGAGACAATAGACGATTTTTTTTTTTTGATTTTATTGAGAAAAAGGCCGAGAGCTGCGAGGGAGAGAAAATTCTATAATTTCGCATAGTGTCTGTCGGGACGGAGGTAGTCCTTGAAAAGCTCTTTGAATGAATGCATCCGGTGGATTATGTGGATGATTCACGCAGAGACTGCGGAGGTACATGTACTAATAAAAAATAAAAAATGGATTATAAAAAGAGGCTGACGTTGTAGTTCAACGATTACGAGACGATTTTTCGCACTTTTAAATCTTTTTTAATTTAATATTCTGAGCGAAATATATTGCACGTGGGATATTCGAATAAGGAGGAAATAACGGCGTCGTAAAAACCGCCTCTTCTTATGCCGAGTGTTTTATTAGATCGTTTCCTGGCAGGCGATCGAATCGTTCGAGAGGAAATCGAGAGAGAACTAAATAATTATTATCTTACCTGTGACATTGAGACCGTTAAATTCTTGAAAATCAGCGATAGCGTTCGACATTGAATCCTCGCTTATGATCCCACCGTTGGCTGGATTCGATGGTGGCAAGTATCCAAATTGCGACAAGTATCTCTGAAAGTAAAAAAAAAGAAAATAAATATTTGGCAATTTGAGGTAAAAAAAAAAAAAAATGGCTTTTTTTTTTATCAGATGGTTGGCGAGGCGAAGGAATCGACTTGATCATTGGATTTAGCTTTATCTGTAGCTCGCAAGGAAAACGTCGTTTGACGATTCGTTCAGTGAAATAAAAAAATAAAAATAAAAAACGAAAGAAAATTTATCTCGTTTGGAGGTAAATAAAAAAAATAGGCAAGGTCTTGGGGAATACCGAGTTTTGGGTCATTCTCGATAGTGATAAATACACGTTGAGACTGCGAAAAGAAAGAGACTCGTTGAAAAAGCCTCGATCTAACGTTCTCGGTGCGTGACAGCTCGTAAATTAAATTTCTTTTGTCGCACACGAGACTCTGAGAGTCTTTTCAACATTTTGCATTCATGTGCTTGTGGCAAAAATGTAATCGGGGCAAGGGCGAGGCTTTGGGAGGTGGAAAAACGTGGTAAATTGAAAATCTCAAGTTTGCTCGAGGCTTCGATGTTTCCGAGGAATTTGTTGAAGCGATAAGCGAGCGCGGAGGGAAACGGAAATTAATGAAAACTTGGATCTGATGATGCAAGTCTCTTGGAGTAAAAATTTTGCGAGGAATCTTTTCGGCACGCGAATGCCGATGAATCCTCGGACTTGTGAGTGCGAACAACGAACTCTGGCGACCGAGAGGCGAGAGAAAAGGAGAACAAAAATTGAGCAGCGAGAGAGAGAGAGAGAGAGAGGAGAGGGGACTGACCCGATAAGATCGTGGCGAGAGTCTGGGGAAACACTGATCGCACTGTACTTTGTATAACACATGTGTGTGTGCGGTTTCCGATTTATTTATAATTCGCGTATCATCGATGTCAAGCAAAATACACTCGCGCCTTTGACCTGAGGTGCGATTACGTGCGAAGAAAAAGTTTTAAGAGATCAGGGCTCGATTTTAGGCCCCGGGCAATGGTCCTGATGGAAAAAACGTAATGTGGGGCAATATGGACCCCTGTCGAAAATGGGGCTATGGACGAATTCTCGGGCTTGAAATTGAACAGGCTACATAGCGGTAAGCCTCGCAGGTCCAGCGGATGCGAAACGCGACAATTTTGAAGAAATTGCACGTTCGCGGGCATCGCGTTCGGATATTCTCATTCATTGATGAAGGAAACTTTGTGCCCACGTGCTTTTTCACACCTACGCTATGAGTGGACGCTCTCTAGATATATGCTTGCTCGTGGAACTGTTGGTCAGTCGCGCGACGCATTGAAAATAATGGCGTAAAGATCGAAGGAGTGTCCGCGTGCCTCGGAGGCTGCCCCCGGCGACTCTGAATCAGCCGACTGTTGAACGATCTCCGCGCTCTTCTCGGAATCCGGCCGAGTGGTGCTCGGAACTCGGCAATACTTTTATGCATCGCGCATATTTTCTCGTTTCTCGCGGGCCCCCGCCGCTCTTTTCCATTATTTAACGCGCGCGTAATGAGGAAATTCACCGCGCGGACGATTCATTCGACAATAATTCCTTTGTATCCTCTCCTCCGGTAAAACGTGACGAACCATCTTCCAATTTTTGCTTCCGAAATTCGGGCTCCTTGTGATGTAACGAAAAAAGTTTCGTTTCTGTCTCAGGCCCGATTGGATGAGACGCAACGTTGGGGACCAACGAAAAATACTTTTTCTATTCATTGTTTGTTCGATTTTAATCTCCGTGGATCAAATGGGTCTTTTTGACCCGAGCGACAACTTTTTTTTCCAATATCTTGTTTTTAAAACGTTTTATTTAAAAATAAACAAATGCAACGACCATAAAAACAATGAAACCTCAAAGTAGAATCCCTGGAGGGTATTTCATAATTTTTTCGGATTTTTTTATCTCCAAATACGCGAGATACAAGTGGCAGGACGAAAAGGCCCCATATGATCCGGGTTACCATAAAAAATCATACTATTCGCGAAAGTTTGAAAATCCTCAAAATTTTCGTACCCATTTTGTCTTTAGATCCCGAAAAAACTCCGTTTCATTGTCCTGACCAAAAATTGACCAAGAATCCTGTAGCTCTGCTCAAGAAAAACCAGAATTTCGTTGCATTCCAACGATGCAAACTTCAACGTCGTCCCATTAGGCCCTGCGCCTGATATTTCATTCGGGGCCTCATTTGGGCCCGTCCGCAGTGAGTTCCATTTTGATTCCCATTGGGTCCGATAATTAAACGAGCCTCGTTTAATATCACGAAATGATAAAAAACACAATGCAACAAAAGGGATTACGTGCGTCTGATAAGACAGCAACCAAGGAATAAATTGGCAACGATAAATTGGACGAATTGTCACGAATCTCGAGGAACACGAACGTGAGAAAATCGATCGATTCTTCGATCGTTTATTCCCAACCGTGGAGAAATTTGTATCGATTAATTATTGACGCGATACCAAGAGCTGTGAGCGAAGCATTATTGTTTCTTTTCGTTATCAACAAAGTGACGCATCATTCTCTTGCATTGACGATTGCACACCTTTACTTTTAACCCGATAACGATATCTTCTCATTACAGAAAATATGACGAATTTTTCGTGTTTACAAATTTGACGTAAAACTTTGATCGAGGCTCTGCTTGTCGACGAATTGACAAGAATTTTTCTTCCTTTTCAATTTCACGTCAATTTTTCGACAATTTTCGTTTTTTTTTCGACGATTAATAATTGGTGGCAGGCGATCATTGAAATTTGTGAAATTTCTCATTCGCCACGAACGTCGAATTGTCGAAATTGTAATAAATATCTGGGCCCATTTTTGGCAGCAAAAAAATGAGCAAAAATAAAAATTACATCTCGCCTCGGCTTGCGGCTCCCTAATCAGCGAAATGTTATCAAGAAACTTTGCCCCGTGCCCCTCTCACTGCTCCGAAATGTCGTTGATAAAAAATCTTCAACGAACTGCTCGACGAAGAATCGTACACCACGTTTTTTCCACATTTTGACAATTGGATTTTCATTGGTTGAGGAAACTATCATTTGGATCCTCGCAATTTTCATTTTTTTATGGGGAATTATTGAATCTTATGGTTTTTGACGTTTTTATGGTGTTTTTTTTTTTTTTTTTTTTTTTTTTTTTTTTTTTTTTTTTTTTAATTTCTATCGCATTCTTCCGAGACGATCCAACGATGGGAGGAGAGTGCAAGCCGTAGTGTATAATAATCGCGTACCAGCAGGCGAAACGAATCGCTCGTGACCTCGTCCTTGAAGAGGTCTTTGTCGAGGCAAAACGCATCGGTATTCTGCACCGCCCTCGCATCTTCTTCCAACGGACACGTTTTGCGAATACAAAAAGCAAAGATCGCTTCGGTGTAGAGTACTCGTACGATGATAATAAAAATGATTTTTAAATCGAGAGACGAGGAAAGAGAAACAACACAAAGTCGAGGGACAAAACATCGACGACGAGATGCAAAAAGTTGCGGGGGGTTTGTTCTTTGTGTAGCTGATTGTCGCGAAATTTTTGTCAGAATCAAAAAAAAATAAAAGAAAATAAAAATGGGTAAAGGAAATTCTTTGCCTAAAAATTGGTAAAAAAAAATTATTGCAAGATTTAATAATTCTTTCGTTAATGAAATATCGAAATATTATAACGATGTTGTAAAAAAATTATGTAACTTTTTGTTTTGTTTTAAGATTCGAACGATCGTTCACGTTGATTTGTTTTTTTTTTCTGGATTATCGTACGAGGGAAAAGAGAAAAAAAATGATGATGAATACTGTTGTCATCTCGTAAAAGTTGGAGTACGTCTCGGAAGGATCGTGCCAAAGTTAAAAATGCAAGCTGCATAAAGAGTGTGGGTAAATAAATGTATATATATCTATAGATGTGAACACAATGGAATGTCCTTTATACTACTGGTTTACTGGTAGAACGAACGCAGCTCGTCGTGCATTTTATATTTTTTATCCAGGGGGTCAATTGCCTGTTGCTCGAAAAGCAATTGTTTATTATTATTTATTTATTTATTTAATTTTTTCATTACTTGTTTGTTCCGACAATATTGTCTCGACTTTTGTGGATGTTTTTACAACGTGAAATAATTGCTGTCGTTGTTGAATAAACGTTTTGGCCAAGGGAACCATTTTCAAGATCGCGAAAGAAGCAAATTGAATCGATTTTTTATTTTTATTACGAAATTTCTACGACGAGTAGTGTCGGTTTGTCAGTTTGTAAAAATGAAAAATAACAATTGGATTTAAAACGAAAAATGGAAAAATGAATCGTGTCGGTGAATCAGTGCCTGTTCGTTGTTCAGTCTGGCACACATGTGCCATTTCCATGATGATGCTTCTGCTTGGTCTCGTTGCTGGTTGACTAAAAAGTGCTGATTCAACCAGCAGGAAGTAAAATTATGCTGAGCCTGGATTTTTTTCAATGTATAGATAAAAATACACGCACATGTGTGTTTGTGTGTATAGAGTCAATAAATGCCAGGGCAGAACACAGTCCGACAAGGTGATTCATCATTAATCGAGCGGTGGACAAGTGAACCAAGGAAAATCGTCGAGTAGCCTGGATCGAGTGAAAAATCGGTTTTTTGTATTTTTTTGTATTTGCTGTTTTTTTTTTTTTTTTTTTTTAACGAAACAACTGTTTTATCTTTTTGAATTTATCCCATTTTCGTATCAATTTCGAAAAGATCATTTCCTTTTTTACCTCTGCCAGGACACGACAGTGTCTCGCCTATAATTATCGACCATTAGATTTATACGGTATCACGTAATTGAGAGCTGCAAGACTTTGAACCACAAACCAATGAAACTTTTCGAACGATTCATTTACCAGGAAAAACGACGAATGAATATTGCGCCGTTCAATCGGTGTAAATTGCCGCTTAAATTCCCCAGCTGAATCTCACAGGTAGGAAGGAAAATGTGGGGCAAAATGGTCCATTTTACCCCACCTTCGTTTAATCGTCGATTTTGCGGTAAATAAAAATTCTCTAGCCTTCTTTTCCATGAGGAGTTGAACTCTCGATTCCTCCCAATCAAATGAAACTCATTTCGGGGCAGATAAAAAATTGGGAACCGAAAAAAATTATTTTTTGGTGGGATTTGAGTTTTTGAAATTTTTACAATCGTTCACCACCCAATGATTCCAATTCCCTGGCTATCTTTGTGAATCAGCCAGAGGGAATAGACCGAGAAGAGACAATTTGACGATAGAATCGAGATTATTTAATATTCCAACGGTGCGAGAAGAGAATGATGAAAAAAAAGGGGGGAGGGATATTCAATCGTGTTCGGACTGCATGGAAATGACGAGATGGACGAAGGTCGCTCGAGCGAGATGAGGATCCCCTCGATTTCTTTACTATTTCCGCGTCGTCGATTTTACATACATTTACCATTTCCTAGTACATTATGTACTCACGATTATATACGATATATATATTTATTTTATAATTATGCTAAGAATGCATCGAGTGATGCACCTACGAGTCTCGTAACTGTTTGTTAAACTTTTATAAATCCTTTGTTTTTTTTTTCTAATTATCATTCACCGAGCAAATAAACTAACGACGAGGAGATTTTTGTTTTTTATCCATTTGAAATTCGAATTCAAAGACAAATCGAAGCCAATGCAAAAAAATGAAAGAAAAAAAAAAAGAAAAAAACTGGCAGCACGACCCGGAGCAGAAAAAATAATGGTTCACGTATTTTTAGATTCAGTCGATAATTTCGGAGTAAGGTAATTACGATATGAATCTATGACGAATACTTTTATTGTTCACACGCAACATTTTTATTGCCTTTTTCCAGCTCACTTGTTCCATTAAAATTCAAATAAATTGTTTGCCCCAAAAAAGCAAATTCCATAAAGCAATAACGAACAATTTTTATATGTATTTAGAAATGGGTGTAAGTTGCGGATTTCTAATGAAATAAAACTTCGTTCATTGATTGATATGAAGAGACTGCTTGATAATATTTTTTTATAATTTTGCAGACTTGACGATTTGATTATCATATGAAAGAAATCCAAAGTAAACTGCAATTTTTCTCCTGACTTATGAGAAAATGGCAGCGAGTCGTATACTTCTTTTCGTTAAGTGTGTCACTGATCGATTGAGAGATCTTTCGAGTTTTGACGATCGGTATCTCACGACACGGTGTAATAAGTGTGAGTACATTGAGGAGAGACGAGGGTATAATGGGTCATTGGGGCAAAATGGACCACCTGGAAAATTCTCGGATTCAAATAAATTGAGAAGACTTGCCAGCAGATCGTTTTGCATTATTCAAGTAGGGGTCCATATTGCCCCACATTCACTTATTCTCGTATTAATGAATGCATTTACATTGGTATATGTTTCTTTCATATAAAAATACGTGCAAATGAAAAATTACAAGCTGTTTGCCACGCGAAATCGCCACCATCGCTTTTTCTTCGTTTTTTTTTTTCAATAAAATCACGATACCACGATCGAAGGTTGTCTCTCGCGCCTCGTCGATGAGTATTGGCTCTCTCGGTTCGCGTCACGATCTTGTATTTTACGTCATCGATCACGGAACCGTGCTAACGTGAACCGTGTCGTTTTTATTCTCAGCACTTTTGTCGAATTGACAGTAAAAAGTAAAACTGGCCTCTCCAAATCTCCTTTTATTTCATTGTCTTTTTAAATTGCCTCGTTAATCCAAAATCTTGAATATCGCGTGGAATAACTCGGCTTTGACAGAATTATTCAAATAAATATTTAAATATGACTCAGGCAAAGGATTTTACCCTGAAATTTTGAGCGTCGATAGCAAAGTTTAATTATCTCATGTAGAAAGAGGAAGCGACAGATGAGTGCGTAAAAGATTACGCGCATCAAACACATTTTATCTCGCAGCATGTGCTCTTATCTTTTTGTATTTGCACCTTGAGCAATTTGTTGATTTCCAACGAGCCTCAAATCCATCGCCCTTCCCCTCAAATGTGTACACATACATCAGCCACCTCCCTATCCATGGATTGCACTCTTTCTTTTTGTATATTTACCACACGAGACAAGATTATTATCTACGCGTCACGATTACAGAATTGTTCCCATTACAAAAGCAAAATGTACAAACTTGCCCCTTTGGTAAACACGTTTCTTTCGTTTTTCAAGTTTTCCATTCTTTTCCAAATTTTACGCTCGAATTCTTCGAAAAAATTAAAAATTAAAAATACTTTCGCGGATACAACGGATCAGAAATTTTTTTTTCACGTTAAAAAAAAAATAGTTAAGTCGATCACGGTGTCCGATAAAGTTTTCCGAGTCTCCAGACAACGAAAAAATAAAAATTCCCTGAAAATTCAACTTTTTATGATTTCGAGATTTTTCAAGTTTTTTTATTTTTTATTTTTGAATGTCCCTGTACAGCCCGATATGACTGGGTGAAGTACGGCGTGACGTTTACAAGAAAAATGACTTTTGCTACGTCTCATGGGTTTCCATAACTCATAGATCGAAACTTTCGAAATGGGATCGAATTTATTTTCCACTTGGTCGTTCATCAAGGTCTCTCGATCCAGCAATTCGCGAAAAAACGTCATCGAGCTAATGGAAAAAGAGGCTAATGTTTTTTTTTTTTCCGCATCGAGCTCGTTCCCGTTCGCTGTCAGAATTTAAAAAAAACCGCACGTTTCCGCACACATTCGTCACGATTCAATCGTCAAATGCACGAGAGCGTGAATCGATCAACGAAAAAAAAAAATTGAGCAACGATCAACGCCGTTTTTAAAAATTGCAAAAAAAAATGCAAATTTTACCATTTTTTCAAAATATTTTATTCCAATTTTGAAATTTTACTCACCATTGCTCCGGTGTCGGTAATCAGGGGACCAGTTTGGCCACTTTTCGCGCACAGAACGAGACCCAGGAGGGTGAATGTCAAAGATTTGATAAAAGTTGATCCTGCTGAGCAACTCAATTTTCTCCGATCGATCGGTTCCATTTTGCCACTATTTTTAAATCGATCTTTCGAATAATTTTCAAACTTTACGTTTGTACAAGAGAAAGAAAATTACAAAAGTGACTTTGGGCTCGATCGATCGATAAAAAGATCGAGAAACACTGATCGAAAAATGTGCACTTGTGGTTTTTCAAAAATTTATAACGAACTGAAAAATTCACTGAATTTCGTGTCCATGCGGATTTAGTCGCGGGTTTAAAGAGTCGAGAGACTTTTGTCCGAGTTCTTTGGATGGTCAAAGGGAACACGAGGTTGCCACGACACTATCGATTGCGTGGAAGCATAATATCCGCATTAGAAGTTAGCCGCAAGTTACGCCAGGATAATTAATCCTTTTCGTCCTTCGAGCTCGATTTTTCTCAAAAAAAAAAAAAAAACAAAAAAAAAATGAAAAATTCAAAACCTTAAAGAAAAAACTTGAAAACTCGTGCCAAACTCGTCGTAATCCTCGTCCGGGAAATTCGCCAAATCTCACTCGTTGGAAATGCAACGAAAAAGTTCGGTTTCGTCGTCTCGGAACTGTACTGTGAGCTCCAAAATTGTCCAGAGTCAAAAAACAGTCGAAACTTTCACGAATATTTATTCTTACTCGTTATTCGCTCTTTTTTTTTTAACACTTCCCATCGATTTATATTTCTCCTTTATTTTTAATGATTTTTTCAACTTTTCGTTCACGATATCGATAGTTTAAATAATCGCTTTTCGGAGACGCGAGGACTTCCGCGAGAGCTGGCACGGAGTCACCTCCACTCTGATTCAATATCGGTTCGCCAGCCTGCCTTTTATTCAACCCTCCCACCATACCAACTTTGTGAACACCACGCGCTCCTCTTTGCTGCTCTCTCTCTCTCTCTCTCTCTCTCTCTCTCTCTCTCTCTCGCGCTCTGTCTCTCCTATTTTTGTTGAAACTCCGCATCATCCACCGACCGTTTATTGTCCAAGTAAATTTGAAGGTATAAAAAAATCGATCAAGAAAAAACTAACTCGAGGGGATGTTTTTAAAAATCGATTTAATTTTCTATTTGCTGGATTATCATTCGTTTTGAATCGTTTCGTTCGAATGGTCACAAGATTTTTCGAGAATTTTTCAAAAACTTGATTTTCAAAGGTAAAAAAAATGGTGAATGGGATTTGGGGCGATGGATAAAAAATTAATTAATATTTTTATAGAAATCTTTGCAAACAAATTTTTTTTTTAACGAAATTCGGAAAATCGTCGATTTTTTAAAATCGAAAATCCAAAGTTAAAGTTTGTTAATGTGGAAATTTTGAATTTTGAGTTTTATGGCGTTCTGGATAAGGCGAAATTTATTTGCCGGCCTCGACCCAACGTTACCCACCTTTTTATACTCTTTTTCTCTTATTTTTATTAAAAATCACAGACTGAGAATTTCCTTCGTACGATTTTGCTCTCTCGGTTGCCCCTGAAAACAAACGTTTCCTCCTTTATTCGTTCATATAGGCTACTCATTGACGGTCCTCTCGCGTGCATCTCTCGCGATCTCACCACGTCCAGACTCTACACAAACGTGCATTTCCTCATTGTAATACGAATATGACCATGTTCGTGAGTTTCTCGTGCGACAATCGATAAAGGTGACAAATTTTTCCACGTTATTCGAATTTTTCAGTATTCAGGATGTTGCCTGAATTTTTACATCGTCCAAAGGACCTTTTGACATTTTTTTCATCATGAAAATCGTCGAGCAACTCGTCAGATTTTCGATCGAAAAATTTTCCACTAAAAATGACGAATCAACGTTTTTTTATTACTTTTTTTTTTTTGCTGAATAAATTTTAAAAATTTTCAAGATCCAAAAAAAAAATCGCTTGGATGGAATTTTAAATTGAATCGTCGAATGATCGCCGAGGATCTTATCGTCCATAAAGCTCGCGAGCCCCATGGGCAAAGGGGTGAGAAAAAAAAAAAAACTCGTCCTCGGAGCTTGGGATTCGATTCGGTGAAAAGGCGATTATTTAAATGTGTCGAGATGGAGGGAGGAGAAAAAATTAGCAGGGTGAATGGACCGAGGAAATGAGAGAAATTCCAACGGGGGATTGACGGACGAATCACATGGATATAAATATGAGCTTGAAAAATAAAAGAAGAATCGTACGTTTGAATCTTTCGGACGATTGTGTCGAAAGTATAAATGCGGAATGGTTACACCAAAAATAAAATTTTGTTGGAAACGTTCGACTAAACGTTTTTTTTTTTAATCTCAAAAATGTTGTCATTGTAGCAAGAAATATTCTAAACAAAAAATGAAATTTTATCAAAAAAACACGGTAAACTAAATATTTTTTCATAATTTACAAAATTTTCGTAATTTTAAAAATATTTTTTATTTCCAATGGCGAAATTTACGATGGAATGACAAAAATTTGATTTTCGTAGAGACTTCCTAGAATATTTTTTGCTGGAATGACAAAATTTTTATGATATTTGAAAAAAACGTTTTGTCGAACGTTTCCAACAAAATTTTCAGCACAGTGTCAAAAAAATCGTCTTGAATCTTGTGGGCTTTGTGCAGGCAAAATTTCGAACCGGAAATTCTCACGGTCAAGCTACGTGGAGAGGCGTCGAGACGCGGTTAACGAATCGATACTCGATGCATTTAATTTGCATGCCAAAAATTCATGATAATTCATCAATCAATTATTTTTTAAAACCTCGAAAGAGCGGAGCCCCTACTCCATCATAATGCGTTGTCCTTCTTGAGAGTCTCGTTGAAAGGAGACTTTGATGAGTGCGGAATATGAGTGTGTATGAATTTACGAGGTGGGAGCTGTTCGAATGAGTATGACGAGTGTGCATCGCGGCCAATGTCACCGCGAACAACCATTTTTCTCTCTCTGTCTCTATTATTTTCTGTTGATTAGTTAAAACGAGCGATGGAGCGAGGGCGGAAGAGGAAAAGGAACTTTCCAATGAAACGACTTAGAAAACGCATATACATCGTTCGATTGATCGTACCGAATTATTATTATCGAAGAAACTGCGCAGATTGATGACACTGAAAGGAAACATTTTTCCGTCATCGATTTTTTGGTATTCAATTTTCGTTTTCGTCAAAAAATCAATTTACAACTATAAAATGTGAATAAGTGACTGCAAAAAACGTCTCTACAAAAAAAAAACAAAAAATACATATTTGACGATTTGAAAAACACTTTGGGTCGAATTGACCCAAACTCAGGGCCATGAAATATGGCTAATTAACTAAAAAAACGTCTCTGCAAAAAAAAAAAAAAAACAAAAAATGCATATTTACAGAAATACAACGGTTTGAAAAACGCCTTGGGTCAGATTGACCCACTGTGCACTAATGCGTGTTAACTAAGTACGAGAAGGAAAAATGGACTTGGGATTCACGTGCATAAAAACTGAGACGTTGAAAATGCGATGTAAAAGAGTTTTTTAAAAAAAAAAAGATTTTCCGCAGTGACCGTCGAGCGTGAAAAACAAAAACAAATTGCAAGTGAGAAAGTGTGAAAGAAAAGCCTGTTATTTTTCTATAAAGTCATTGACAACTGTATAAACTAAAAATTGCACTATAAAGTCTTGACTGAGTTGGATGAGTGAGTGTTTGATGACTGTTTAATTGATCGAGTGTGTGTGAGTGTGTTTCTGTGTCTCTGCCTTTTCCCCATCGTCACCATAGAGCATCTTGTAGCGGAGGGTTAATCAGCCTGACTGAGTCATTCGGTAAATTATATTCTTTCATACGTTTTTTTTCTCCAAACCAACTTCCGCTTCGAGGAATCTCTTTTGTACGATTGCGAGTAGTCTCGCCGATTTTACGTTCGCTCGAGTATCGTTCCTCGATGCCACTTGAAAGAGCCTGCAATATCCCCGCTAAACTAGACTATGAACGAGACTCACTCTTGTTCCTTTCTCTTTCTTCGATTCCAACCATCATAATAATCGTCACTAACAGAAACAATAATTAACATATTATTACAAGCAAACAAACAAATAAATCAATCAACTTTAATTCAATAAATAATCATAACTATTAAATAACAACAAAAAATTTACTAATTTACAAAAATTATTAATGAATTAATCATTTCAATATTATTTTGAGCAAATGGAAAAAATTCACTGAATTGGATTGAAGAAATAATTACTATTCTGCAATAATATCAACAAATAAATAAATAAATAAATAATAATAAAAACAAATGAATAATAATAGTGAATAAATAAATTAGAATTATTGACAAATTAATAATTTATGTATTCTTTCGAATAAAAGAAAAATAATTGAGTTAATTCAATCGAAGGAATAAAATTCATTAAATAATAATAATGACAAAGTTATTATCTAATTATCGTTATTAATAAATGATGAGGAATGACTGAATTGATTGAATTATTAATTAATTAATTAATAACGATAAAGAATAATTTAATCACAGGAATAAGTTAATTTCGTTTGTTACCGTTTAATAAAACAATTATGTTTGTTTATTCATAGAAATATATAAATTATTGTTTGCATTTTATAATGGGAATGATAATAATTATTATTATTGCTTCCCTTGGCTCGATTGCTCGATCTCTCTCGATCTTTTTTTCTCGTCAATCGCGGACGAAAGTACGAAAGAAAAAAAAGGATGTATATCGAGTGCGTAGCCAACAGAGGATTGCCTGTGTGTATACAGAGAAAAAATCGCGATCGTTGCCCGAGACTCGTCATCGTCGCTGTGGCATAAATTTAATTTCCTTTCTTTTTAATGCATACAATTTTTTTTAGTCACTTGATATTTTTTGGCTCAGCTTTTCTTTTGTTTCGTTTTTTTTTTTTTTTTTCTGCGAGAGTTCAAGATCCCATAGCGCGATCTTTGTCGCACGTGTCCACGGCCGTTCCGCGGTTTGGGCCACAGGACATTCCCCGAAAAAGTTGCTCCTCACCGATCCCCACGCATATCCTTCGGCCACGAACGTAGATTAGGCACCGTTCGGAATTTTTAATAGAGCAATGTCATTGCCTGTGAGTAATAGATCGTGCGGTGCATTTCGCGATGCAGTTTCTCAGCTTTTGTGCGAAGCTTCCGTTTTTTTTTTCCTCTCGGAAGTCGGAGATCTTCGTTGGGTTTTGACCAAACGAGCCACGCGATTCACCCAGCGATCCAATTCGGACTCTACAGTTTTTTACTTTTAATTAACTTCTCTCGCCAATTCATTCGAATCGTCTCCAATTTTTTTGTTTTTTCTCGTTTTACATCAACACTACGATTCAACGTTTAGTCATGATGCACGTTTCGAAAATCTCACACTCGTTGCCCCATAAAGAAATAAATCGAAAACTAATGCAAGAAACATTCCAACTTTTTTTTTCGTATTTTTTTTTTTTTTTTTCTTCTTTTTTCTTTTCAATGTAATTCACGATGACCAAGACTTTGTCGCAACTTTGAGTCATCCTAAGTACACAAATTACCACTCCTCGTGTGATACGAGTGTCGATAGGAAATAAATCAACGATGTGTATTGTTTCAATTATCATTATTGTTATTTTACGTTTCTCGTCTGTCAGGATAATAGAGAAAATATGTGATGAATTTGTCGATGCGAAGGCACGACGGTGATTAACCCTTTATCGCCACACTGGGTCAATTTGACCCGGAGAGTGATTTATTCGCAGAAAAAGTACTTTTTCAGCTTCTATTTGGCATTTTGGAGAATGCTCGGTTTGAGGAAACACTAAACTTTTTTCTGGGTCAAATTGACCCAGTGTGTACACGGAGGAGTAAATTGATGAAACATGCAGGAATTACGTTAGATTTTCTTTCCCAACGATTGTATTTTGTAGAGGCTTTTTTTTTCATAACGCTTCCTCGCCACACTGGGTCAATTTGACCCGGAGACTGATTTATTCGCATAAAAAGTTCTTCTTCAGCTTCTATTTGGCATTTTAGAAAATGCTCGGTTTTAGGAAAAACTTAACTTTTTTGCTGGGTCAAATTGACCCAGTGTGTACACGAAGCGGTAAATTGATGAAACATGCAGCAATTACGTAGGATTTTTCGTCCCAACCATCACATTGTCAAGTTTTATTTTTTAAGCGTGACAAAAAAATAAAGAGAGTTAAGATTGACGAATACTTTTTGATGCACTCGCCTCGTGTGCATCGGTGCAGAAAATTAATTCTAAAAAATAACAAGCGCATAAAAAGGTCGAAGACTTTACAGAGATTTTCTCTCTCTCTCTCTCTCTCTCTCTCTCTCTCGCTGGCTTGCATCGCCACAGTCAGGCCCACACTCAGACGATACTCAGAACGCGACATTCAATTTGACGAGATGAAACTCCAACGCGAGATCCAAGAGCAGCAAGAGAAAGAAAAAAGAAATTGATGTCAAACGAGGGCAGCCTGTACCAAATTTCGTTCCATTCGATTCACTTCGAAAACAAATTTCGTACGCACATGGAGGAAAAACTTTCTAATCTCCAAATTATTCGCATCGTGCGTACGTTATTCGTTGCTCAATCACATTCGGAAACATCAGCAAGTTTAAAAATTAATTGGAGCTGTGAATTTCATCCAATTGTAAATTAGATTAATAAATAATGACGATCGTACATTTTTCAACGATTTTGCTGATCCAGAGAGTATCAGGAATGCAACGATTGCTTTTTGAGTATTCTACCATTCTCGAAAGACTCCGCTTGCTATGAGTCACGTTTTTTATGTTATTAACTCTCATCTCTCGCTATTCGAATCTTATTCTGTTGCGACGATTCCAAGGAATAAACGATAATTACAGATCGTCTAATTTTTCTCGTTTCAACTGACGACGTTGTCATGGAAATCTTTGTTCACGCGATACAAAGGAAAAACAAGAAGCTGCACGATGCTTATAAATCTTTCCCTATATGAGGAACTATATTTTTTATTTTGGCTTCTTCATAGAGCAACATTTCAGCATCGTGCATCTCGAGCATCTTGAGCAAGCAATTTCCAAATTCCAATTTGCAGAGTTTGTTTATTGGATATTTTCGAAAAATTTTCTAGAAAGTAAAGAGCAAGTACAGACTTATACACAGTGTCTTAGAAAATTGGCAAAAATTAAAGCGTTTCGACGATTTTTCAAAAAACTCTTATTTTCGTAAAATTCGAAAAATCATCAAATTTAAACCGTTCAATCGATATTTCCCAAAATCCCAACCTTTCTATTATGATACTCTATTTATAGAAAAAAATGAGTAATTAATCTTAAAATTTGCGTAGCGTCGACAGACTTTTTTTGAAAATTTCAAAATGCCGCAGAATTCGTATTTTTCTAGCAATTCCAACAAAATTCTCAGAGAACGAAGAGCTTGTATGGATCAACATCTGTGCAAAACGGGAGCCCTGTAGCTCAAACCGTTCTCGAGTTACGAACGTTTGAATTTTACAGTGCCACACACACACACACACACATATCTGGACATTTTTTCTAGATATGATTTTTCGATGTTTTGGGACATTGACATTAAAAACTGGAAAAAACAAAAGTTTCATCGTCACATTCCTCTATGAGGAAGCAAAAAAAATAGGAAATTTCTTGTAAAATTAATGTTTTTATTTTTTTCAACCGCTTCTTCGTTCGGCAGGAACGTTATTTTTTTTTTTTTTTTAATATTCGTATGTTTCTGATTAATCGATATTTCGAGAAGATAAAAATCCTCCATTCACAATATCTTTCCTCGCGAGAGCACTCAATTTTATTTCCAACGTGTCAAAACCGTCCATTCTTTTCCGATGATTACTCATGACTCCCATAAAATATTGCGTGCGCGATTAGTAATCACTCGGAATTTTGTAGATAAGATTCTATTTTCAAAAAAAAAAAAAAAAAAAAAAAACACACAAAGTCGAGACATGATTTTAGGGCCCGCAACGAGAATTCGTGAATCGCGGCTTTCGGTTATCGCGGGAATTCTCCATGAACGGAAAAACGGTGATTCAATGGGCGCAGGTTATGGGCAGCGAAGATTCTCCCGATCCAGAAAGACCGGAAATTCAATCTTTCGAAATTTAATCCTTGTCGTAATTAAAAAAAAAAAAACTTTCTGGATTACGTGGTTTGAAAATTCGAAAGAATCCTCTGACTCACTCCAACAAGTTGATCAAAAATAGAAATTTCAAAAAAAAATAATAAAAAATAAATATATTAATAAATTAAATAGATTAATTAATAAATATAAATATTAAAATATATATAAAAAAAAAAAATAACACGACTACGTCGATTTTTTTTTTGCAATATAGAAATTTTCACAATTTTCATGATATTTTGAATGAAAAAATAATTCGGCTTGCAAATACGTCTGCGTCGGTATTTTCATGATTTTATAATCTCGCATCGCAACCAAGCGTCTCGTCGTGAAATACCGACGCAATAAATATCATGCTGCGTTATCTCGATTATTTTTCACTCTGTTGCTCGTTTGATCTTGTGTTTTTCTCTTATGGCGAAAGAAACGAAACTACGAAATCTAGATCTCGAGCGTATTATGCTTTCTGAGCGGGCGTCTCGGCGGAGACAACGAGCCAGGAAATCTGTGACAATTGGGCAATTGTACGCGACGAACTGGAAATTACAGCTCCATTTCTCTCGTTGGTATTATTTAAGAAAATTCTTGATGCAACGCATCAGTGGATTATTCGCTTGTGGTCGAATTTAAATAATCAGCTGGCTCGAGCCAGTTTTAAAAAACCAATTAAAAATAAAATGAACATTTGATCGACGTACCTCGTTGAGAAGCGTAGAGGTTTATTCCGGCGAGTTTTTTCGACGCGAGTCGCCGAAGCTTTACCTCCAGAAGCCTCGATTTCATTTTATTCCAAAACCGAGCAAAGTTGATCCTTTTTTTATTCAAGAAACGATATTTCAAAGACTCGAGCTCGGTTCGTTTGTTGAAAAAATTTTAAAAGCCGAAAAAAATCCTGATTTTTTTTTTTCCAAATTTAATAATTCATCGAAAATTCGATGCAGCAGAAAAATCATCGTATTGCAACGCATTATCGTTGGCCCAATTCTTAAAAATCAACCAGCACGCACGAGGGTGATAAAAAAATTTTTTAATTTTCAAGCTTGACTGAAATAAAAGTTTTTATTCGTAATAACCGTTTATACCAATAATAGGCATAATAGCATCGCTGTGACATATAATGAGTACTCGATTTGTGTGTTGGCTCGTTTTTTTTTTTTTTCTTTTTTTCGCGTATATTTAAATATAATAATGAATTTTTCTTATTCCTTCATTTTTTTAAATCGCTGGCAACATATTCCTGCACAAATCTGTATCGCCAACAGTGAACATCAGGTGCCATAACTTTCGAGTCGCGATGTTTTCCCATCGTGTCCAAAGAAAAAAAAAAAAAAAAAAAAACGTGAAAACGAAGAGAAAGAAAAAAAACATGAAAAAAAGAACGACAGAAATGTTTGTGTGTTCGAGGAGCAAACATCGCGCGACGAAAAATCATTATTATTCAATAAATATTACATACAGTCGTCCCTAACGAATTAATCAATTGCTTAATCATAATTATGATAATAATAATAATAATAATAATAATAAGTATCGTTATAATTGGACAGGAATAGATGATTTTTCTCACGTTTCTTTTCGCCTTTGTCATCATGTCGTTATTTTTTCACAATATGGACAATTTTCACTCGTATTCTTAATCGTTAAGTTTTTATATTTATTTATTATTTCTTGTTACTTTGTTGTTGTTGTTGTTGTTTTCTTTGTTTAATTTTAATCTCGTTATGTTGGATTTGCCTCTTGCTCAACCCGACACAATGTATTTTCTCTTTATTGTATTATTATTTAATTCTTTTTTTCTCTCTTTTGTTCTTAGTCAATTTTATTATTATTTGTTTGTTTTTTTTGTTGTTTTTTCGTTATCGTGAGTTCAAAAAATATTATAGTCCATCGCGATTTGATTTTTTTCGAGGGTGTCGTGTGTGTATGTGTTTGACGAATGTTGCTTATTCGTTTTAAGCTTTTTCGCTTGTTTTTCTTGAGAAAGACTAGTTTTTTTATTTTTTTATTTTTATTTTTATTTTTTTTTATAATCGATCGGTGAAGATTTAAAAAATAAATTGTCCGTCTGATGACGCATTATGGAATAGTTTAGTAGATACACATTTTACACGGAGAGCAACGCGCTTAAAAATTCATTTTCGTCCTTCGAAATGTCCAAACAATATTTTCATAATATTTATTCGTATATTTACTTGTTTTTTTTCTCTTTTTTTTTTCCATAAATTGGAGTGATGCAAAAACGAGCTTTTGATGGCAAAAAAAAAAATATTGCACAATTCGATCCCTTTGAGATTTTCGTCTCGAAAAAATTGCACCACGAAAATCGATTTTCTTGCTTCGGGTCTCGCGTGCAAAAAAAAAATAAAAAAAAAAACAATGCGAACTCGGGGCATGCATGGAAAAACGTTCGATTCGATAATGCGCCACAAATATATTACAAAATTTACAATAGCGACAAGTGGAGGTGACTGAAAAGACGTATTGTCGAAAAATGAATGTGGCGACTTGAAAAATCGTTTGCGAGGTAAACGATCAATGGGAATCATCGTTTCATCGAATTCCATCAGCTCCGGGAAAAACGCGATGCACTAATTTCCATCATTTGCTTTTGCATCACCCTAATTTTTAATTACTTTAAAAAACAAAAAAAAAACAAAAAAAAAAAAACTTGATGAACGATATTAATATTTGCCCAAAATCCAATGAAGCAAAGCTCGTTTATTTATTCTCTAATTAGCTAAAATTAATATCCCCTAATATTGCATCCCTAAAAGTTACGTGGACACCTACGAAAAATAATCCGAAAGTATGATAAAAAGGAGGAGAAGAGAAAAAATGGAAAAAACGTTGCAAAAATTCGCTGCAACGTTAAAAAAAAAAAAAAAAAAAGAAAAAGAAAAAAAGATTCGTTTGCTAAAACATAAAATCCTCATTTATTTTGCACATTAAATGAATTTCACGAGGACAGAGATTGTAAAAATTCGTTAATAATTCATAAATTATTCCCCAAGTGTCGTTAATCGTTCCATCACGAAGCGGGGAAGCGTAAATACAATATTTTTTTGTACAACAATAAAAAAAGGGGGCGAGAAAGAATGAAGAGGTTGCGGGGGCTCGAGAAAAACGATAACGAGGCAACTTGACGAAGGGATTCGACAATTAGGACTAAAATAATGAAAAAATAAAAAGGAAACTAGAATGAAAAAGTAAAAATAAAACAGAGTTAATGTTACAAATTTAAACAACCGACATATAAAATCTTTGAATATACACAACGTCGCGACGAGTCGAGTTTCTCCCTCCTTCGTCGTTCGTTCTCATTTTACAATTAAAACAAAAAAATAAAAAAACAAAAAAGAAAGAGAAAAAATGGGCTTGTCAAAAAAAAAATGGTTACGGATGATTTTTCGACTTCTGTCACTTTTCCTTTTGAAAATTGTCCATGACAATATTGGAAAGTGGGAGGATTTATCATTTAAAATGGTCGTTTTAATTTCTTAACGATTTTTCTTAGTCTTTTGCAACGACAATACATACGAATATGTAAAAAGATTGATTGCGAGAGATAAATCCTGTTGTAAATCTGGTATTTTCAATTGTTATTATCCTTTATGTATAATGCAATGTTTAGTGTGACGGTTTTGGTTATACCCTGAAATCGGAGACCCTCAAAAAGTCTTAATCGAGTTTAAATTATTTTTATCAATATTCATCTTCATTTTTTTTCTTTTCTTTTTCTCTCGTTATAACATCGTGTCGTGGCGTATGCAAATTCGATATCGCGATGAGCGATAAAGGGGACGGCTCTGTGAGATAGGAGACAATTTTCGATTCATTTCTTTGTCCGCATTATTTTCATTCTCCTGGACAAATATTCCTCGTTAGTGACATTTTCTTTCATTTTAATTTTTCTTCCAAAAAAGTGACGTATGGAACGTAAACCAATTGTTTGTTTCTTTCTCGACAAATTACAAAACTAACCCATGCGAATACACGATTATTTTATTATTAAATGTCATAATATTTTCTCGCTGGACAATTTTACCTTTTTTTCTTCCTTTTCCGTACCTTTTTGTCGCTTTTTTTTTTTTTTTTTTTTTTTACTTTTTTTAAATTATTTTTCTTTAAATCTGGAATGCATCGTTTCTCGCGCTTTACACTCACTAATTATTACTTTTCAAAACGGCAAATGTGTCTGTGTCTGTGTGTCTTGTGTCGTTTCACTTTTTTCATTTTTCCATTTTCTCGTGTTTTTTGTTTTGTTTTTTCTCGCAATTATCAATTATTAGCTGCCCTAAGGTCTAAAGGACTCAAAACATCGCTGCTACACAGATTGTAGGCATGTAGCAACTAGAATATTACTTTTTATCCTACGATTTATTCCACTTTTTTCGACCATCTCGAAAATCATCCCTTTTTTCTTCTTTCTTCGCTCTTGACTCTTTTGCAAACGTTTCGCCGTTGCTCTTCCCTCTTTTTTTAATCCTTCGTCCTCGGTCTTCACTTTCCTCTGGGCGACGAACGCGTTCCCACTGTCGATAATCCCTCCCCTCGACTTCGACTCCGATGCAACGAGTGCAATCCGTCACCTGGTTATTTCAAAATTTCTCGATTCTTTAGTGTTTTTTTTTTTTTTTTTGGCTCTGCGAATCGAATGGGTCTTTTTGACCCGGGCGACAATTTTTTTCTCCAAAATCTTGTTTTTAAAACGTTTTATTTTGAAATAAACAAACGCATTGGCTATAAAAACTATGGAACCTTCGAGCAGGATCAATGCCAAGGATTCCATGATTTTTTCCCATTCTTTTCTCTCCAAATACGCGAGACAAAAGTGGCGCAACGAAAAAAACCGGCGGATGGTCAATGAATACGCTTCGTTGGATTTTTCACGAAAAATGTTGATACTCCTCGAAGATTTGCGTGGAGTTTTCAAAATTTCAAGGATCATTCGAACCGATAATGAAATTTTTCGCATTTTTACCTCGACTGAGACTTCTGCGCATCGTCGAGGACGGCGGAGGGCTCGGCTCCTGTTTGGTAGTGAAGCTTCTCAGCGCTCGGCCTCTTCTGTCCTGAATGAGCTTGTCGTACTTTACGAAAATGCCGCATTTCGATCGACACGTAAAGTACCGGTGGCCATTGACAGCGCCGTCGTTTTTTCCTTGAAAAAGTAACGAGAAATCGAAACAAAATGAGAATTCGCTCTTCCGATAATCGCCTTTTTTCGATGAACTGAAAAATCTTGAGTTTTTTTTTTTTTTTTTACCTGTCGGCGCGTCGAGCTCGACGCCGATCCAAGTTCCCGAAGCAAATTCCGTTGGTCCGACGTAAGCAATGACACCGCAGTAACTGTAAGGTCGAACCATAACCGATTCACCGAGGACGACCCAGTCTGGCAGGGGCGCCTCGATCCTGGTCAAATCCGGACGCGAGCCAAAGGCAGAGCTTTTGTCACTGGCATCGTCTTTAAAGAAAAATAAAGAAAAAAAAAAATACAAAAATACAGAAAAACTTTATTTTTGGAGCGAAATTTGGAGTAAAATAATTATTTTTTTTTCTTCTGTTTTTGATGCTGCAGCCTCTTACCATCGATTCTCTCGGAGGAGCTGTTATCGTCACCGTTTTCATAATTCATTCCTGGCTGTAAGGATTGCTCGAGCCTGGCGGCAACTTTGCTCTCGGAGAAGGAAGGACGAACCATTGGGAAGGAAGCTCTGTGCTGTGAACTCGAAGCTCGTCCAGAATTGCTCGCAGCTTTTCGTCTTCTCACTACCTGCAATATTAATCATGGTGAATTCTGGTTCCAAGATTCCTTGAAAATTTCTGCTTGTTAGAGGAGAATCACGTGTTGCTTTTGAGTCCAAAAATCGACTCTACTTTTTCGCTTTTTTCATCGTCAAAGAAATTATTACAATTTCTTTTTTTTATTATTTAAATTATGTGCTACTTGTTCGTTGGGCTTAATTGCTTAATTTGCCAAAGCCTCAATTGTTCGTGTCGCTAATCTGAAATTAATTTTTTTCCATTTCATTTGCCAGGTTAGCTTCGACGCTAACGAGGCTTTTTAAAGACAGCCTCCATTTCTATGAACATTATATTTTCTCGTGTTCGTTTTTGGGTCGCTAAAGTTGGAAGGATCAATCTTGAAAAAATACAAATTGTTGCAAAGAGAGTGTGTCTGCCACACGAGCCTGTGTATAAGGATTTAAAAAAAAAAGTGACTTTTGCGTATCGTTATCTCGACAACTGGACGGTGGATCGAAAAATAATTGCAGAAATAGATGCGCGTTATATTTTTTTACGTTATTCCCAAATTTCAAGCCTCAGAGTTGGATTTTTCGTTGATAATTAGAAACTCGTGATCCTCCTCGACACGCTCACGAGTCACTGGTCCTCAGAGACGATAGCACGAAGAGAATCGAGGGGAAAAGTAATCCTTGCGATTTTCTCCGTGCGCGTTTCTTTAAAAACCGAAGAAACTTTCCGTTCGACGTTTATTTTGTGCGGAAAAGTGGATCGATGCATTTTTAACCGGTCGAAATGTTTTGCATCGAAAACAAAGGTCCGATCGTGAGACGAACAGACGAAAAAACTCTCAAAGTCGGAGAAACTCACGAAAGAAACATTGTTGCTGTTTTTTTTTCGTACCTTTCCCGGTGGCAATTTGGTATGAACAACGGAATTGCCTTCGAGGGGACTGTCGTCACCGGAATAAGAATTCTGACTGGTTTCCATATCGTTGCAACCGAGTCCCTCGCTTCTGGCAATAACGACCGAATGGTTAATCCGTCCAGTGTCGATTTCGGACTCGTTGCAAAACTGCGAATTAACTTTGTCTTCGTTGCTCGGACTGTTTTGGTTGGAAAGTTTGTTGGTATTTTCTGTGGGACAAAGAAGCGAAAGAAACTTAGACAAAGAGCAATGAAGAAGCCCGAGATTTTTATCTGAAATTTGGAGAAAAAATTGCGTTGTTTCTTTTTGTTTTTAACTTAACGAGACAATGAAATGAAATTTCAAAAAAAAAAAAAAAACTTAATTAACGTGTTTTTCATCGTTTTCACGACTAACCGGAAGTACAAGCGTTTTCCAAAACGCTCAACTTCTCCAATTCCTCATTTATTTCCCCGAGATATTCCTCGGGTGTTTCCTCCACGAGTGAACTTTCCATTTTGTTGTTATCATTTTTTTTGCAGTCGATTAACAAATTACGATATTCCAAATCCGGTGTTTCGTCAACGCTTATCGATTTCATTGAAATCGAATCTTCCGAAGTCAAGTTGGTTGTTGATACTGCTTGCGAACCGTACCCACTGCTGCTCATACTCGGTGTATTGATTTTCGTCGATTGCAGCTCAGCTAATGAGTCCAGTGTGCGTGATGTTGTTAATGGCTTAACCATTGGCTTCGTAGGTGCCTGAACGCAATAGCACACACACACACAACGCACTCGATTAAACAAACAGTCATTAACAGTGTTGGAAAAATTCTGGAGTAAAAAAAGAAAAAAAAAAAAACGTAAAAAACAAATTGTAATTTTCGAAAAGTTGAATTTTTTTTTTCAATTTGCGTTTGGCACTTGCTGTTAGTGATACGGTCATTAATTCTTTATTTTGTCTACTCAATGATTTTGGGGCTCGGAGCGCTCGGAGGAGACTGGAAAAATTTCGAAAAATCATCTTCAGAATAAAAATGTTGGATTTTTCATTTCGAATCTCCTTCGTTCGTCCCTGCGAATTATTTTTAATTATTCTACGTTGCTAATTAGTGAAAAATGATGAAATAATTAAACTGACCTGATAAGAATCGTATTCGGAATAATCGGCGTCGCTTTTTTCCTCGTAGTCGTCCTGGACAGGCGACGACAATTGATTCCCAATATTAGAGGTTTCCTCATGAAGCGTTGTCATTCGGAGACCCAACTTACTACCAACCATATTTGGCGATGCTAAAACGTATCAACGACAATTTTTTACAAATTAAAAAAAAAACAAATAAAATAAATACTTTTTGTTCGATCAATTTTTCGAGCAAATTACAAGCAAATACGTAGAAAAAATTCAATCAGGCCCGAACCGGCCTCCCTTTATGTGTTTACAATTTTGTTCGAGCTAAAAAATAAAATACAACAAAAATGTGAAAAACAAATGTCATTTAAAATTTTCTTGTTATTTTGCATTTTATGAATCCACACTAGCCAAAAGTTGCAACGAAAACTCCAGCTGATAATTGGATATTTTGTGTATTTAGAGCTTTTTTTTTTTGGCTCATTTTTATTTCCAATTAAATTTCAATTATCCACAATTTCGCCAATCTACACGATAGTGTTTGGGAATTTTCTATCTCGTTATCCTTTGTCGAATTTATACTCCAAGGGTGCCAGGTCGATTCTGATAAAAATTACAAATACAAAAATAATAATTGTACGTGCTGAAAAGGAGAAAATAATTGTTTAACGAAAAGGAATAAATCGTGTGACTAAGGTCGTGTATACTACGGATGGGTGTACAGAATTTTTCTGACTAATTTCTAAGAAACGTAAGAAAAAAAAAAAAAAAACGAATAAAAAAAATTGCTACGAAAAAGAAAATTAACGAAAAATGACTCAACTGGGCTTTATCGAAATATAACGAAAAACTCAATTCTACTGAATAATGACCGAATCTGTCAATCCATACTCGTGAAAAAATAAGAAGAAAAAAAAAAGCATCGAGCACGATCGTACGAATTTGTAAAAAATTCGAAAAATCGTGATTTTTTTGTCTCTTTTGTTTTTTTTTTTTCTCTTTTTGAGCAGAGGAAATGACGATCAACAGCGAGTGTCACCTACACTTGGCTGAAGTGGATTGTTGAAGTCGTGTCAGTGAGTTCAGGTTCAGGTTGAGATTCAGAAAAGTTGGTCTCGCTGAAAGGAGATTAATTTACTTTCATTACTTGATCCTCGACTCTTTCCTTTTCTTTCTGTCTCCCCTGTCTCTGTTTTCATTCATTTCAATCGATTGAAAATATTTTAAAAAAAACTGTTTTTTCAACTTTTTTCTTTCGCTATTTACACGGTTCGTAAATTTTTGTTTTTTTTTTTCGTTAATTTATTATCAATTTGCATTGCACAAATATTTCGTACCGTTGCTATTTTTGACGATAAGAATTTTCGACAATTTTCTTTCTTTTTTCCCTCAAATTTCAACCATTTTTGTGCAATGCAAATAACGAATAAATTAAGGAGGTTCGCTGCATACGACAATATCATAAAAATTTAATCAAATTTGGTCATGACATTCTTTAGCATCAATTACAATTTCACAATTTTTTTCCAATTTTTCGTCTACATAGTTTTCGAATAATTGGATTTTCAAATATGCAAAAGATTCAATTACTCGAAAACTATGTAGAAAAAAAAATGTTAAAAAATTTGTACATTAATATTTAATACTATAAAGAATATACTGACAAAATTTCATTAAATTTTAATAATTTACAATTTTCCTATGTTTTTAAACATGGCAACATTTTTGTGTGTAGCCAACCTCCTTAAATAAGAGAATCTTCGAGTCTCCAAATTCCCCATTCGTAAACGCATTTTGTTTCTCAGGTTGTTCCCATGGAAACATAAAACACGACATGCCTTTATTCAAACTCGATCGAAATCTCATGCACATCCAAGCTGTTCCATCACTGTTTAAAATTATTCAAATTTCCCCAGTCGTTTGAAAAATTCCATTTTTCAATTCGATGAACAATCCAAGACTTTTCCGTCTCAGATCGATAAAAATCGTTAATTTCCATTGAGGCAAAAAACAAAACAAAAAAATGACAAGCCATTTTTGGAGTTTCTATAAACGGGAGCATTCGTTTTTTCTATCGATCGTTGAGAATGCAGCGATGGAAAAAAAAAAAAATGCAGTTCAATTTTCTCACTTTCTCAACAATTTTTCCACAATTTTTCCCACGAGCCTACATTCCCAGCGAGACAAATTCTACCTGTCGTTTGATGGACGTCGAGAAGGCACTCGATCATTGATAATTAACAGTAAAAAAAAAAAAAAAAAAAAAAAACGAGAAAAAAAAACGTGAAAATTTCGCTGGTGCTGAAAAATAAAGGCCGAGACATTCGCATGCGATTCATGCGACACCGAACGACGAAAAAGTGCATCGTTGTCATAAAAAAATGGGCAAAAAAAGCGACAGAGTTGTTGCAGCACTGATCCAAAGGCACGAGTTAGCGAAAACTTGGAAAAATGCTCGTGAGAATGAAATCGTTTCTGCATCACAATCGCGTGCAAAAGCCAAGCTGCAATAATTCATTGAAAAAAATGTAATTAATGACAAAAAAATAATAATAATGAAAAACTATGAAACAACAGACAGACTCAACCACTCACGAGACATTATTATTAATCTTACTAAAATATATACAGATATGTATATAAATGAATATATTTATAAATCGCGTTAGTGAATGAAAAACGTCGTCCAATCAACATATCGAAAGTAAAAGGAAATTCAAGACTCCATTGTATTTTACCTGAATTGAGAATGGAGCCTTGGTTGGGCCGAAATAGTGGTAGAAGTAGAGAGTCGTAGAATTAATAAAACAGAGGAACAAATTAATTATCACAAAGATTATCGTCATTCACAATTTTTCATTTTTCGAGAGTTCAATATTTTAATCCTGTCGATGAAAATTTAGCCAAATTCTTTTATGTCGTATAAAAATACGTTTGACAATAAGTGGTGGAGCTTAAATGTTGGCTGCGAAAAAAGACTAGGCCAGAATTTGAAAAATGTATGAATAGCCATGCTCTTCCTTCCCACTGCGATAATTGTGCAGATTATTCAAAACCTATCGACCTTTTTATTCCCTCGCAGAACTAATTACCACTGTCAACGAACCTTGGAACGGTAACCTCATTTTTTTCCCCTCATCCGCTACCCTGGGGTCATAAATGACCCCAATTTTTAAAAATTCATATCTCGGGTAAAAATTGACGAGAAGCGTTTCGACTTGGGCTCATTCTTTTCGTTTTTTAATGCAGCATCACACGAGCCTGGGCAATTTTGTTTCGAGTGAAAAAATTATTCAAAAATGGGGTAAAAGGATAAACGAACGAGACAACGAAGGGAGAAGGGGCTTTCAAATGGTCCGGGGTCATTTTGACCCCATGTTACCGTTCCAGGGCTAAATATGTGATAATGGACAAGACTCTGTTTTTTTCAAACGATAGAAAAAAATGCAGCTAGTGCAAAATCGTCTAAATTGAGTTAAGCTTTCGTCAAAATCGTAACTAATCGTTTTCATATTTTTTCGCTGTCTCTCGAGTCAAAGGCCAGAGAAAAAATCGAGAGAGCGTGACAATTGTTTTGTTTTTGTTTTTTTTTTTTTCGTAATAAACACGAAAACCGTTGTCATTCTCTCTCATTAATAATTTGTGTGTTTGTCTGTGTGTGCTCAGAGATCGAAAAAAACCCCTTAAATCGTAATTCCTCCCAAAAGTGCCAGACAGCGGATGAGGTGACAATAAAAACGAGAAATTCGAGGATAAAAAAAAGAGAAAATGAAAATGTGAGTGAAAAACTAAAAATTGAAAATATTGAATATACGAAAAATACGTAATGGACAATCCCATGGACATTTCGAGGGGGAATAAAAATCTAGAGAAATAGTTGAAACAGTGAATCGTCGCATGACACGTTGGAATAGTGAAAAACACAGCATAAGCCACATCTCATTAAAGGCGAATTAGGTTCTTCCTTTTTTTTTTTTTTATAAATTCAAAAATCACATTTTTATAAATTTAAAGCGATTTCATTGAAAAAAAATTATTATTTTTATTTTTTTTTTATTTTTAGACAGAATGGAAGATGAAAGTGAGGCTAGAAAAAAATTCCCCGGGCGAGAGTGTATATCGATTTGGAAAGAAGCGAAAAACAACGTAAGGCACAAAAATTCGCTATCGAGCAATTCCTTTGAATTTTTTCATCGGAAAGCGAAAAAAATAATCATTTAATTATCAGAAACATTTGTGCCAAGTATTGAGATAACCGAGTCCCAGAGTCTATCGAACTGATTGCCAAAAAAAAAAAATAGAAAACGAGCTCAAAATGTTTTCTCGCCATCCCAGGAACGTTTTCCCAAAAAATCCCGAGCACAGGTCACCGGGCACAGTTTTCCCAACACGAGGATAAAAAAATGAAAAAAATAGGCCAAGTAAAAAGAAAGAAATTCGTTGGATCGACCAAGAGGCAAAATTACCTTTTTGTTGATGTACTTTAGTGTCAGTACCGTTGACAATTGTGTTTTAAAGTAACGATGAAAAAACAACACGAAGTTAATAACCCATAATAAAAAAAAATAAATAAAATTTTTTTTTTAAATACAAAAATTGTATTTATTTTCGAGTTTTTTTTTTCTTTTTGATTTTTCAGCCAATTTTTTTTTTTTTTCACGTGGATAGAAAAAGACACGTGGGGGCATCGTTCGTTTCGAAACGATCGATCGTATCCTCGATCAATCAATTAATTATCGAGCAATTGATTTTTCATTAATTTCATAACGATTCATCGATTTTTCAAAACCCCATGGATTCATGGTCCATCAATAAATATTCACTCGATTCTCGCTAATTATCATTCGATCAATTGTTACATTACGCGTACGTATAAACCCATATTTACATATGCGATTATAAATATCTCGATAAATTGGTAACGAAGAGAAAATCGATAAATCACTTACCAATGCCAAAAGGTTTGGGTGGTGTAGAAATGAAATTATCCTCGGTCCTGGCGTGTCCGACGGAGGCCCTTCTCGGATGTGGCAATCCGTTCAATTCCGAATTCAAATCCGCCACGCTTTCCGACCTCGTTACGTTCAACGAATCCATCGACGTATCGAATCTCATAATCTGTCGCGAATTAATTAAATTTCCAGTGAATCAATGAATCGGACAAAAAATCAAAATTCTGCAAATCAATTCGTCCAAATCCTCGACGAACAAAATAATCCGTTATAAACAATTTATTTTAAAAAAATAAAAAAAAAACAGTGCGATTGCGTGCGTGCCGAAAAGAAATTTTCAAAAATTAAATTTGTGGATTAAAAATAAATATTTACAATGGAAAATAATGAACGACTTATGGAAAACCATGAACAATGATTTTTGGCGCGTTGGATGACTAGGAGAAATATTACGTCCGAGATAAAAGAATTTTTTTCCGAAAAAATTCGATATTTTGCCAAAAGAAAAAAAAAAACCAGTCAACTCGACAATTTTTTGGTATTTCATTCGACCAAATATAGAAACTCTGTGGTTGATGATATTTTCGACGCAACAGTAAAGAATTTGTTGAATTTTCAGTGACTCGTTTATCTCGGAAAGGCGAATGGGAATGGTTGATTAAAAAAAAAAAATGATAAAAAGCGCATACAGTGCGTCCTAGACGTCGAAGAGGCAGAAGTACCTGCGAGAAGTTGGGCACGCTGGCTGTCTTTCGCATCAAAGGTTGGCCTTTGGCTTGTAGCAATTCTTTGACAGCGACGCTTTGTCTCAAACGATCCAGAGTGAGGATGCTCTCGACGGCGGAAACGCCGCGTGTGTATTTTTCTATGAAAAAAAAAAAAAAAAAAAAAAACGTAAAAAACAAAAAAACGATTAAATATAAACAAAAGTGAGAAAAAGAAAATTGTGTAAATATATCGAATCACGATTTTGTCAATGATTCCAGCGTTTCACCATAAACACCATAAACACCATGAAAAATTTATTAAAACACCACAAGTTGAAAATTAATGCAAAGAGAAACGGAATTTTGCTGATTTTTTTTATCCCCCAGCAGTGACTATGGTGTCCCATGACATTTAACACCATGAAAAATTTATTAAAACACCACAAGTTGAAAATTAATGCAAAGAAAAACGGAATTTTGCTGATTTTTTTTATCCCCCAGCAGTGACTATGGTGTCCCATGACATTCAACACCATAAAAATTTATTAATACACCATAAATTTAAAATGGGAAAAAAAAATTATCCTTTTGTTTCGTTTCGCGAATTGTTTCGTTTGATTTTCGCCTGACCTACCGATATAAGTTTCACCGTCGCACAAACTATTGTCCTCCCCACTAGCAGCTATTTGTGCGAGACTCTCACGATCCTCCAATTCTTCGCTGGCCTTTGGTATGTTCGAGACAACGACGTACGTCACACCAGTTTGTGAGAGACAGTCCGTACGTACGATTCTCTTGAATATGCGATCGGTGATGCTCTGTCTCTTGTAAATGTTGAGGGCCAGCCTCTTCCGTAAAACAAGATCCATCGGAGCCGGATGTGAAAGTCGTACGGTCGTTTTCAAAATCAAATAAACTCTTTCGGTCGCTGAGAAAAATAACGCAAAGGAAAATTAACTCTCGATCGGTTATCATTTCTCTTTGTGCTCCCGATTTCGTGAACCGGATAAAATCGGAAAAAAAATTCATCGTCAATCTCCAGATTCTACTTTTCGAGCGAGAATCGATTTTTTCTTTTCTTTTTCTTCTTTTGATAAATACTTACAATCTTTTGCAAAAAATGGCTCCAAATTTTTATGACATTTTTTTTTTCAAATAATGAATATTTCATGCAACGTTGAGGTTTTTTAAAAATATTTTAAATATTTTTCATATTTATTTTTTTTATATTAACAAT
The DNA here is from genome assembly GCA_963921915.1 of Hyposoter dolosus. NCBI lineage: Eukaryota > Metazoa > Arthropoda > Insecta > Hymenoptera > Ichneumonidae > Hyposoter > Hyposoter dolosus. Next base: position 7,620,506 of record OY998139.1, read on the forward strand.
TTTTTCTCCGGAATCTGGATTCTACTTATCGAGCGAGAATCGACTTTTTTTTTTTCTTTTTTCCTCATTTGGTAAATATTTAATATTGCAAAAAATGGCTCCAAATTTTTATGACATTTATTTTATTTTTTTTTTTCAAATAATGATTGACATTTCACGCAAAATTGAGGCTTTTTAAAATTTTTTTAAATATTATTTTTATTTTTAATGATTTTTTATTTTTTTTCCTGTATATTTTGACCATTTTTTCTCCGCAATAAAACGAGCCCAGTCACGCGCTTCTGAGGGATTAACCAAAATATTGGAGCGTCGAGGAAAAATTGGGCGAATAATTGGGAAAAATGAAAATTACCATCGGTGACTCGATTCAAATGAAGACTATCGTGGATACTCGAGTCCCAAGCTGCGATTGCGCATACGTCCTTCTCGAGATGACGGATAATCGGTAAACTGTAAAATTTGTGCCCGTGTTCCTTTGGCAGAATAGAGTTGAGCCCGGTGACCGAGACTTCTTCCCCGGAATGATGAGTCGAGAGATCATCGGCTGCGTCGATAAAAAAAAAAACAATTTTCATTTTTTACTATATTTTGAAAAACTCCAGCCGCAAAAAACTTTCAACTCACCATTGAGATCAAGAAACAATACAGGAATGTGAAGTTCCATGCCGGACGGTGGCGTCCAATCGGCCGGAGCACCAGGAATCCCCGAACCTGCCGCAGGGACTAATACCGCGTTTCGTTCCTCCGTTAAACTGACCCATTGATCGACGAGACTCTGTTCTCGCTCCATGTCCTGTTCCGTTTTATCTGGTCAAAGAAAAAATAACGAAAAATCAACGATAATGAGAATAAATTACAGGATTTTTATGCAGATTATGAAAATTTTAAAAAGACGAAAATTTTCATGAAAATTTGGAGGAAAAAAAAAGGAAAAATTCTCGCATTTTTATGGGAAATTGTGAAAATTCTAAAAATACCAAATTTTTTATCGAATCTCGATGAAATTTGAAGGAAAATAAAAGGAAAAATTACAGGATTTTTATGCGAAATTATGAAAAATCTAAAGAGACGAAAATTTGTATAAAATTAAAATGAATTTCGAAAGAGAAAAAACGTAAAATCAACGAAAATATAAAAAAATTCCAGAATTTTAATGCGAAATGATAAAAATTCTAAAAAGACGAATCTGAATGAATTTTGAGAGGAAAAAAATCGAAAATGCAAAAAAACTCGCGGATTTTTATGCAAAATTATAAAAATTTAAAAAAAAAGACGAATATTTGTACGAAATATAAACGAATTTAGACATCTCAGTATCGCTCCTTTCGTACCTTGTTTGTTGATGAGTTTTTGAATCTGCTGATCGAGATATTGTCGCCGCCTCAAGAGGGCGTCGCTCCATTTGTCTCTGAGTATGCTGAGATCTTCGTCCTGGTAACTGTCCAAAGCTTTTTGGAAGGGTTTTCTAACGCAGACACTGCCAACGGCGATGCTCAGTATGGACTGACAAATGATCGGCAGTGTGCCCGAGTTTTGTACGGGCTTAACGCGAACCTGAATTCGTCTCTGTTGGCCCTGGCGTAACTGATAAATGCCTCCTGAAGCGAGAGAGCAAAAAAAAAAAAATTGAGCATCTTGAGAAAGCAATTTGCAAATTTCAATTTGCAGCTTTTTTTTTTTTGTATTTACAATTAAAGTTATACAATTTGGACAACTTTTCTAGAAAGTAAAGAGCAAGTACAGACTTTTACAAAATATCTTACAAAATTTCAAAAAATTTTCGATTTTTTGATTTTCGTAAAATTCAAAAAATCATAACATTTAAACCGTTCAACCGACATTTTCCAAATTCAATACCAACCTTCCTATTATGATACTCTATTTGTAAAAAAAAAATGAGTCATAAATCTTAAAATTTGCGCAAGTCAAAGCGTCGCAGACTTTTTTTGAAAATTTCAAAATGCCGCAGAATTAGTATTTTTCTAGCAATTCCAACAAAATTCTCAGAGAATTAAGAGCTTGTGTAGATTAACATCTGTGCAAAACGGGAGCTCTGTAGCTCGAACCGTTCTCGAGTTATGAACGTTTGAATTTTGCAGTGACAGAACACACACACACACACACATCCGGACATTTTTTGTAGATATGATTTTTCGATGTTTTGGGACGTTGACATTAAAAAGTGGAAAAAAAAAATTCATCGTCACATAGGTTCCTCTATGAGGAAGCAAAGGCAAAAAAAAAAAGACAAATTATCGTCGTTCGCAGGTTGAAAATTGATGGGCTCGTTGGTAAAAAAAAATTGGCACGAAAAAAGCGATTTTTGGACGTCGCCCAAAGTATTTTGAGCCAAATCACAGAATCCATTTGCTCGTTTCTTCAAACCCATTGACCCAATGATAAAAAGAGTTTGGTTACCAGTTCCGGAGTCGGTTTTGGTGACGACATCGACCGGCGAGTATTCTCCCTGTTCGTTGAGCTCCTGGATCTCAACCCAAAGCGCAATCTTCCTCGTCAGTTCCGACCAGCGGTCAGCGAGTGATCGTGCTTTGGCGAGTTGTTGTTGCTCGACCTCCCATCCGGGTTTGCTTCGCGAAAAACCAGCGCTTCTGTGTCCCCAGACTTCGATGCTCAATGCGCCTTCTGAAAAGACAGAACAAAATCTCTTTCCACTGGGATCCTTTGACGCCGAGTGACGAAACGTGAAGAAAACAAAAAAAAAAAAAAACAAACAAACAAACAAACAAAAATTTACCAGCGCAATGTTCCAGGAATTCCTCGGTGATCGGGACGACGAAATCCTTCGAATGTTCGAATTTAAATGCAGGAGAGTCTCGTTGGCCGGTTGTGCAATTTGAAAGAGGCAAGTCAGGATTAACGACCGGCGGGACTACGATCGGTTCGGGATGTCCCCAAAACATGTATTGGCAAAAAACAAAATGACTGAGAGGAAGCGGCAATCCGCTGGCTTGTTTAATAGTAACGCGACAAGTGATGTGACTCGATCCGGAATAATCATCGGGTTCGGAGGAGGTCGAGTCACCGGAGCTGGAAGATTCCGAGGCGGCTTCGCACATTCGATCCTGTGGAAATTGTCCAGAAACGCGACTGATTTCGACTTGCAAGCGTCCGGCGACTTCGCCTTGTTGGCTGATGATCGGCGTGTGATAATCGAGCCTGACGTCGTGAAAGAGAACTTCCAAAAAAATATTCGCCACGCCAATCAGATTGTGATTCTCTTGGGACTCGAAGAACGGATCCTGCGTTTTGCCCGGTACGTCGTCCTAAAAAATATAAATCTATTAAGTAACGACAACAGACTTATACAAAATATCTCAGAATATTTGCAAAAATTAAAGCGTTTCGACCATTTTTCGAAAAACTCTCATTTTCATAAAATTCAAAAAATCATAAAATTTCAACCGTTCAACCGACATTTTCCAAATTCAATACCAACCTTTCTATTATGATACTCTATTTATAAAAAAAAAATGAGTAATAAATCTTAAAATTTGCGTAGCGTCGACAGACTTTTTTTGAAAATTTCAAAATGCCGCAGAATTCGTATTTTTCTAGCGATTCCAACAAAATTATCAGAGAATTAAGAGCCTGTCTAGATTAACATCTGTGCAAAACCGGAGCTCTGTATTTTTCCATTTTGTGGAAAAAGTCACAACTTTTTGGCTCGTTGGCCTTTTTTTTTGTTTTTTTTTTTTTTTTTTGTTTTTTTCTTTACCTTCACTGGCAGTCTCTGACAATTGTTCGAGTCCTTTCTCTCCTCGTACATGTCCCGCATGTCGACAAGTTTATTTTCGAGTTTTTCCATCGACCAAACTTGGCTGCCCATGTTTATCCTCTTGACGAGTATCGCCGGCTCGCTGACGAAAGCACCTCGCTGGAAAAATACACTCTATACATCCAAGAGTGTGACGAAAACGAAAAAAGAAAAGAAAAATCAAGGGTAAACGATGTCGAGGAAAATAAAGGGATGAAAAAACGTGAGAAAACGTAGTTGGTTCTTTGGGAGAGAAAAATAAAAACGTTTCAATGTTTTTAAAGAGAATTGAGGAAAAAAAAATAAAAATTCGTACCTTTCTGTTGGGACTTAAATTATTGGGTGGAATTTGTAAAGTAACGCTGAACTTGGTCTGCTTCTCCATTTCTTCAGCGAGGAAATTAGCCTCTTGTACCAACGAGTTTGCTCTGAGGATGTCGGTTTTTAGTTGGCCCAGAGAACGTTTGAACATTTCGTCCCGTTCCTGGGCCCATTTTTCAACTCGCATTTGAGTGGTCGGTGTGCAAGCGGGTAATTTGCCGGTTTGGTTTCCCCCTCGAAGTGGATCGTAAGGTACGTAGGGCGGATAGGGTGTCGAGGGTGAGAGAATGTTTCGTAGTTGTTGGAATTGTCTCTCGTACTCGAGCCTCTGTTTTTCGAGAGCGACCTTGGCGAGAGAGGATTCGAGCGATTAATTCCCATGACAACAAAATTCTTTATTCATCGTTTTTTTTTTTATCTCGACTTACTTGTTTGTCCTCCTCGTGTTGTTTCTCGAGTCGCGCGATCGCTCGCTGGATCGGGTCGTTGGAAAGCTCGTTGAGCATTAATTCCTCACGAGCGAAATTGTAGTCGATATTCTGTGCGGGAGTTTGTGGTTCGTTGCTGATGGCTAGAGTGAAAAAAAAATCGAGTCAATTATTCGACGGAATTGTCGGAACGAGGCTGAGGGAAAAAAAAAAAAATCCAAATTTACGAACCTGTCGCACTCCTCGGACAATTTACTCGAAAGAAATGATGATTTCCCCAAACTATACGATCCCCGTGCATCAATGGCGTTTTCTCGATTACCTGGCTCCCGTTTACGAAGCAACGAGCACCGTTTATCGGCGTCATGTACAGACCGGATTCTTCTATCGTTATTATACAATGCTCCGGCAAAATACCCAATCCGTGCAGCTGAATATCTTGCTCGGTTGTTGCCGATCGACCACCCACCAGAGTCACGTCCTTCCGCACAAAAACACCATTTTTCGTAATTAATTATCAAGGAGGATAAATAAATAAATTGAGTAAATAAATAAAATAAATAAATGAATAAATTGAAAAATCCGAGTGTCTCTGTGATGGCGAGGCGTTGAATTTATTTGTTTGAGAAAGTTGGTACCTCGAAAACGCTTACCTTGAGATAATAAACCAAAAGTTCGTTCAGACTTGGATCGTCGTTCAAATTGACCAAATAATATTTGTTTTTTTCGACTTGAATGCCAGAGGCTTGTACGCTGATGCCCATTTTCTCCAGAGCTTGTTGTCTCTCGTGCTGCAATCTCTCGGTTTTCACCAATTTCTCTTCCCACGTCTGAGACATTTCCTTCATGAGTTTCTCCGATTCCGAGAGTTTTTCCGTTATGTCTGTTCGTCTCACGATCGAACCTTGACCCTTTATTTTCGATGCAAAACATTTAGACCGGTTAAAAATGCATCGATACACTTTTCCGCACAAAATAAACGTCAAACGGAATGTTTCTTCGGTTTTTAAAGAAACGCGCACGGAGAAAATCGCAAGGATTACTTTTCCTCTCGATTCTCTTCGTGCTATCGTCTCTGAGGACCAGTGACTCGTCAGCGTGTCAAGGAGGATCACGCGTTTCTAATTATCAATGAAAAATCCAACTCTGAGGCTTGAAATTTGGGAATAACGTAAAAAAATATAACGCGCATCTATTTCTGCAATTATTTTTCGATCCACCGTCCAGTTGTCGAGATAACGATACGCAAAAGTCACTTTTTTTTTTAAATCCTTATACACAGGCTCGTGTGGCAGACACACTCTCTTTGCAACTATTTGTATTTTTTCAAGATTGATCCTTCCAACTTTAGCGACCCAAAAACGAATACGAGAAAATATAATGTTCATAGAAATGGAGGCTGTCTTTAAAAAGCCTCGTTAGCGTTGAAGCTAACCTGGCAAATGAAATGGAAAAAAACAAATTTCAGATTAACGAGTAATGGGTTTGGCAACGCTGCATGAACCAGCAGGTTGAAAATAAAGTTTTTTCAAGACTGTTAAATAATTGTTATTATAAAAATAAAAGAAAAATTGTAATAATTTATTTGACGATGAAAAAGGCGAAAAAGTTGAGTTACTTTTTTGACTCACAAGCAACACGTGATCCTGCTTGAACGTAAAGTTTGTTCCATTTTGAAATAAACTCAAAGAGATAATCGCAACGATAACTTTTCCAGTTCGATTCTCTTCGTGCTATTTTCTCCGTCGACAAGTGACAATTGCTTGTTAACAAAAGCTTCGACTCACAGTTGCGTGTAACAACATTTCCTTCAAAGCCTCGACCTCCTGTCTGAGCTCGCGTATTATTCTCGCGTTCGGATCCTCGTTAACAACCGCGTGATTGACTATTCTCTTGGCCCGATCGGCGTAACGCAACGTCGAGAGAGTTTCCTCGTAATTGTCAGCAGCCGGTGATATCGTCGCTACCATCACAGTTTTGCTATTACCACCGAGATTATCCTGCAAATAATCAATTACGGGCTCTTGCAATTAAAACTCCATTTGTCAAATTATAATGGAAAGTTTAATTGAATTATGGTGTTCCAAGGGGAAAGCGTACCTTTAGTAACCACGTCAGAACGGAATCCCGATACGGCACGAACTTGTCGCGATTCTTTCCACCGGAATTCTGATCAGCTAGCTTCGAGATGACTAGACCCAAAGTTGTCAGTGATCTGTGGGACGAAGAAATCCGATCGTTTCGATTAATTATCGATTTATTCATTTAATAATTTTTTTATTACAATTTTTTATTTCATTGTCATTTTAATTTTTCATTAATTCAATTAATTTTAATCAAATTTCTAACTCGATTCTCAATTTTTCATCAATCTTTTTAATTTTATTTTTATTTTTATTTCTAAATTATTCAATTAATTTAATTAATTTTAATTAATTCATTAATTTTAATGGAATCGAATTTAATTATAATTTTAATTTTTAATCAGATCAATTAATTTCATTAATTGTAATGAAATTTAAATTTAATTTTCAATTCTCAATTTTTTGATTATTTTTATTTTTTCATGTATTTTTTGCTTAATCTTTTGCTTAATTCTTCGCTTCTCGTTTCCGGCCGTTCCACGATATAAAAAGTTTTGAAAAAAATGTGAAAAAATTCATGGGGCTTTTTGAAACTCTTAACAAAATGATTATAATTTTTTTCACACGAAAAAATATATTTTTAATAACAATTTCATGGAAAATGTGGAGACGTGCGTTTTTCACGACCAGTCCGGACACAAATGACCCATCGTTACCGATTCATTTGTGACAAAATTATTTGAGAAAAAAAAAAAAAAAGAACTTGCTTGTTAATATTGCTTCCTTCCTTAAGCCTATCGCCGACAGCTCCAGTTTTCACAGCCCTTTCGCTACCCGCCAAATCGACCAGACTCATGCGAGAAACTTTTTCCCCGCTCACGCCGCTCTTCGAATCCGTAAGCGTTTGGGTCAATATTACAGAAAAAACAGCATGCGAGCGTGAGCTTTCGGAATTCATGTTGGTCGCTGCAACGGTTCGCGATTTGTTGCCCTCTGTCATAAGGTTATCGATGTCCTGAAACCATTTTTCCATTATTTCGCATTTTGCTTTTGAATTGTAATTTTTTTTTTTTTAAATTGTCAATGAAAAATTCCAGCGGGGGATTTTTTTTGGAAATTCTGGGAAAAATTCTTCGTGGTTCTCGTTCAATTTTAAAGGATCGAGTATTGAAAAATTTGAGCAAATTTTTTTCATAATTTCAATCCGGCAGCAGTTTAAAAAATTGTGACACTTTGGAAAATTATAAATTTCGCACAGAGAGAGAATAATAAATAGAAAATTATTCTTAAAGAATTATTTTAATTTTGCGGAATATAAATTTTCATAAAAATGTGATAAAATTTGATTTTCTGTGGAGGAAACTTGACATTATTTCTATGGGGATTTTGTGGTCGATACAAATTTAATAATTTTTTCGTTTTAACCCTTCGAGTGGGGTCGTTTTGACCCCGAAAAAAACTGAGGGCCATAAAATAATTCAGCACAAAAAAAGTTTCTAAAAAAGAAAAGCATATTCACCGAAATTACAACGACTTGAAAAACGTGAAAAATGTTTAAAAGGCTCACCTGATAAGCAGTGACAGCCAATTGGCTGAGCCCATCGACGTAAGGCCCAAGTACATTGTGCTCTCGGACTTTGAGCGATTGTTTGTTGGGTTTTGGGTCCAAGAGATCGTGAACCTTCTCGTTGTAAATCTCCATGTAGGAGACCTCGACTTTGTAGCTTAGTTCGAAGCTTTGCTGCTTGGCAATGAGGTCGAAAAGATTGTCGCACAAACGTGGTATGATGCCTTTGTTGTCGCCGCTGCCCATCATCGTGTACGACTTGCCGGAACCTGTTTATTTTTTTTTTTAAGGACTTTGTATGGCGACGATCAAATCTAAATTTTTCTTTTCGCTTTTTCTTACATAAAAAATCGTTTGCGAGCCTAAGTTGATTAAAAAAAAAATTGTTAAAAATTGACTGAAGAACAATATACTCTAAATCCAAGATTTTTCGAGGTAATCTGTATTTTTTTATATAATAACGAACATTTCGAAAAAATTTTACGAGCCTTTTTTTTTGAAAAAGTAAATAAAGCTTCTTCGATGTTACATTCACTGGAAATGAAATTTTGTTAAAAATCGTCGGTATTTTGTTCAATACGGTAAACTAAATATTTTTTGATAATTGCAAAATTTTCGTTCTTTTGGCAGTATTTCTGGTTTCTAACGAAATTGTTAGCCAAATTTACGAGTGGAACGACTAATATTTGCTTCCGAAGAAACTTTATAAAATATTTCTTGCTGCGAAGACACAATTTTTGGAATTATTCGAAAAAACGTTTAGTCGAACGTTTCGAACAAAATATTCATCTTTTTCAACAAAATTTTGTTTTCAGTGTAAAATTGACTAAAGAACAACATACTCTAAATCCAAGATTTTCCGAGTCAATCTGTATTTTTTATATAATAACGAAAATTTCGAAACAATTTTACGAGCCATTTATTTGAAAAAGTAAATAAAGCTTCTTCGATGTTACATCAAAGTGTATGCAAAGTTTTTCGAGGCTTCACCATTTGGAAATCGAAATATTTAATGTTGAAAATTGCAAAATAGTGATTTTTATAAAAAATATATCGACTTCACTGTTCTTTTTCTATGGTAGAGATTTAAAGGAATTCAGTTGACAGAAAATTTTGCAAACAACGTCCTCAAGACAAACTCCCTTCGGACATTGATTGGGGGGGATGGGAGCGATCAAAACAAACGTTCCAACGACTCTTTCGTTTGCTTCTCTGGCTCCAACCGGCTGTGTATTTTCATCGGGCATTTGAAACGTCAGCTTTGTCTACTCGCGAATCTCTACTAGTGCATAATGGTATTTTCCTCTCTCTCTCTCTCTCTCGGGCTCTCATTTACTTTCCTACGAGACCCTTTCGCTTTCTTGGGGCTCAATCGTCTCGTGTCTTTGAAAAATAGTGTCAACGAGCGTTTGACCGTGTTTATCGTAATTCTAACTGCCTCGAGAACGTCTCAATAGAATTATGTGAGCCGGACAAACAAACGTTAACCGAGGAGAAATCTTCCTTGCGATTTATCGACAATTTCACTTTTTTTTTTTCGTTCCTCTCGTGGGGGGAATAATGTTTTTACTAGTTTTTGAGAAACGGATGTTTTCTTTTGCTCGGAACGACGAAAAAACTTCGAACTACGATCAATCACCGTGACCTATTTTCTTGGGCCATGAAAAAATTCTTCTTTTTTTTTTTTCTTTTTTTTTTTTTTACTGGAAAAGACACAATTTCTTACCCGTTTGGCCGTAGGCAAAAATACAGGCGTTATATCCTTGGAATGCATTGTCCAATATGTCGCGACCCAGAGCGTCGAACACGACGTCCTGGCTCGCGAAATGCTCGGCCCTCGGATCCAGCGAGAAGAAACAATGATCGAACGCAAAGGTTTTTGGTTTGTTCCTGAAAAATTAATTTTATTAATCGACTATGAAGAAATTTTTTCTCTGTGGGAATTCAATTGTGGATTTCGAACTAAAAAAATGGCGGAAATAAAAAAAAAAAAACGTGGAAATCGACGTAATTACTGAAAAATAGTTCATGGAGATTTTTCAAATTATTTCCGAATCTCCGTTTATATAGAAGGATTGGTGAATAAATAAAAAATTGTTCGTGTCGACTCGAGGACGTTGCGGAAAAATGGGAAAAATAAAATTCGATTATTTTTATATCGGCAGAGCCAGGAACGCCAAGGTTTTTGGTTAATTCCTGAAAAATCAAGAAAATTCATCAACAAACTCGAAAAATTTCGTCCGTGCGAATAAAATTTTGGGTTTCGAACAAAAAAATGGCGGAAAATAATTCCTCGAAATGTTTTCATCGATTTTTCAAATTTCTACTAAACCTCCTTTTATCGAAGAATTCATGAATTTAAAAAATCGTTCATTCGTGACTCGAGAACGTTGCGGAAAAATGGAAAAAATGAAATTCTCTAAATTGAATATCGACAGAGCCAGGAACGCGAAGGTTTTTGGTTAATTCCTGAAAAATCAAGAAAATTAATCAACAAACTCGAAAAATTTCGTCCGTGCAAATAAAATTTTGGGTTTCGAACAAAAAAATGGCGGAAAATAATTCCTCGAAATGTTCTCATCGATTTTTCAAATTTCTACTAAACCTCCTTTTATCGAAGAATTCATGAATTTAAAAAATCGTTCATTCGTGACTCGAGAACGTTGCGGAAAAATGGAAAAAATGAAATTCTCTAAATTGAATATCGACAGAGCCAGGAACGCGAAGGTTTTTGGTTAATTCCTGAAAAATCAAGAAAATTAATCAACAAACTCGAAAAATTTCGTCCGTGCGAATAAAATTTTGGGTTTCGAACAAAAAAATGGCGGAAAATAATTCCTCGAAATGTTCTCATCGATTTTTCAAATTTCTACTAAACCTCCTTTTATCGAAGAATTCATGAATTTAAAAAATCGTTCATTCGTGACTCGAGAACGTTGCGGAAAAATGGAAAAAAATGAAATTCTCCAAATTGAATATCGACAGAGCGAGAGACGATGTGAATGAGGCTACAAAATCGTAGTAACTCGTTGTAAAGGAAAAACTATATGTATTCGGTTGAGAGGATTGATATAAATGTGTGAAAAAACGAAGGATGATGGCATAAGAAAATTCAAAGAGTCTACAGACTGTGTATAGAGCATGGAACGGTGCTGGGAGCTATCGATTTTCCGTCACGGGAAAGAGG